>CAWUFW010016264.1:0-319144 GCA_963921515.1 Calotriton arnoldi | reverse complement strand
CATGACCCTCTACACTACACAAACACCACTGCACTACCCTAAACCCTAAAACACTACCCCCAGCACGACCCCTACACTACACAAGCACCACTGCACTACCCTAAACCCTAAAACACTACCCCCAGCACGACCCCTACACTACACAAACACCACTGCACTACCTTAAACCCTAAAACACTACCCCCAGCATGACCCCCTACACTACCCAAACACCACTGCACTAACCTAAATCCTAAAACACTACCCCCAGCACGACCTCCTACACTACCCAAACACCACTGCACTACCCTAAAACATGACCCCCTACACTACACAAACACCACTGCACTACCCTAAACTCTAAAACACTACCCCCAGCACGACCCCCTACACTACACAAGCACCACTGCACTACCCTAAACCCTAAAACACTACCCCCAGCACGACCCCCTACACTGCCCGAACACCACTGCACTGCCCTAAACCCTGAAACACCAGCCCCTGCACGACCCCCTACACTGCCTGAACACCACTGCACTGCCCTAAACCCTGAAACACATACCCTAGCACGACCCCCTACACTGCCCGAACACCACTGCACTGCCCTAAACCCTGAAACACCACCCCCTTCACGACCCCCTACACTGCCCGAACACCACTGCACTGCCCTAAACCCTGAAACACCACCCCCAGCATGACCCCTACACTGCCCGAACACCACTGCACTGCCCTAAACCCTGAAACACTAACCCCCAGCAGGACCTCCTACACTGCCCGAACACCACTGCACTGCCCTAAACCCTGAAACATCACCCCAGCAAGAACCCCTACACTGCCCGAACACCACTGCCCTAAACCCTGAAACACCACCCCCAGCACGACCCCCTACACTGCCCGAACACCACTGCACTGCCCTAAACCCTGAAACACCACCCCCAGCACGACCCCCTACACTGCCCGAACACCACTGCACTGCCCTAAACCCTGAAACACCACCCCCTGCACGACCCCCTACACTGCCCGAACACTACTGCACTGCCCTAAACCCTGAAACACCATCCCCAGCACGACCCCCTACACTGCACGAACACCACTGCACTGCCCTAAACCCTGAAACACTACCCCCAGCAAGACCCCCTACACTGCCCGAACACCACTGCACTGCCCTAAACCCTGAAACACCACCCCCAGGAAGACCCCCTACACTGCCCGAACACCACTGCCCTAAACCCTGAAACACCACCCCCAGCAAGACCCCCTACACTGCCCGAACACCACTGCACTGCCCTAAACCCTGAAACACCAGCCCCAGCACGGCCCCTACACTGCCCGATAACCACTGCACTCCCTAAACCCTGAAACACCACCCCCTGCACGACCCCCTACACTGCCCGAACACCACTGCACTGCCCTAAACCCTGAAACACCACCCCCCAGCACGACACCTACACTGCCCGAACACCACTGCACTGCCCTAAACCCTGAAACACCACCCCTGCACGATCCCCTACACTGCCCGAACACTACTGCACTGCCCTAAACCCTGAAACACCACCCCAGCACGACCCCCTACACTGCACAAACACCACTGCACTGCCCTAAACCCCGAAACACTACCCCCAGCAAGACCCCTACACTACCCGAACACCACTGCCCTAAACCCTGAAACACCACCCCCAGCAAGACCCCCTACACTGCCCGTACACCACTGCACTGCCCTAAACCCTGAAACACCACCCCCAGCACGACCCCCTACACTACCTGAACACCACTGCACTGCCCTAAACCATGAAACACCAGCCCCAGCACGACCCCCTACACTGCCCGAACACCACTGCACTGCCCTAAACCCTGAAACACCACCCCCAGCACGACCCCCTAGACTGCCCGAAGACCACTGCACTGCCCTAAACCCTGAAACACCAGCCCCAGCACAACCCCGTACACTGCCCGAACACCACTGCACTGCCCTAAACCCTGAAACACCAGCCCCAGCACGACCGCCTACACTGCCCGAAAACCACTGCACTGCCCTAAACCCTGAAACACCAGCCCCAGCACGACCCCCTACACTGCCCGAACACCACTGCACTACCCTAAACCCTCAAACACCAGCCCCAGCACAACCCCCTACACTGCCCGAACACCATTGCACTGCCCTAAACCCTGAAACACCAGCCCCAGCAAGACCCCCTACACTGCCCGAACACCACTGCACTGCCCTAAACCCTGAAACACCACCCCCAGCAAGACCCCCTACACTGCCCGAACACCACTGCACTAAAGCCTGAAACACCACCCCCAGCAAGACCACCTACACTGGCCGAACACCATTGCACTGCCCTAAACCCTGAAACACCACCCCGTGCACGACCCCCTACACTGCCCAAACACCACTGCACTGCCCTAAACCCTGAAACACCACCCCCTGCACGACCCCCTACACTGCCCGAACACCACTGCACTGCCCTAAACCCTGAAACACCACCCCTCAGCACGACACCCTACACTGCCCGAACACCACTGCACTGACCTAAACCCTGAAACACCACCCCCAGCATGACCCCCAACACTGCCCGAACACCACTGCACTGCTCTAAACCCTGAAACACCACCCCCTGCACGACCTCCTACACTGCTGGAACACCACTGCACTGCCCTAAACCCTGAAACACCACCCCCAGCACGACCCCCTACACTGCCCGAACACCACTGCACTGCCCTAAACCCTGAAACATCAACCCCAGCAAGACCCCCTACACTGCCTGAACACCACTGCCCTAAACCCTGAAACACCACCCCCTACACTGCACGAACACCACTGCACTGCCCTAAACCCTGAAACACCACCTCCAGCAAAACCCCTACACTGCCTGAACACCATTGCTCTGCCCTAAATCCTGAAACACTAGCCCCAGCATGACCCCCTACACTGCCCAAACACCACTGCACTGCCCTAAACCCTGAAACACCAGCCCCAGCATGACCCCCTACACTGCCTGAACACCACTGCACTGCCCTAAACCCTGAAACACCAGCCCCAGCACGACCACCTACACTGCCCGAACACCACTGCACTGCCCTAAACCCTGAAACACCAGCCCCAGCATGACCCCCTACACTGCCCGAACACCACTGCACTGCCATAAACCCTGAAACACCAGCCCCAGCACGACCCCTACACTGCCCGAACACCACTATACTGACCTAAACCCTGAAATACCAGCCCCAGCACGACCCCTACACTGCCCGAACACCACTGCACTGCCCTAAACCCTGAAACACCACCCCGTGCATGACCCCTACACTGCCCGAACACCACTGCACTGCCCTAAACCCTGAAACACCACCCCCTGCAGCACCCCCTACACTGCCCGAACACCATTGCACTGCCCTAAACCCTGAAACACCACCCCTCAGCACGACACCCTACACTGCCCGAACACCACTGCACTGCCCTAAACCCTGAAACACCACCCCCAGCATGACCCCCAACACTGCCCGAACACCACTGCACTGCCCTAAACCCTGAAACACCACCCCCTTCACGACCCCCTACACTGCCCGAACACCACTGCACTGCCCTAAACCCTGAAACACCACCCCCAGCATGACCCCTACACTGCCCGAACACCACTGCACTGCCCTAAACCCTGAAACACTAACCCCCAGCAGGACCTCCTACACTGCCCGAACACCACTGCACTGCCCTAAACCCTGAAACATCACCCCCAGCAAGAACCCCTACACTGCCCGAACACCACTGCCCTAAACCCTGAAACACCACCCCCAGCACGACCCCCTACACTGCCCGAACACCACTGCACTGCCCTAAACCCTGAAACACCACCCCCAGCACGACCCCCTACACTGCCCGAACACCACTGCACTGCCCTAAACACTGAAACACCACCCCCTGCACGACCCCCTACACTGCCCGAACACTACTGCACTGCCCTAAACCCTGAAACACCATCCCCAGCACGACCCCCTACACTGCACGAACACCACTGCACTGCCCTAAACCCTGAAACACTACCCCCAGCAAGACCCCCTACACTGCCCGAACACCACTGCACTGCCCTAAACCCTGAAACACCACCCCCAGGAAGACCCCCTACACTGCCCGAACACCACTGCCCTAAACCCTGAAACACCACCCCCAGCAAGACCCCCTACACTGCCCGAACACCACTGCACTGCCCTAAACCCTGAAACACCAGCCCCAGCACGGCCCCTACACTGCCCGATAACCACTGCACTCCCTAAACCCTGAAACACCACCCCCTGCACGACCCCCTACACTGCCCGAACACCACTGCACTGCCCTAAACCCTGAAACACCACCCCCCAGCACGACACCTACACTGCCCGAACACCACTGCACTGCCCTAAACCCTGAAACACCACCCCCTGCACGATCCCCTACACTGCCCGAACACTACTGCACTGCCCTAAACCCTGAAACACCACCCCAGCACGACCCCTACACTGCACAAACACCACTGCACTGCCCTAAACCCCGAAACACTACCCCCAGCAAGACCCCCTACACTACCCGAACACCACTGCCCTAAACCCTGAAACACCACCCCCAGCAAGACCCCCTACACTGCCCGTACACCACTGCACTGCCCTAAACCCTGAAACACCACCCCCAGCACGACCCCCTACACTACCTGAACACCACTGCACTGCCCTAAACCATGAAACACCAGCCCCAGCACGACCCCCTACACTGCCCGAACACCACTGCACTGCCCTAAACCCTGAAACACCACCCCCAGCACGACCCCCTAGACTGCCCGAAGACCACTGCACTGCCCTAAACCCTGAAACACCAGCCCCAGCACAACCCCGTACACTGCCCGAACACCACTGCACTGCCCTAAACCCTGAAACACCAGCCCCAGCACGACCGCCTACACTGCCCGAAAACCACTGCACTGCCCTAAACCCTGAAACACCAGCCCCAGCACGACCCCTACACTGCCCGAACACCACTGCACTACCCTAAACCCTCAAACACCAGCCCCAGCACAACCCCCTACACTGCCCGAACACCATTGCACTGCCCTAAACCCTGAAACACCAGCCCCAGCAAGACCCCCTACACTGCCCGAACACCACTGCACTGCCCTAAACCCTGAAACACCACCCCCAGCAAGACCCCCTACACTGCCCGAACACCACTGCACTAAAGCCTGAAACACCACCCCCAGCAAGACCACCTACACTGGCCGAACACCATTGCACTGCCCCAAACCCTGAAACACCACCCCGTGCACGACCCCCTACACTGCCCAAACACCACTGCACTGCCCTAAACCCTGAAACACCACCCCCTGCACGACCCCCTACACTGCCCGAACACCACTGCACTGCCCTAAACCCTGAAACACCACCCCTCAGCACGACACCCTACACTGCCCGAACACCACTGCACTGACCTAAACCCTGAAACACCACCCCCAGCATGACCCCCAACACTGCCCGAACACCACTGCACTGCCCTAAACCCTGAAACACCACCCCCTGCACGACCTCCTACACTGCTGGAACACCACTGCACTGCCCTAAACCCTGAAACACCACCCCCAGCACGACCCCCTACACTGCCCGAACACCACTGCACTGCCCTAAACCCTGAAACATCAACCCCAGCAAGACCCCCTACACTGCCTGAACACCACTGCCCTAAACCCTGAAACACCACCCCCTACACTGCACGAACACCACTGCACTGCCCTAAACCCTGAAACACCACCTCCAGCAAAACCCCCTACACTGCCTGAACACCATTGCTCTGCCCTAAATCCTGAAACACTAGCCCCAGCATGACCCCCTACACTGCCCAAACACCACTGCACTGCCCTAAACCCTGAAACACCAGCCCCAGCATGACCCCCTACACTGCCTGAACACCACTGCACTGCCCTAAACCCTGAAACACCAGCCCCAGCACGACCACCTACACTGCCCGAACACCACTGCACTGCCCTAAACCCTGAAACACCAGCCCCAGCATGACCCCCTACACTGCCCGAACACCACTGCACTGCCATAAACCCTGAAACACCAGCCCCAGCACGACCCCCTACACTGCCCGAACACCACTATACTGCCCTAAACCCTGAAATACCAGCCCCAGCACGACCCCCTACACTGCCCGAACACCACTGCACTGCCCTAAACCCTGAAACACCACCCCGTGCATGACCCCCTACACTGCCCGAACACCACTGCACTGCCCTAAACCCTGAAACACCACCCCCTGCAGCACCCCCTACACTGCCCGAACACCATTGCACTGCCCTAAACCCTGAAACACCACCCCTCAGCACGACACCCTACACTGCCCGAACACCACTGCACTGCCCTAAACCCTGAAACACCACCCCCAGCATGACCCCCAACACTGCCCGAACACCACTGCACTGCCCTAAACCCTGAAACACCACCCCCTTCACGACCCCCTACACTGCCCGAACACCACTGCACTGCCCTAAACCCTGAAACACCACCCCCAGCATGACCCCTACACTGCCCGAACACCACTGCACTGCCCTAAACCCTGAAACACTAACCCCCAGCAGGACCTCCTACACTGCCCGAACACCACTGCACTGCCCTAAACCCTGAAACACCACCCCCAGCATGACCCCTACACTGCCCGAACACCACTGCACTGCCCTAAACCCTGAAACACTAACCCCCAGCAGGACCTCCTACACTGCCCGAACACCACTGCACTGCCCTAAACCCTGAAACATCACCCCCAGCAAGAACCCCTACACTGCCCGAACACCACTGCCCTAAACCCTGAAACACCACCCCCAGCACGACCCCCTACACTGCCCGAACACCACTGCACTGCCCTAAACCCTGAAACACCACCCCCAGCACGACCCCCTACACTGCCCGAACACCACTGCACTGCCCTAAACCCTGAAACACCACCCCCTGCACGACCCCCTACACTGCCCGAACACTACTGCACTGCCCTAAACCCTGAAACACCATCCCCAGCACGACCCCCTACACTGCACGAACACCACTGCACTGCCCTAAACCCTGAAACACTACCCCCAGCAAGACCCCCTACACTGCCCGAACACCACTGCACTGCCCTAAACCCTGAAACACCACCCCCAGGAAGACCCCTACACTGCCCGAACACCACTGCCCTAAACCCTGAAACACCACCCCCAGCAAGACCCCCTACACTGCCCGAACACCACTGCACTGCCCTAAACCCTGAAACACCAGCCCCAGCACGGCCCCTACACTGCCCGATAACCACTGCACTCCCTAAACCCTGAAACACCACCCCCTGCACGACCCCCTACACTGCCCGAACACCACTGCACTGCCCTAAACCCTGAAACACCACCCCCCAGCACGACACCTACACTGCCCGAACACCACTGCACTGCCCTAAACCCTGAAACACCACCCCCTGCACGATCCCCTACACTGCCCGAACACTACTGCACTGCCCTAAACCCTGAAACACCACCCCAGCACGACCCCCTACACTGCACAAACACCACTGCACTGCCCTAAACCCCGAAACACTACCCCCAGCAAGACCCCCTACACTACCCGAACACCACTGCCCTAAACCCTGAAACACCACCCCCAGCAAGACCCCCTACACTGCCCGTACACCACTGCACTGCCCTAAACCCTGAAACACCACCCCCAGCACGACCCCCTACACTACCTGAACACCACTGCACTGCCCTAAACCATGAAACACCAGCCCCAGCACGACCCCCTACACTGCCCGAACACCACTGCACTGCCCTAAACCCTGAAACACCACCCCCAGCACGACCCCCTAGACTGCCCGAAGACCACTGCACTGCCCTAAACCCTGAAACACCAGCCCCAGCACAACCCCGTACACTGCCCGAACACCACTGCACTGCCCTAAACCCTGAAACACCAGCCCCAGCACGACCGCCTACACTGCCCGAAAACCACTGCACTGCCCTAAACCCTGAAACACCAGCCCCAGCACGACCCCCTACACTGCCCGAACACCACTGCACTACCCTAAACCCTCAAACACCAGGCCCAGCACAACCCCCTACACTGCCCGAACACCATTGCACTGCCCTAAACCCTGAAACACCAGCCCCAGCAAGACCCCCTACACTGCCCGAACACCACTGCACTGCCCTAAACCCTGAAACACCACCCCCAGCAAGACCCCCTACACTGCCCGAACACCACTGCACTAAAGCCTGAAACACCACCCCCAGCAAGACCACCTACACTGGCCGAACACCATTGCACTGCCCTAAACCCTGAAACACCACCCCGTGCACGACCCCTACACTGCCCAAACACCACTGCACTGCCCTAAACCCTGAAACACCACCCCCTGCACGACCCCTACACTGCCCGAACACCACTGCACTGCCCTAAACCCTGAAACACCACCCCTCAGCACGACACCCTACACTGCCCGAACACCACTGCACTGACCTAAACCCTGAAACACCACCCCCAGCATGACCCCCAACACTGCCCGAACACCACTGCACTGCCCTAAACCCTGAAACACCACCCCCTGCACGACCTCCTACACTGCTGGAACACCACTGCACTGCCCTAAACCCTGAAACACCACCCCCAGCACGACCCCCTACACTGCCCGAACACCACTGCACTGCCCTAAACCCTGAAACATCAACCCCAGCAAGACCCCCTACACTGCCTGAACACCACTGCCCTAAACCCTGAAACACCACCCCCTACACTGCACGAACACCACTGCACTGCCCTAAACCCTGAAACACCACCTCCAGCAAAACCCCTACACTGCCTGAACACCATTGCTCTGCCCTAAATCCTGAAACACTAGCCCCAGCATGACCCCCTACACTGCCCAAACACCACTGCACTGCCCTAAACCCTGAAACACCAGCCCCAGCATGACCCCCTACACTGCCTGAACACCACTGCACTGCCCTAAACCCTGAAACACCAGCCCCAGCACGACCACCTACACTGCCCGAACACCACTGCACTGCCCTAAACCCTGAAACACCAGCCCCAGCATGACCCCCTACACTGCCCGAACACCACTGCACTGCCATAAACCCTGAAACACCAGCCCCAGCACGACCCCCTACACTGCCCGAACACCACTATACTGCCCTAAACCCTGAAATACCAGCCCCAGCACGACCCCCTACACTGCCCGAACACCACTGCACTGCCCTAAACCCTGAAACACCACCCCGTGCATGACCCCCTACACTGCCCGAACACCACTGCACTGCCCTAAACCCTGAAACACCACCCCCTGCAGCACCCCCTACACTGCCCGAACACCATTGCACTGCCCTAAACCCTGAAACACCACCCCTCAGCACGACACCCTACACTGCCCGAACACCACTGCACTGCCCTAAACCCTGAAACACCACCCCCAGCATGACCCCCAACACTGCCCGAACACCACTGCACTGCCCTAAACCCTGAAACACCACCCCCTGCACGACCTCCTACACTGCCGGAACACCACTGCACTGCCCTAAACCCTGAAACACCACCCCCAGCACGACCCCCTACACTGCCCGAACACCACTGCACTGCCCTAAACCCTGAAACATCAACCCCAGCAAGACCCCCTACACTGCCTGAACACCACTGCCCTAAACCCTGAAACACCACCCCCTACACTGCACGAACACCACTGCACTGCCCTAAACCCTGAAACACCACCTCCAGCAAAACCCCCTACACTGCCTGAACACCATTGCTCTGCCCTAAATCCTGAAACACTAGCCCCAGCATGACCCCCTACACTGCCCAAACACCACTGCACTGCCCTAAACCCTGAAACACCACCCCCAGCACGACCCCCTACACTGCCCGAACACCACTGCACTGCCCTAAACCCTGAAACACCAGCCCCAGCAAGACCCCCTACACTGCCCGAACACCACTGCACTGCCCTAAACCCTGAAACACCAGCCCCAGCATGACCCCCTACACTGCCCGAACACCACTGCACTGCCCTAAACCCTGAAACACCAGCCCCAGCATGACCACCTACACTGCCCGAACACCACTGCACTGCCCTAAACCCTGAAACACCAGCCCCAGCATGACCCCCTACACTGCCCGAACACCACTGCACTGCCCTAAACCCTGAAACACCAGCCCCAGCACGACCCCCTACACTGCCCGAACACCACTATACTGCCCTAAACCCTGAAACACCAGCCCCAGCATGACCCCCTACACTGCCCGAACACCACTGCACTGCCCTAAACCCTGAAACACCACCCCCTGCATGACCCCTACACTGCCCAAACACCACTGCACTGCCCTAAACCCTGAAACACCACCCCCTGCAGCACCCCCTACACTGCCCGAACACCACTGCACTGCCCTAAACCCTGAAACACCACCCCCTGCACCGCCCCCTACACTGCCCGAACACCACTGCACTGCCCTAAACCCTGAAACACCACCCCCAGCACGACCCCCTTTACTGCTCGAACACCACTGCACTGCCCCAAACCCTGAAACACCACCCCCAGCACGACCCCCTACACTGCCCGAACACCACTGCCCTAAACCCTGAAACACCACCCCCTGCATGACCCCCTACACTGCCCGAACACCACTGCACTGCCCTAAACCCTGAAACACCACCCCCTACACTGCCCGAACACCACTGCACTGCCCTAAACCCTGAAACACCCCCCAGCACGACCCCCCTACACTGCCCGAACACCACTGCACTGCCCTAAACACTAAAACACCACCCCCAGCATTACACCCTACACTGCCCAAACAACACTGCACTGCCCTAAACCCTGAAATACTACCCCCAGCACAACCCCCTACACTACCCGAACACGACTGCACTGCCCTAAACCCTCAAACACTACCCCCAGCGCGACCCCCTACACTACCCGAACACCACTGCACTGCCCTAAACCCTAAAACACTCCCCCCAGCACGACCCCCTACACTACCCGAACACCACTGCACTGCCCTAAACCCTAAAACACTCCCCCAGCACGACCCCCTACACTACCCAAACACCACTGCACTGCCATAAACCCTGAAACACCACCCCCTGCACGATCCCCTACACTGCCCGAACACTACTGCACTGCCCTAAACCCTGAAACACCACCCCCAGCACGACCCCCTACACTGCACAAACACCACTGCACTGCCCTAAACCCCGAAACACTACCCCCAGCAAGACCCCCTACACTGCCCGAACACCACTGCCCTAAACCCTGAAACACCACCCCCAGCAAGACCCCCTACACTGCACGTACACCACTGCACTGCCCTAAACCCTGAAACACCACCCCCAGCATGACCCCTACACTGCCCAAACACCACTGCACTGCCCTAAACCCTGAAACACCACCCCCAGCACGACCCTCTACACTGCCTGAACACCACTGCACTGCCCTAAACCATGAAACACCAGCCCCAGCACGACCCCCTACACTGCCCGAACACCACTGCACTGCCCTAAACCCTGAAACACCACCCCCAGCACAACCCCGTACACTGCCCGAACACCACTGCACTGCCCTAAACCCTGAAACACCAGCCCCAGCACGACGGCCTACACTGCCCGAAAACCACTGCACTGCCCTAAACCCTCAAACACCAGCCCCAGCACGACCCCCTACACTGCCCGAACACCACTGCACTACCCTAAACCCTCAAACACCAGCCCCAGCACGACCCCCTACACTGCCCGAACACCAATGCACTGCCCTAAACCCTGAAACACCAGCCCCAGCAAGACCCCCTACACTGCCCGAACACCACTGCACTGCCCTAAACCCTGAAACACCACCCCCAGCAAGACCCCTACACTGCCCGAACACCACTGCACTAAAGCCTGAAACACCACCCCCAGCAAGACCACCTACACTGGCCGAACACCATTGCACTGCCCTAAACCCTGAAACACCACCCCGTGCACGACCCCTACACTGCCCAAACACCACTGCACTGCCCTAAACCCTGAAACACCACCCCCTGCACGACCCCTACACTGCCCGAACACCACTGCACTGCCCTAAACCCTGAAACACCACCCCTCAGCACGACACCCTACACTGCCCGAACACCACTGCACTGCCCTAAACCCTGAAACACCACCCCCAGCATGACCCCCAACACTGCCCGAAAACCACTGCACTGCCCTAAACCCTGAAACACCACCCCCTGCACGACCTCCTACACTGCCGGAACACCACTGCACTGCCCTAAACCCTGAAACACCACCCCCTACACTGCCCGAACAGCACTGCACTGCCCTAAACCCTGAAACATCAACCCCAGCAAGACCCCCTACACTGCCTGAACACCACTGCCCTAAACCCTGAAACACCACCCCTACACTGCACGAACACCACTGCACTGCCCTAAACCCTGAAACACCACCTCCAGCAAAACCCCCTACACTGCCTGAACACCATTGCTCTGCCCTAAATCCTGAAACACTAGCCCCAGCATGACCCCTACACTGCCCAAACACCACTGCACTGCCCTAAACCCTGAAACACCAGCCCCAGCATGACCCCCTACACTGCCCGAACACCACTGCACTGCCCTAAACCCTGAAACACCAGCCCCAGCATGACCCCCTACACTGCCCGAACACCACTGCACTGCCCTAAACCCTGAAACACCAGCCCCAGCACGACCCCCTACACTGCCCGAACACCACTATACTGCACTAAACCCTGAAACACCAGCCCCAGCACGACCCCTACACTGCCCGAACACCACTGCACTGCCCTAAACCCTGAAACACCACCCCTGCATGACCCCCTACACTGCCCGAACACCACTGCACTGCCCTAAACCCTGAAACACCACCCCCTGCAGCACCCCCTACACTGCCCGAACACCATTGCACTGCCCTAAACCCTAAAACACCACCCCTCAGCACGACACCCTACACTGCCAGAACACCACTGCACTGCCCTAAACCCTGAAACACCACCCCCAGCATGACCCCCAACACTGCCCGAACACCACTGCACTGCCCTAAACCCTGAAACACCACCCCCTGCACGACCTCCTACACTGCCGGAACACCACTGCACTGCCCTAAACCCTGAAACACCACCCCCAGCACGACCCCTACACTGCCCGAACACCACTGCACTGCCCTAAACCCTGAAACATCAACCCCAGCAAGACCCCCTACACTGCCTGAACACCACTGCCCTAAACCCTGAAACACCACCCCCTACACTGCACGAACACCACTGCACTGCCCTAAACCCTGAAACACCACCCCCAGCACGACCCCCTACACTGCCCGAACACCACTGCACTGCCCTAAACCCTGAAACATCAACCCCAGCAAGACCCCCTACACTGCCTGAACCCCACTGCCCTAAACCCTGAAACACCACCCCCTACACTGCCCGAACACCACTGCACTGCCCTAAACCCTGAAACACCAGCCCAAGCACGACCACCTACACTGCCCGAACACCACTGCACTGCCCTAAACCCTGAAACACCAGCCCCAGCACGACCCCTACACTGCCCGAACACCACTGCACTGCCCTAAACCCTGAAACACCAGCCCCAGCACGACCCCCTACACTGCCCGAACACCACTATACTGCCCTAAACCCTGAAACACCAGCCCCAGCACGACCCCCTACACTGCCCGAACACCACTGCACTGCCCTAAACCCTGAAACACCACCCCTACACTGCCCGAACACCACTGCACTGCCCTAAACCCTGAAACACCACCCCTGCAGCACCCCCTACACTGCCCGAACACCACTGCACTGCCCTAAACCCTGAAACACCACCCCCTGCACCGCCCCCTACACTGCCCGAACACCACTGCACTGCCCTAAACCCTGAAACACCACCCCCAGCACGACCCCTTTACTGCTCGAACACCACTGCACTGCCCCAAACCCTGAAACACCACCCCCAGCACGACCCCCTACACTGCCCGAACACCACTGCCCTAAACCCTGAAACACCACCCCCTGCACGACCCCCTACACTGCCCGAACACCACTGCACTGCCCTAAACCCTGAAACACCACCCCCTACACTGCCCGAACACCACTGCACTGCCCTAAACCCTGAAACACCACCCCAGCACGACCCCCTACACTGCCCGAACACCACTGCACTGCCCTAAACCCTAAAACACCACCCCCAGCATTACCCCCTACACTGCCCAAACACCACTGCACTGCCCTAAACCCTAAAATACTACCCCAGCACAACCCCTACACTACCCGAACACGACTGCACTGCCCTAAACCCTCAAACACTACCCCCAGCGCGACCCCCTACACTACCCGAACACCAATGCACTGCCCTAAACCCTAAAACACTCCCCCCAGCACGACCCCTACACTACCCGAACACCACTGCACTGCCCTAAACCCTAAAACACTCCCCCAGCACGACCCCCTACACTACCCAAACACCACTGCACTGCCCTAAACCCTAAAACACTACCCCCGCATGACCCCTACACTACCCAAACACCAATGCACTACCCTAATCCCTAAAACACTACCCCCCGCATGACCCCCTACACTACCCTAGACCCTAAAACACTACCCCGCACGACTCCCTACACTACCCAAAGACCACTGCACTACCCTAAACCCTAAAACATGACCTCCTACACTACACAAACACCACTGCACTACCCTAAACCCTAAAACACTACCCCCTACACTACACAAACACCACTGCACTACCCTAAACCCTAAAACACTACCCCCAGCAGTACTCCTACACTACCCAAACACCACTGTACTAACCTAAACCCTAAAACACTACCCCCAGCAGTACCCCCTACACTACCCAAACACCACTGCACTACCCTAAATCACTACCCCCAGCACGACCCCCTACACTACCCAAACACCACTGCACTACCCTAAACCCTAAAACACTACCCCCAGCATGACCCCCTACACTACCCAAACACCACTGCACTACCCTAAACCCTAAAACACTCCCCCAGCACGACTCCCTACACTACCCAAACACCACTGCACTACCCTAAACCCTAAATCTATCCCCAGCATGACCCCCTACACTACACAAACACCACTGCACTACCCTAAACCCTAAAACACTACCCCCAGCACGACCCTCTTCACTACCTAAACACAACTGCACAATTTGTTACAGGCGTTGCAACGCAGGCCTGTGGTGCTTACTGGAAGTACCTAGTGGGCTAGTTGGGCCCCAGGGACCCTCAGGATTCAAGGTGACCTAATCCCCCAACTTAAAAGCACCACGGGGCGCGTTTGCACAGTGGTGAAGGGAGGGGGCGGGGCCTCAGGTGACATGTGCGCAAACACGCCCTGTGGTGAGTTTTAAGTTGGGGAATTAATTCCCTTTGAATCCTGAGGGACCCTGGGGGCCAACTAGCCCACCAGGTACCTTCAGTAAGCACAACAGAGTTGCGTTGCAGAGAGGTGATAAAAGGTGCGTGGCCTCGGAACGCCTCTCTGCAACTCAGCTCTGTGGTTCTAACTGTAGGTACCTGGGGGCTAGTTGGGCCCCAGGGACCCTCAGAATTCAAGGTGGACTTAATCCCGCAGCTTAAAACGCGCCACGGGCTGCGTTTGCACACATGTCACCTCAGGCCCCCTCCCTTCACCACTGTGCAAACAGCGCCCTGTAGCGTTTTAAGAGGTAGTTTTAATCCCCCTGCCCTATTATGTACTAGGGACTTGCAGAGGAGGTCATGCTAATCACAGGGGTACCCCAACGCATAGTGTTCCCTAGTGTATGTAGGTGTTTTCACTGTATTCTAAGTGTCTTTTAGCATAGCACTGGCTCTGGTTAGTCAGAGTCAGTTACCATCAGTACCCGTCTGAAAAAGTTGTGGGCACAGGATGATTTTGCAACAAGGCCTCTTTCTGCTCCTCTGTTGGTTCTTTCTGCACATCTTTTGCTTCTTTCTGTGCGTTTTTCTTCTTTCTTCACATGTCCTACCTCTGTAGGCATAGTTAGAAACTAGCATTTAAAAAAACCTTTGAAATTCACTTAAAAATCATAGGTTTCAGGCACGTTATAGTTAGAAATTAGCATTTAAAAAACCTTTGAAATTCACTGAAAAAACCATAGGTTTCAGACACGTTATAGTTAGAAATTAGCATTTAAAAAACCTTTGAAATTCACTGAAAAACCATAGGTTTTAGGGACAGTTATAGTTAGTTGGACATTTCACTCGTACAAAACCATAGAAATTCCCCCGTTATAGTTAGTTCAGCTAACTATAACTCGCGCCCCGCAATGCACTGCTGATGACATCACATATTACATCACTCATGACATGGTCAGTGACATCACTGATGACATCACTGATGACATCTCAAATGACATCACTGATGACATCATCCATGTGATAATTTCATGCATCTTCTCACACCCTAATATAACTTTTGATACACCCACTCTAAATTACAGACTGCCATTCTCAAAACCATAGACACTCCAACACCAAAAACTACATACCCACTCACTGATTCTTAGGTCTACACACACATCCACTCACTCACCCGTACAGTCACTCATACTTAGTCACTCAGTACAGGACTATCATATGCACTCATACACCTATATAAACACTCATACACCTATATAAACACTCACACACCGCCACTCATCCATAGAGGTACTCACACACCTAGTCAGTCATGCAAAAACTTAATCACACACCCATTTACTCACCTATACAGTTATACACACACCAGCTCACTTACTCATACAAATACTAGCACATTCTTACGCTCTTATACAATCACTGATACAAGTACACACTCATCCATACAGCCACTCTCACAATCACACACTCTCACTTATAGCCATTTATATACTCCAACACACATATATACTGCCTTTCACATATGTAGTTACTCACACATGTACCACTGAGATATACATTCAATCACTAACACACCCATACACACACTCACCCACCCATACAGTCCATCACAGATGCACTCTTGAAACCATGCACCCAGTGAATCACCAACTCACACATCTATGCACAGAGTCACACACACCCCACCCACACAAACACTCAGGCACCCATACAGATACTCAGACAATCAATCAATAACCCATGTAGACACTCATGTAGCTATTCAGAAAGCCATGCAGCCGCTTACAAACCAACAGACAGACGGATACAGACATTCACACATTTTAGTCACTAACCCATGCATTCAGTAAGATACATTTAATCACTCACTTGTAGAGTCAGTCACTCACGTACTAAATCATCCATTCAGACACTTATACACCCACTCATTCTTCAATACACCTTTCCCTATATATATTAAACATATTTAAACTTTACAGAAACACACAGTCACTGGATGATGTCATCAGTGATGTCATCAGTGATGTCATTTGAGATGTCATCAGTGATGTCATCAGTGATGTCACTGACCATGTCATGAGTGATGTAATATGTGACGTCATCAGCAGTGCATTGCGGGGGCGCGAGTTATAGTTAGCTAAACTAACTATAACGGGGGAATTTCTATGGTTTTGTACGAGTGAAATGTCCAACTAACTATAACTGTCCCTAAAACCTATGGTTTTTTCAGTGAATATTATATATATATATTTTTTTTTAAATACTTTTTTTTTTTTTTAAGTATAACTAACGGGATGCAAGGGAAATAGGGGTTTTGGGTGGGGGAGTATATTAATACTCGGGTATTGAAAAAATACTCGGGTATTAAAATAAATACTCGTGTACTTTAGAATGTCAGATCCTATTTAATACCCGTTTATTATTATCAAAATGTAAACGATTTTAAAGCCACCATTTTGAACATTGAAAAAACAAAAACCCATCAACTATTTTTATGAAAGCCCCTTAACCCGCAACTTGCCAAAATGGCTGACATTACAATGATAAATGTTTTAACGAACATTTTTAAGTTAACAAATTAATTATACTTTTTGTCAGCTTCAGAATCACCCTGAAAAACTATTTGCAAAACATATTTTCGTTTAAATTATCGTTTATCATCAAAAAACGTATAAAACCAACCATCCACCATTTTGAGCACAGTGGTAAACTGACTTCCACGGTGACCACACGCATTTTTCGAGCCAGAAACGAATTGAGAACTGGATAAGCCAAACAGTGCCATCTACAGACAGAAGTAAGTGTACAATTTAAGTATTTTAAAAACACAATATTAACACATAATTCACAAATACTAACAAATATTTATTAAAAATGTTTTACAGCATTCGCTGAATTTCAAAACCAGCAAGAACTTTACAACAAATACTGCCAAGCAAAAAAACTACACTTTCTCGGTAAGTAACAAAAAAGTCTTAATTTTATGAGAAATAAAGAAAAGTAAGCTTTTTAAAATAATATATATATTCAAATTAAAAAATGAATATTTTTAAAAAGACACCTGGGAATAAATTGTTAAAGAGATAACAGGTGTCCTTACCTCACAGAAAAACTGGATAGTGAAGGGGGCAAATTTACTATTCCTACAACAACATGTGTTTGCCTCATGGAAAGTGTGGAATGATGGTGGGGGCAAATTTACTATTCCTACTCCGACAGGTGCATGCCTCAGAGAAAGAGCAGGATGATGTGGGGGTCAAATTTACTATTCCAACTCCAACCTGTGCTGGCCTCAGGGAAAGTGTGGGATGGTGGTGGGGGAAAATTTACTATTCCTACTCCGACCTGTGTTTACCTCATGGAAAGAGCTGAATGGTGGTGGGGGCAAATTTACTACTCCTACTCAGACCTGTGTTTGCCTCATGGAAAGAGCTGGATGGTGGTGGGGGCAAATTTACTATTCCTACTCCGACCTGTGTTTACCTCATGGAAAGAGCTGGATGGAGGTGGGGCAAATTTACTATTCCTACTCCGACCTGTGTTTGCCTCAGGGAAAGAGCTGGATGGGGGTGGGAGCAAATTTACTATTCCTACTCCGACCTGTGTTTGCCTCAGGGAAAGAGCTGGATGGCGGTGGGGGCAAATTTACTATCACTACTCCGACCTGTGTTTACCTCATGGAAAGAGCTGGATGGTGGTGGGGGCAAATTTACTATTCCTACTCCGAACTGTGTTTGAATCAGGGAAAGAGCTGGATGGTGGTGGGGCAAATTTACTATTCCTACTCCAACATCTGCTGGCCTCAGGGTAAGTGTTGGATGGGAATGAGTGCGAAGTTGTAGTACGGAAATTAAAGGTGGTAATTACTAAAACAGTTATATTAGCATGTTTGAGTCAAATATGTGAAATACAAACAATAAAACATTTATTAAACAGTAATTCGTCTCCACAGAATAAAGGTTAAACAACACCAACAGAGGAGGACACACCCTCCAGCCCAAATTGACGACAAGCCACAATTTTCAAAGAAAATAAACAAGAAAGCAAGGTAATAATATTCACTTTTTTTAAAAAACATTTGCAGGTTAGAAGTGCACAAACATTTTTATGTGGTGTTTATTTAACTTTGCATCACAACTATGAAAAAAAATGTCAAAAGAAATATATCTTTTAATCATACTTTATAAATAAAAATGTTGTTTTTTTTCAGTCTTTTTGGAAATCTGAACATTCCATAAAGAATACAGAAAACCATCCTAAAACAACAAATAAAAAAAAGAAACAGCCCCTCAGAAGTAAACCTTCGTTACAAGGTAAATTTTTAGCCATATGTTTTTTTAAATAAAGTTTAAAGTGCACCAAAAAAAGTAAAACTGTCAAACCAAAGCAAAATGTCAGAAAAAAGCAAGCCAAACTTTAAACTGTACAAACATTGAAAACCACTACTCTTTTAAATTGCAGGGTAATAGAAAATATTAATAACTCCAAAAAATAATTCTTAGGGGGTCATAATGATGTCGGGCGGATCGCCGCTGCCCGTATGGCGGGGGCGATCCGCCCGCCATTTTTGACCGCCCGCCTAACATTTCCCCCCCACCATATTACGATGGCGGTGGGGACCCAGGCGGACGGAAAGACCGTCCGCTGGTTTTCCGCCGGTAGGCAATCCGCCCGATTGCCTACCGGGCGGAAAAGGCCTGCAATATAGTGGCGGTGCCTTGCAGGCACCGCCATCCATATTAGGATGATGGCGGTCACATGCCTTTCCATGCTGGAGACTCCGCCATAGAAAGGCATGCGGAGAATGCCTTTGGGGACCCGTTGCGGGCCCCCTGGGGGTGGGGGGCTGCACTTGGGGGGTACCCATGGTACCCCCCAACATTGGCATGCACAAGGTGGCAGGCAACGCGCGGTGCCTGCCACCTTGGGCCTGCCAATGCACACAGTGCATTCCCAGCATTGTGGCGGGCGGTGCTGTGAGCACCGCCCGCCACAATGCTGGGAATGGAGGATGCCACCGCCACGGTGGTGGTGGCATCCTAATCGCCTGTGCGGGACCGCCGCACCACTGGCGGCTGGTCCCAGCACCGCTAGGGTGGCGGGCGGACAAAAGTCCGCCCGTCATCCTAATAGGCCCCTTAATTCTTAATAATTTTTTTCAGAACCAACAAAACAACGAAAAGGCCCAAATTAAAGCACAACCTCGGAACACAAAACCATCCACAAAGGACATCAGAACTTTCTGAATTAATAAAAGAAAACACTCCAAAAGGTAAGTTTTGCAAATAACTCTAGTGTATTCAAACTTAACCATTATTCATTTGTGGGTCAAAAACGAAGCAAACTATTCCAAAGCAACATCAACAAGCAAAAACATTAAAATCAAGATTCATTCTGCCTAATATTTGAGCTGCAAAATATAGTGCATTAACTTTTCACTAACATATTTTTTTTACTAGGAAAACAACAGCACTTCAAATAAATTAAACAATATTTTTCTCTTTTTCAATTCTTTTCAGATAATGGCATCCAATAAACAAGCCAAATACATCAAGTCCAGCCGAGGAAAAAGACTATTAAGTAAGCCTGGGCGGTGAACTACGCTACGCTCGCGGAGCTTGCGAAGTTGCGGTAACTTCGCGATTCGCGTAGAACGCGAAGTTACCGTGCACTACGCAATTTGCGGCGTAGCGTAGCTGTTTTTCTTCTTCGCGCGCTCAATATACGTTCTCGCGCGCGGTAACGACCTACCGTGATTCTGCGTTCGCCGGCGCGACTTCCTATCCGTTCGCGGGCGCCACGAGATTTGGAATCCGGCCGCACGATCCCGCGAGAGTGTGCGAACGCGAACACGTCATTCGGACGCGCGATCTGACTTCCGGCGGCAGTGTTGGTAAGATCGCGATCCCGAACACGAAGAAACTACAATCTGGCGAAGAATATATCTCGAGCATCATAAAACCTTCTCGAAAATGATGAATTAGTTCATTTTGCACAAAAAACTCCTCAGGTTGTCATTTAGAGATGTAGTTTGGTGAGCAAGGAGTCCTTTTTCTTTTTTCCAAGAGGAAGGAAGTGCGCCTGATTCTCAAACTTCCTGTTCCTGTCCAGCAGGCTCCTCCCAGTGCTTTGTCCATGTGCTGTTCACTTTCATTTGGATTTGGAGCTGGAAGGATCACTTTTGTGTCTGTCTGCTGCATCATATCATTAGATTGGATTTGAGGACTCTTGGATTTGAGATTTTACAAGTAAGTTGGAGAATTGGTGTACTTGTTTGTTTGATTGGGACTTGTTTGTACCTACATTTTTTGTGGTATTTCCATACTTTTTAAAATGTATTGTTGTGGCCTGTAGTTTCGGCAGGGGCCTAGTTGTTTTTCTTTGATTGGAATTTCAGCCAGTAGGCCCGGACTAGAGCCAGAGGTACCCATGGGTGCATGTTTCTGTGGTGTCTGTTGAATTTAAAGTTTAAACATCATGTAGGCCGGGCATCCATGGATGGCATTGGATTGATTTGCAAAATGTGGGTTTTGGGGTGGTATTTTATATTTTTGGGTGTTTGAATAGGCCTTTTCAGGCAGTAGGTAACCCTGGGCGTTCAGCTCGCGGACTTTGGGCAAGTCCGCACTGCGCGACAACGCGGACTTACACTTTTTATCTTCTTCGCGCGCTCAATGTACGTTTTCGCGCGTGCGATAACGACAATTTGTGACGATCGCGATGCCGAACACGCAGAATTTCCAATCTGGCGAACAATATCTCTCGAGCATCATTAAACCTTCTCGAAAATGTTGATTTAGTTCATTTTGCACAAAAAACTCCTCAGGTTGTCATTTAGATGTAGCTCGGTGATCAAGGAGTCATTTTTTTTGTTTTACAATTTTTCCAAGAGGTAGCAAGTTTCCCAGAGTCTCCAACTGCCTGGTCCTGTCCTTTGTCTTCACTTTTTGTTATTTTGGGTGGCCTGGCCATGTGGGTGGCGGCCATTTTGTAAAGCCAGGCATTGTGATTTTGCCATAGGCCTGCATTGTCTGTCTTGTGTTCCTTTTCTTGTTGTTCTGGGTGGCCTGTCCATGTGTTGGCGGCCATTTTGTGTGAACAGCCACTGTGCTTTTGCCATAGGCCTCAAAGCTTGCGCCTAGTGTGCCAGTAGGCCCGGCGGTAGTCATCCTCATGGGTGCATAAAAACTGTTTCTGTGTTGTCTGTTGAATTGTAACATAATTTAGGCCATGGATGGCATTGGATTGATTTGCAAAATGTGGCTTTTGGGGCGTATTTTATTTTTTGGGTGTTTGTTAAATAAATAGGCCTTTTCAGCCAGTAGGTAACCCTGGGCGTTCAGCTCGCGGACTTTGGGCAAGTCCGCACTGCTTGCGACAACGCGGACTTACACTTTTATCTTCTTGCGCGCTCAATGTACGTTTTCGTGCGCGCGATAACGACAATTTGTGACGATCGCGATGCCGAATACGCAGAATTTACAATCTGGAGAACAATATCTCTCGAGCATCATTAAACCTTCTCGAAAATGTTGATTTAGTTCATTTTGCACAAAAAACTCCTCAGGTTGTCATTTAGATGTAGTTTGGTGAGCAAGGAGTCATTTTTTTTGTTTTACAATTTTTCCAAGAGGTAGCAAGTTGCCCAGAGTCTCCAACTGCCTGGTCCTGTCCTTTGTCTTCACTTTTTGTTATTTTTGGTGGCCTGGCCATGTGGGCGGCGGCCATTTTGTTAAACCAGCCACTGTGCTTTTGCCATAGGCCTCCAAGCTTGCGGCCCAGTATGCCAGTAGGCCCAGAGGTAGTCACCATGGGTGCATAAAACTGTTTCTGTGTAGTCTGTGGAATTTTGGCATCATTTAGGCCATGGATGGCATTGAATTGATTCAATTGAATTGCGAAATGTGTTTTTTTTTTGGAGGGTCTGACTATTTCACTTTTTGGGTGTGTTAAATAAATGCCTTTTTGCGTGTGTACTGTGTAATTATAATTGTGTTGTTGTAGTGGTTGTCTAACTTTCCAAAGTGTTTTTAGCCATGTGGATTTTAGTTTTTGCATTAAAGCTGTGTGTGTTTTATAAGGCATCCTTTGTCTGCCCATATATAGGCCTGCTTGAGTTCATTGTTTGCCGTGCCTTGTGCCTGTGAGTCACCATGTTTCTAGGGGCCATTTTGTTGTGGTAGTTATTAGTGTGCTGTTTTTGCCACATAGGCCTGCGTGTCTTTCCATTTTTCCTCTTGTCTTACTGCTTCCAAATCCATCCCCATTGCCAGCTGCAGCTCCTGATGCTGCTATATAATACATCCACGTGATGCACAAATTTAGGCCAAACATGCTCCAGTACATTTTAGTTTTTGTTCTTTACTATTCTTATTCTTCCAGAGTGTACACTAGCACTACACAGTAGCCAGGAAAGCCCTGGCCTTGCTGTCAACGTCTCATAAATGGCTACACTGTGTGTTGTTGTTCACAGAGTTTCTGAAATTTAATAATTGAGGCCACCACACACTAAGTTCTATATTCTATTTGTTTGATTTGTGCTATGTTTGACTGAAGTTCTGGCTTTTTTGCTTTTAGGTGCACAAAAGACTGAGGAGGAGGTGTGTCTCTCATCATTGCCTGTTGCACTTCCAGACAGACATCCTGCTGCTGTACACACAACACAACGTGACGTGTGACCTGACCAGACATCTCTGCAACTGAGTGCTGCTGACATCTGAAGAAGATGGGCCCAAAGAAAGCAGGTACCAGGTCCTCCAGTACCAAGAAAGTTGCTATTGAGAAGAAGAAGGAACAGAAGAAGCAAGTGACACTGAAGTCTGGTGTGCCGGCCAATACCTTTTTGGGAAAAAAAAATTGCGCCTGCAGCAGCGGTGTCCGGGGGCAAGCTGGGGGCAGCACCTCCGCATCAGTGGACCCAACCCACCAACCCAGGCCCAAGCACATGAGTGGGGAAGAGGTAGCCAGCCTAATGGTGGAAAGCAGTGATGCTGAGCCGGAGATAAACTTATCGCTATCTCAAAGTAGTACCCAATCAACGCAGGAGGAAACACAGCAGATAAGTGGTCAACAACAACAACCGCAACCACCGCCCGCAATAGTAGTTGTTGTTCCTCCTGAAGTAGGGGCAGTTCAGGAAATTGAGCCTCATGCAGAGGTAGAAGAAGAAGCCACTCATTCAGAAGATCCATTGTCTTCCAAATCCCTAGCAAGGAAAAGGAGGGGTAGTCCATCAAGTTCTTCGCCAAGCCCCCCTTCTGATGATCTAGATGCCAGTTGGAAGCCACAAACTGAGTCTGAGAGGGAGCCACGTTCCAAGACCAAGCTAGGGAAAAGGAAGGTTCCAGAAAGCCTTACACTTATGGAGGTCGATGTAGAACAGCAAGATGATGATGATGATGATGACGGCAGAGCCAGTCATCATGAACATCACTCCCGGCCCGAGGAGATGGAGACCAACATTCTTACTCTATCCAAAATCGCTGCGAGGGATGTAGCACGCATACCTCCACAGGTAACACCAACACGACCTACAGCTTCCATATTTGCATTAGCAAAGGCCCGGCAGCGACCTACATCCAGCACAACCACCACCTCTGTAGGAGTAGGTAGTGGTACAGCAGCACAGAGTCAAATTCAACACACACCCTACAGATCATCCTACAGATCCTCCAGCAGGAGGCCAAAGTTAAGCTCCCCAGTTTGGGACTTCTTTACGGTTAGCGAAAAGGAGGAGAACATTGCTATATGCTCCATTTGTAATACCTCTGTTAGTCGTGGTAAGCTTGGTACAAACTATGGTACCGGAGGCCAAATGACCCATCTGAAAAAACACCACTTGATCAGCTGGGAGGACCACCTTCGCGCCATAAAAAAACTGCAACCATTGGTGTTGGTGGGGATAAAGGAGTAGAAGAAGAAGATCCGATCACGGTGGAAGAGGAAGGACAGGGAGACATTCTCTCTGGTAGTGGTACACAAGGTGTCCCTGACCCCAGCAGTGCAGTCTTAACGTTGCACACATCTTCAGCAACATCTCAGTGGCACAAGAGTAAGAGTCAGCCGGAGACACCAAGAAGTACCAGGTCCGCACTACCAAAAAGTGCGTTGAGCCTAAGAGAAAGGAAAACCATGCAGCCTACCATTATCAGCATGTTTGGGGGTGAGGGGCAGTACGAGCGCAACCACCCAATAGCACGTTTGTACAATGCGAAGCTGGCTAAAATGTTAGCACTGGACCTTCTCCCTTTTTCTTTTGTTGAAGGGTTGGGTTTTGTGGAATTTGTGTCAACCATCTGCCCAAAATGGCATGTTCCCAGCCGCTACTATTTTGCCAGAGTTGCAGTTCCAGCACTACATCACGACGTGCTGGAATTGCTAGGAAAGGCCTTGAAGCAGAGTGCTGTTCACAGTATCCACCTGACTACAGACATGTGGACCAGTTGCCAAGCCACAGATTACATGTGCATCACTGCACACTGGATCAGTTTTGTGGGGTTAGAGAACAGGTATCTGCTGGTGTTGATACTGCAGAGATTTTTCATGCCACTCGCAAACATGCAACTGTAGCCATGTTTGCCATGGAGAAATCTCATACTGCTGCAAACATTTTGGAAGAGTTTAACACCAAGGTCTTTGAGTGGCTGCGCCCAAGAGGGCTTACGATTGGTTTTGTTGCCACGGACAACGGCAGTAATGTAGTTTTGGCCATGCGCAATGGTGGCTATTTCAGGGTCCGTGTTTGGCACACTGCATTAACATTGTTGTTCAAGACTTTTTGAAAAATGAATCAAAAGTCAGCAACTTACTGGTCACCTGCAGAAGAATATGCACACATTTCAGCCATTCTTTTAAAGCCCGGAAGCAGCTGAGGGTCATTCAACGTGAGCATAAACAGCCAGTCAAAGCGCTCATCCAGGAGGTGCCAACACGTTGGAACTCAACTTATTACATGCTTGATCGTCTGTTTGAACTGTACATACCACTCAATGCTTATGGCATGCAAGGATTAGGGGAACCTACTGTGAGAGGCATGACCGTTGAGATGGCTCAATGGGACCTCATTAAATGCCTGACTGAGATGCTACTTCCTTTTGAGATCTTCACACGTGAAGTCAGCAGGGAGGACTGTACTATGGGCCAAGCTATCCCATTGTTGCACATGCTAGAGCAACAGCTGAAGGATGTGTCTGAAACGTACGCAGGTGTGGATGACAAACAAGACGCATATCATTTGGCGGAGACCTTAGCCGCTCGCTTATCGGAAAATACAAGGATTAAAAATAAAATTTTGTCACAACCACATTACATTAGTGCCACAATTTTGGATCCACGGTACAAAGTATTTCTGAACAGCAAGGCAGTAATTCCTTTTCGGAAGTGGATGTTGCCAACTACAAAACTTTGATAGCTAAGGAAGCAACTATTTTCGAAAGCGAACGGCTGTTAATTACAGGCCCCCACCCCAGGCCATAACCAGTACTACAGGGCATCCAGAGTCAAGTTCTACTTCGGAGCCTGAGGGCAGTGCATTTGCCTCCCAGCAGTCACCTACACCAACAATAACATCAAGACCAGGATCATCCACAGCACAATGTGCAACTGATTGGTTTCTACAGCAGGGGTATGGTAAGTCCAGTGCTGATGCAAAGGCAAAACAGGCCGAGCACATCCGAGCACCCCTTAACATTGAGCGGATGGTCCAGGCCTATCTGGATGACCCAACAGAGGTCTTCATGGATGGAAACCCATTGGTGTATTGGTATGGGAAAAGAAGCCAATGGACAGTGCTCAGCAGGCTGGCGATAAAGTATCTCGCTTCCCCTGTCGCAAGTGTCTCTTCTGAGCGTGTTTTCAGTGCTGCTGGTGCCATTGTAACCCGAAAAGGACCAGTCTCTCGGCCCAAAGCGTGGAGAGGTTAACCATGATCAAAATGAATCAGCACTTTATACCACCGGATTACAAAATACGTGAATCACAGCAGGAAGAGGAGAGCGACTTGGATGACGTAAATAGTCCGTTACAGGACCTACTTCTGTCCGAACCACCAGAGTTTGAGGACGAGCTCCTCTTCCCTGACAACTAGGCTTTCAAATTGTTGCTTTCTTCCTTCCTTTATGTGTCTGTGTATCTGTCTTTCTGGTTCAAATCAAATCACAACAAAACCATCACCACCGTCTTCTCTTTTTATTTCCCTATTGGAGTTGCACGTCTGTGCATTTAACTGTCCACTCTTCAGAGTCCTGCTTCATCTTCCTGTCTCGCACAAGTACATTTCCATCAAGCCAGACATTAGTACAAGAAATGTTGCCTTTACCAGTCCCGCCTCCATTAGAAGTGAAACGTGACTACTATAGCTATCCTCCGTTTTGTTTTCGAGCCGAAACTCATCAGTGTCCGAAGGCTACAGCCTCAGCAGGCATCCAAAGGTCCTCACTGTCAGGACAGAAGGTACTTGGCAGAGAAAGACAAGAGACTCTTGAAGAAACTTGCTGACATTTGTGCAAACTCAAATGACCAGCAATGAGCACTACACAGGCAGCGGCCCATCATCACAATGCTGACCATGGGAAGCAACTTAAACTGTGACAAAGTGCCACAGATGAATAAGACGAAAACCGAAACAGCGCCTAACACTCAAAATGAATGTGGACTGGAGTAATGATGAGGCCACTGCCCCGTAAAAAAAAAAAAAATGTCAGAACTAGGCATCTGATGATCTGACAGCCAAAGAGAAGAGCAAGACAGGTAATGATGGAATGCATTGGATGTTTGCAGACTCTGAGCGATTGCTGTTGTTTGTTGTTGATGTTGTGCATGAAGTCGAACTCTACTCTACTAGTTAATCTACAAAGTGACTCAAGTAAGTCAGTGACAGTCAATGTTTCCCTTCTTGTTGTTTAATAACCAAATTGTACTCCTACTACTGCAGGTGCAGGCCAATATCTGTTGCAATTTTTTAATATGGAATATGGACTTAATCGGAGTCAATACAGACTGAGTTGTAGTTGGACAACACGTACCACACCATGATGATGACCATACTATCTTTTTGCGCGCAGTCATTCAGTTGGATCGGAGATGATTCAAGGACTAACTGCATTTCATGAAGTGGCATACGGTAAACATAAACACAACAATTCAACAAGAAAGTAGTAAACACAGCAGACCTACATGTCCATGTAGTGGTGTAGTCGAGTGTAGTGATGACTGACAGCGGTGCATTGATTTTGTCACTTAATTAGGAAAATGCTAAGTTGCTGTGTATGCCTTTTGTCTGGCTATGTCAAAAATTAAGGTAAATGGAGGTTGGATCACGGGCTGGTGCTGTGGTGGGCCTGTTCTGTCCTGTTGTTGTTGGAGCTTAATGCTGTAAACAGAATCTACACGATATATCCAAGCCGCCTCACTCTGAAAGTGTTCTCTCTTCTCTTCTTGGACTCCACCGTAAATGATGTTTTTTTTATTCATTGATTTCTCAATACCCCTTTTGTTTTTCCATCTAGACGTTACAGGCCGGCCTTTACCCTGTGCTTGCTATACTGGGAGACACAACTCACATTTACCTTACCAATCGGCATCAGGAAGGCCACCAAGATTGATGTGCAGAGCGTCCATGGAAGATAGGACCAAGAGGAAGGACGAGATTCAACTCCACAATTTTAGCATGATAATACAGTAACTTTAGTATCATTCATCATTCATCTTTTAATTAATTTGAATCCTTTTTCTCTGCAATCATTAGGACTGTGTGTTGTGTGTTTGTTTGCTAATTGATCCCTACAAATGTTTTTAATTGTCTTTGCTATCTTTACAAGTAAGCCCAGTACAACATGGAATTTGGGTCTCTGAGGGCATATTACAGGCAAGGCAAATTGCATAGAATATACTGGTGCCCTGTACTGTCTAATTGTCTAGTAGGAGTTATTAAGTACTACTCATTAACCATCAAGTTATCTAATCTTCATCATCATTAACGCATGCATTTCCCTTTTCTCCCTTTATTGATTTTTGGATAAGATCATGGTCGTCTGCCAAGATTGCGCTTTGCTTTTGTTGTCCATGCGTACTGTTTTTCATTTTCAAACCTTTCCCCAAACCCCCTTCCCATCCATTCATCAAACCCTAACCCTCTTCCCCGGGCTGTGATTTATATTGAGGTGTGATGTGACTACATAAAATGTACACCAATTGATCACACGCTTGCTGGGGCAGATGTGGTGAAAGCAACACTAATTCAATTGCAAGGCAGGGCGAGGAGCTTCTTCTGCTTGCCCACCCATGCTCAGTCTATGTGCATTGTGCAAGCCGTCACCGGCTAATAGTAGTACATCATAATTAATTGCCGTCATTGATTGGATTAATCATCAAACTCCTACCACACAGCAGTAAAGGTTACAAATTACGATTGTGTTAAGTTAAGTGACTCACTCGACAGCACAACTGCAGTTTATAACTTCTTGTACTAGGCTGTCCCGCCACCATTATGTTTAATTTGACTTTAGCAGTTGCAACTGCAATATTGTGTGTTTGGCAGTCGTCTTCTGTACTGTATTTTACTTCGTTCTACTACTCCTCCCACAGTCGCTCTCAGGAAAGTGACTGTCTCTTTTTAATTTTTTAGCAAATGCTACTGCCAGTGTCTACTCTACTACTACCACCACAACCATGGCATCTTCTACATTCTCTATGGAAACCATGCAGCCATCGCTGTGCCGAACGTAGTCATCATCAATCACAGGTAAGATAAGTTTGGTGGGAGGTAGAATACTAGTAGGACAAATAACTCAGTGAGGGTACCGCATCTATCTGTTTGTTATACATCATCGGCAGATTATTTAAATCAAACACTGGCTGCGGCCCTGCAGCAGCAAGGAAACCAATGTGACGTTAATTACGTAAAACAGTAACCCCCACAAAACATTAACATTGTATGTTTAAGTATAAATATAATCTATTACCCTAACAAAAATAAACTATCCCACACCTGACCCACCCTCTCCCTAACCCCAACCAATGTCCAAAACGAAAAAGTCCAAAGAATGTCCCGAAACCCCAACGCCCAATTCCCACCCACCAAAACAAGGAATAAAAGGGGCAAAGCAACAGGGTCCTCGATGTTATAATCGGCGGGCTTTGAGGTGTTTGTCCACCAGGATTTTCACCCGCTCCTCCATTTGCTCCTCTTGCCGTGCCATCCGGAGGAAGAATCTTCCTGCGGAATGCCCTGCAGTGGCATCCACAATGGGGGACAGCAGTGCTGGCTGCTAGTGAATTGCGGCGGGTGGCTACCAGACCGCGGCGCCGTACCACTGGAGTTGGGGCCTGGCTGGGGCCCGGGGCATCGGACGAGGCTGCAGCTGCTGCCGCCTCCTCCTCCTCCTCCGCCTGAGCCACCAGCCGCCGGTACTCCCGGCATATGGCCTCCAGTTTCCGGCGCCGGGCCCTGACTGCCAACTCCTTCCGCGATGGTTTGTCTTGGGAAAAGAAAGAAAAAAATATTGTTGTAACCAGTACTCTTACCTAAACAGTAACACAAAATTAATTCAACACATAATGGCACAGTAGCACTAGCAAGAAGCACAGTACATAACATTTGTGGTAATAATCTATCTATCCTCCCACTTCCTCGGCCTCTAACATTTGTGGGAGTTTCAGGCATTATACTAGCACTATGGACTCCAACCAGTACACAGTACACCAGTGTTCTTCTTATCTCTAGTTTAGCGAAATGATATAACCTGGTTGTAGCCGGCATTGCCAGCTCGGTCATCTATGCTTGAACCCAAGACAAACATACGAGTCATGACGCAGAGTCACATTAGTTTGATTTACTACTGTTTGCAGGTGGGGAAGCTCATATTTTTCTATTACGGGTGGTACTGGCCATACTCTCTCTGTTACATGGAGGGCAATTGCTCAATTTCACAGTGCCTTGGCTACTACAAAAGGCAGATTATATATCTGATCCAATGATCGTTGCTTTTATATGGGACAACGACATAAGGTCAGTAGCGGTCGGTGGTGGGACTCGGGGAGTTTGGCCGGGCGGTGGCGTGGGTAGGGGCAGGATGGGGGTAGTAAACTATGGATTACGGCCAATTACAGGTAAGTAAACATATAAATAAATGAAACTAATTTTGTTGCGCACACTGCATCGCATTTGGCGGTGCAGTGCGCACAATGAAATTCACTTTATTTATTTGTATGTTACAGTAAAGTTACCTGTATTTGCCCGCGTAATACATTGTTTACTACTACCCCCACCCTGCCCCTCCCCACATCAGCTTTAGTACGCTGGCGCGGTTTCTTTAACATTCCCTAAAACTGTGCATCCCGTGACAGTCTCCACCTATGCTGTCTATGATGAATACATACAGGCATCCATCCATTCTAAGTAAATGTCAATCATTCTTCTTAATCTCTCCACAAACGTTACTTTGTTTCACCAACAACAACGCATGCGTCCACTCACTCCGTTGCTTGCCTTGGCTTTGAGTTTCACCCAAACACCGCTGATGATTCTTGCTATCCACAGTATCCACCCATACTGTGTCTTCCACCCAGGCAGGCATCCATTCTTCTTTCACCTCCCACCCATCCTTCAACAACACATGCATCTGATTTCTATCAGCCACCTATCCATGCTTCCAACGTATCCTTCTCTGCCAGTCGTCATATTAAATCTCGCCCGCCCTTCCTCCTTCCACCCTTCTTTCCCTTTTTGTTCAACACATCCATCAAGGTCATCTGATCTGACTTTTAGTCTCCTCCATAAAACTTTCACAGCTGAGTTGGAGTCAGATATAAGAGGCCATTGGTTAATGAAGTCACGCTGGTAATGCTATTGCTACTGCATTGCTCATGCTAAGTAAAGGGTGTCTTCTTTATTAATCGTTGTATAATGTTCACTACAACTTCATACCTAATAAGTCTCAACAACAGTACAGTGAGTGAAGTCCACTCCACACACCCTTACAGCTAGTGCAATGTCAATAAGTCATGAATATAACTTACCATCGCCCACCACTGCTGCTGGCTCACCCCCTGTATCTCCTGCAGGTGCTGCATCTCCTGCCCCCTCCCGGAATGGCCGCAACGCCATCGCCGCTGGCCCCACCGGCACTGGTGGTCGGTAGTACGCCTAGAAAAACATGACACATTTTTAGATGCCTGTACACCTCCCCTATTTATTCTTTTTCACTAGCAAGATTGAAAAAAAGTTAATACATACATATTATTATTATAAATCACATTCAATAGTCCAAATCGGGTACTAGAGTACAGTCAGTAGACAGACACTAGTAGTGTTATTATGGTCCCTAGGGTCATTATTATACTATACTCTACTCTTTGCAAAGTTAGCCTGAGCCATGCAACCATTTTTCGCTTCATGTCTTTTGCGCATGTTACCTCGCAGCTTGTTGTGCAGTAACAGTAAGACGCCTTTTGAGCCCACATGAGCACATACAGCTACTGTCTGAGCGTTGCGTACAAGAGGTCGAAAAACAAGCCACTTTGTTATGGAGTTCCGTTAGTCCGTATTACTTAGCCATAGGTAACATGTTACAGTTTTTTGGCAGGACTGACAAATGCTTGCATTAACACGCACCATTTTTCTCAGGCAGAGGATTCCCTTCTACGAACCAGAGATTTGCAGAGCTTATGAATGATGCATGTAACCAGTAATTCTACGTTCTACGGTGAGGAGTCGCCCAGAATTCACACAGATCTTTTGTCTTATATCATCATGCACTTGTTGCAACAATTTTTATTGTTTTAATCTTATGCATTTTGCTGTTGGAGCTGGCTGGAGTACACTGAATTTTATAGAACAACAACATACAGAGGTTGTTATTTGAAAATAAACCTTTTGAACTTACACATAGACTCTGTGGTATTTGGTGTGGTGGTGGTGGTGGACTTACACGAGTGAGTGAGCGAAAGGGTGTTATGTTCTGGGTTGTGGAATCATAATCATTGGGTATCTTCGGGTGGGGGTTCGGGGACCTAATGAGACACTAGCTAGTCGTTCAGGGGATTGTGGGTTCACTTCTGACTGAGGTGTGAGGAACGTCCAAGTTCCAAACTCGCATCACCAACATCCTATTTCATTGTGCATAGTTCTGCATGGGGCTGTGCAGAATCCAAGTAGTATGTACTATATCCTATCAAAAATAGTCAAATATCTGGTTGTGCATTTTGTTTGTGGTAATTGTCAAAGCCTCAAGATTAAGAAGCCTAGAAGAGGACAACCGAAAGGACTGGACTCAGTGGCTAGAGCTATTAGTATTGGTCAATCTGAGTTTTATTCAAAACCGTACAATAAAGAGTGGCAATGCAAACTGGGCAAGCTTAGCGACAGACTAATAGTAGTAGTACAGAGTACAGACATTCATAGCAGAGGCAGTTACAACTTAGAGGCAGGGATAACCAGAATTTAGAAACAGATAGTCAAGTCAAGATCAAAAGAATCTTTTGTAAAAAATATAATTAGGGAGTGGAGCCAGAATTAATAGTTCTGAAAAAATAAGGTCCAGTAAAAGTTAGGGCAATATAATTGTTAATATAACCACTGGAGGACTTACTGGGACCAGCAGCAGGGCCCTCGGTAGAGGAGCGGTCCTCTGGTGGTTGTCCCGCCGACTCGGACCCCGTCTTCTTGCCCCTGGGTGCTGCAGATCAGTGATCATGTAAGATATAATAAAGAAAAAGAAAGACACAAACATTAATTATTGCTGTGAAACAAATAAATTATCTAAAAAAACGCTCAAAAAACGTTTTAGGAAACAAAAATTGCAATAAAATTGACCTATCTAATCCGATCGACTACTGGCTTGCGGGATTCACGGACAGTCTACTTATTTGGGAACACTAATTCAGTGTTCCATTCTGATTGATTCAAATAAAATCCAGAACACTAACTAAGCCTAAGTACCACCTGACCTAGCCCACCTATTCCAGGCGGGCCAATTTTTCATTAAGCCTGCATTTCCATTTTTTTTCCATCAAAAATGCATAGATGAGAAGGAGGACACATGCATAAAGTCAGTGCATAATGCATACACCAAATTGTTGGTTGGTTGCGTCTGATGTTCTGCAGCTGACTGACACTGCTAAGCTAAGCTTACCAGTACCACTCACTAAACAAACTACAAAAGGTTCTACTAAGGACTGGGGTAAGCAGCACTCAGTGACAGAGGATGCGTCACGCAGACCGCTCAAAAATTATCAACTAATAGTAACTAAACCTAGTATCAAATCCATCCACCACTATTTGACAGGAGGACAAAGGAAGGACTACAGTCTCTCTAGCAATAGCATTACCTAACTGAAGTTCTCTAAAGTAAACTCTTACATAATAATGACAAGCGAGCGCAAAGTTGCAAAAAGTAAGAGTACCGCCCAGCACCTGTGTCCTACAATCACAGAAGATTTTGAAACGTAATTTACCTGCAATGTAAGCAGCATTATTCTTGTTATTTGTAAAAATGTATACACAAATCACAATACTTATACTACTATATATATTGGCTACTCACCAAGCCCCACGACCTCGACACCTAGCAGGTCCAACAGGTCCTGCTCCCGGTCAGAATGTCCTGACCACCGGTGGGCCAGCTGGTTATGGGTGCGCCGGACCGCGGAGCAGCGAAACACTGCCCGACGCACCTTCGCCCACCGGCGGTGACGGCTCCTGGGTCGGGTAACCGGAGCCTGGCCTGCCGCCTGCTGCCAAGGTCAAGGGAGGTGGCGCTGAATAAAAAAACAAGGGCGGCCACCTCCTCCTCCGTAAACAGCTGGCGGGCTTGCACCCTGCGGGGCGCAGTCTGCCGCAAGGCAGGCGGCGATTGGGCGCACGCGCCTTGCCCTTTGAGCCGCTGCTGCTACCCTTCGCCATGGTTCTGGGGTGGGAGGAGGTGAAAAAGAAAAGTTAGAAGGGAAAAATAAAGTTAGGGGAAGAAGTAGGAGCTTAAAGAAGAAAGTTATATAAAACAGTTGAAAAGTAAAAAAAACACAGTAAAAAGTAGAAAAAAATGCAAAATATAGACTTAGGCAGAGAGAGAGATAGGTAAGAAATAAAGAAAAATTGAAAAACAGTGTAAAAAACTAAGGATTGCAAAGATTGAGGGAGGATAGAAAAGCAGGCCCAGAACCATAGCATAGAGTGGTAAAACAAGATGGCCGCGCCCATCGCGACCGCATGGGTAAGTTCGCGCGATATTTCTCCCGAGCACGCAAAAACGTCGCAAACACGTACTACGCGTTCCCGAACATGGAATGCGCATCGCGAGCACGCTATACGCGACCCGGAACAGGAAATAAGGGATCGCGAACGGGCGGGACAAGTGAAAACCAAAATGGCCGCGCCCATAGGCGACCGCATGGGTAAGTTCGCGCCCCGAGCACGCAAACAGCGTCCCGAACACGAACAACGCATTCCCGAGCAAGAAAACGCATCGCGAACGGGCGCGCCAAGCAGCTACGCATGCTCGCGAAGCTACGCGTAGCTCGCGTAGCGCTCCGACGTCTTCGCGTAGCTTCGCGTAGCGCGACTACGCGAACTACGCCCAGGGTTACTATTAAGTCACAGTGGGTACGTTTATTGTAAGGAGAGATTAAGCAGATAGTGGCAGTATCTGCACAGACCTCGTCGCTGGGGTAAACGTGGGCAGCTTGTGCCTGACTTTAGCGCTACGCATTATTACTTTATCTTTTTAACTGTTTTTAAAAGGACATCATTTTAAATTGTTTTAACCATCACGCACCTAGTTTGTGTAGAGTGTCTCCCGCCCTGGTCCGCCGCGGCAGATAGCGCCGATTGAGCGGAGGGCGGGGACTTGGCTCAGACTCACTTCCAGTTTCCGGCCTGGGCTGCAGTTGGTGGACTAGCTTGGAGAGGGTCGACCTGTACTTATTGCACATGCCTGAGCAGACGCGTAGCAGACGTGCCGCCGGCGCGCCAAAGGCAAGCCCGTCTGCGCCCGTCTGCGGCCGGTCGGGGCCTGGGTCCAGAACCCCTGCCCGTTTTGTAGTAACTTACAAATATACTGCGGAACAACTACAGAAATTATGCCCACCTAACCCAGAACAATGTAGGCATAGCATACCGATGGGATCGTCTCCCCGGAAATGCAGTTACTGCCCTTACACATTGTCGGCTAACATGAAAGGGCTCGGGGTAGATCATAAGCTTAATTTAACATTGGTTAATTGGAGATCCCTCAATAAACATAAATATGAAATCCATGACTACATTGAAGACAATCAGCCAGATGTTTTATTCCTGACGGAAACCTGGCTGAATGAGGATTCTGCCCCGAAGATCCTTGAAGCTCTCCCGCAGAATTACGGTATAGTCAAACTGGATCGTCAAATAAACAGGGGGGGGAATAGCCATCATTCATAAACTTTCTCTACAATGCACTATAGAGTTGGCTAACATCGATACAAGTGAAGCAGGCTTTTTTTCGATCACAGCTGCTGCAAACTGCATTATAAAAGGTTTTTTAATTTACAGGCCCCCAGGTCCCACTACCCAGTTTGCATTGAGCCTAATTGAGCAAGTGTTACAACCTGCACTTCGGTATAATAAAGTGCTTGTTTTAGGGGACCTGAACATGCACTTCGATGATAGGGCGAAGTACAAGAGCTACGTCAGGAATTGGCCACTCTACAGTTGATATTACAATCAACGCTCCCGACCCACCAACTGGGCCATTTACTAGAACCGATTTTTGCCAACTGGGGGGATCTAGAAATCGAACATCCCATCGCAGTTCCTTGGACGGACCACTATCTGGTCCCCTTTAGCGCCCTGCTACCCACCATTCCAAGAACGAGCACTAAGGGGTCGATTCCGATCCCGGTCGGAGGCGCACCTAATACCATTCGGCCGGGAAAAAAGCCAGGCGAATGCCTGTTTCCCGACCGATTCGCACATACGTCCGAACAAGCAAGTACGATGCGCACAACTGCCCAAATCCCGACCCAGTCGTACTCACCCAATACAGGTCATGTTCTCCGACTGAGGCGGATCCGGAAATGCAGAATCGAGTCACACGGAAGCAAAAATGCAGCCCCAGCCGGACAAGTACGATACGCTTTCCGTACGCGCCGAACCCGTCGCTACGCACGGCACGTCAAAGCATCCGGGAGAGGCGCACATAAGCTCCGATTCGCGCCACAAGGCGATCCACGGCTACGAGGCGAACACGCCAGCGGCGAGGACGAGGCGAAGCAAAGAGAAAGACGAACGAGACGAGACCAACCATGAATCCCATCGTGCCGATCCTACCAATATTCTACATCTATTACCGGAACAGGCACGGACGCGTACGGCGCAGAAGGTAAGTCAGACACCAACCACAAAAACAAACTACACGTACCCGACATATCACACACACACAGAGGGATGCAGAAATTACTTACACCAGCAACAGCAGCACCATAGGGGCGGGATGGCCATCACCAATGCCACATATACACATAGGGGCCTGGATGCCAACAGCTAACACCACCCCTACCCAGGGGTGCTAGATGCCTACCACTACTACCACCTCTACCCATGGGGGGCTGGATGCCTGTCACTACTACCACCTCTACCCATGGGGGGCTGGATGCCCACCACCACTACCACCCCTACTCAGGGGTGCCAGATGCCTACCACTACTACCACCTCTACCCATGGGGGCTGGATGCCCACCACCACTACCACCCCTACTCAGGGGTGCCAGATGCCTACCACTACTACCACCTCTACCCATGGGGGCTGGATGCCTGTCACTACTACCACCTCTACCCATGGGGGGCTGGATGCCCACCACCACTACCACCCCTACTCAGGGGTGCCAGATGCCTACCACTACTACCACCTCTACCCATGGGGGGCTGGATGCCCACCACCACTACCACCCCTACTCAGGGGTGCCAGATGCCTACCTCTACTACCACCTCTACCCATGGGGGCTGGATGCCTGTCACTACTACCACCTCTACCCATGGGGGGCTGGATGCCCACCACCACTACCACCCCTACTCAGGGGTGCCAGATGCCTACCACTACTACCACCTCTACCCATTGGGGGCTGGATGCCTGTCACTACTAACACCTCTACCCATGGGGGCTGGATGCCCACCACCACTACCACCCCTACTCAGGGGGTGCCAGATGCCTACCACTACTTCCACCTCTACCCATGGGGGGCTGGATGCCTGTCACTACTACCACCTCTACCCATGGGGGGCTGGATGCCCACCACCACTACCACCCCTACTCAGGGGGTGCCAGATGCCTACCACCACAACCACCTCTACCCATGGGGGGCTGGATGCCTGTCACTACTACCACCTCTACCCCTGGGGGGCTGGATGCCCACCACCACTACCACCCCTACTCAGGGGGTGCCGGATGCCTACCACTACTACCACCTCTACCCATGGGGGCTGGATGCCTGTCACTACTACCACCTCTACCCATGGGGGCTGGATGCCCACCACCACTACCACCCCTACTCAGGGGTGCCAGATGCCTACCACTACTACCACCTCTACCCATGGGGGCTGGATGCCTGTCACTACTACCACCTCTACCCATGGGGGGCTGGATGCCCACCACCACTACCACCCCTACTCAGGGGGTACCAGATGCCTACCACTACTACCACCTCTACCCATGGGGGGCTGGATGCCTGTTACTACTACCACCTCTACCCCTGGGGGGCTGGATGCCCACCACCACTACCACTCCTACTCAGGGGGGGCCAGATGCCTACCACTACTACCACCTCTACCCATGGGGGGCTGGATGCCTGTCACTACTACCACCTCTACTCCTGGGGGGCTGGATGCCCACCACCACTACCACCCCTTCTCAGGGGGTGCCAGATGCCTACCACTACTACCACCTCTACCCATGGGGGGCTGGATGTCTGTCACTACTACTACCTCTACCCATGGGGGGCTGGATGCCCACCACCACTACCACCCCTACTCAGGGGTGCCAGATGCCTACCACTACTACCACCTCTACCCATGGGGGCTGGATGCCTGTCACTACTACCACCTCTACCCATGGGGGGCTGGATGCCCACCACCACTACCACCCCTACTCAGGGGGTGCCAGATGCCTACCACTACTACCACCTCTACCCATGAGGGGCTGGATGCCTGTCACTACTACCACCTCTACCCCTGGGGGGCTGGATGCCCACCACCACTACCACCCCTACTCAGGGGGTGCCAGATGCCTACCACCACAACCACCTCTACCCATGGGGGGCTGGATGCCTGTCACTACTACCACCTCTACCCCTGGGGGGCTGGATGCCCACCACCACTACCACCCCTACTCAGGGGGTGCCAGATGCCTACCACCACAACCACCTCTACCCATGGGGGGCTGGATGCCTGTCACTACTACCACCTCTACCCCTGGGGGGCTGGATGCCCACCACCACTACCACCCCTACTCAGGGGTGCCGGATGCCTACCACTACTACCACCTCTACCCATGGGGGGCTGGATGCCTGTCACTACTACCACCTCTACCCATGGGGGCTGGATGCCCACCACCACTACCACCCCTACTCAGGGGGTGCCAGATGCCTACCACTACTACCACCTCTACCCATGGGGGCTGGATGCCTGTCACTACTACCACCTCTACCCATGGGGGCTGGATGCCCACCACCACTACCACCCCTACTCAGGGGTACCAGATGCCTACCACTACTACCACCTCTACCCATGGGGGGCTGGATGCCTGTTACTACTACCACCTCTACCCCTGGGGGGCTGGATGCCCACCACCACTACCACCCCTACTCAGGGGGCCAGATGCCTACCACTACTACCACCTCTACCCATGGGGGCTGGATGCCTGTCACTACTACCACCTCTACCCCTGGGGGCTGGATGCCCACCACCACTACCACCCTTTCTCAGGGGTGCCAGATGCCTACCACTACTACCACCTCTACCCATGGGGAGCTGGATGCCTGTCACTACTACCACCTCTACCCATGGGGGGCTGGATGCCCACCACCACTACCACCCCTACTCAGGGGGTGCCAGATGCCTACCACTACTACCACCTCTACCCATGGGGGGCTGGATGCCTGTCACTACTACCACCTCTACCCATGGGGGCTGGATGCCCACCACCACTACCACCCCTACTCAGGGGTGCCAGATGCCTACCACTACTACCACCTCTACCCATGAGGGGCTGGATGCCTGTCACTACTACCACCTCTACCCCTGGGGGCTGGATGCCCACCACCACTACCACCCCTACTCAGGGGTGCCAGATGCCTACCACTACTACCACCTCTACCCATGGGGGGCTGGATGCCTGTCACTACTACCACCTCTATCCATGGGGGCTGGATGCCCACCACCACTACCACCCCTACTCAGGGGGTGCCAGATGCCTACCACTACTACCACCTCTACACATGGGGGGCTGGATGCCTGTCACTACTACCACCTCTACCCATGGGGGGGCTGGATGCCCACCACCAACAACACCCCCACTCACAGGATGGCTAATGCATGACACAACAAGCACACACCAACATAAGGAATGCAACAAAAATACATCCCCCCCAACACCATGACAAGCGTGTGTAAACTGTGTCAAATGCCTACAACACTGAACATGACTTTGAACATACAATGTGACCCCCTATCACATGTGTCACACATAAATGTGTGTGGCCCCCACAATGCAAGCAGACCATGACCACTGTGGCAATGGGGTCTAAACCCCCATCATCACAGTGACCAAAAGCTAGGTGTGGGTCCATAGCTGAAGCACATTTTGCACATTGTGGCAATGGGGTCTAAACCCCCATCATCACACTGACCAAAAGGTAAGTGTGGGGTCCATAGCTGAAGCACATTTTGCACATTGTGGCAATGGGGTCTAAACCCCCATCATCACAGTGACCAGAAGGTAAGTGTGGGGTCCATAGCTGAAGCACATTTTGCACATTGTGGCAATGGGGTCTAAACCCCCATCATCACACTGACCAAAAGGTAAGTGTGGGGTCCATAGCTGAAGCACATTTTGCACATAGTGGCAATGGGGTCTAAACCCCCATCATGACAGTGACCAAAAGGTAAGTGTGGGGTCCATAGCTGAAGCACATTTTGAACATTGTGGCAATGGGGTCTAAGCCCCCATCATCACAGTGACCAAAAGGTAAGTGTGGGGTCCATAGCTGAAGCACATTTTGAACATTGTGGCAATGGGGTCTAAGCCCCCATCATCACAGTGACCAAAAGGTAAGTGTGGGGTCCATAGCTGAAGCACATTTTGAACATTGTGGCAATGGGGTCTAAGCCCCCATCATCACAGTGACCAAAAGGTAAGTGTGGGGTCCATAGCTGAAGCACATTTTGAACATTGTGGCAATGGGGTCTAAGCCCCCATCATCACACTGACCAAAAGGTAAGTGTGGGGTCCATAGCTGAAGCACATTTCACACATTGTGGCAATGGGGTCTAAACCCCCATCATCACAGTGACCAAAAGGTAAGTGTTGACATAGAAAAAGCTGCAACTGCCAAACTGCATGGATGATTCCTGGTCACAGAACAACAAACACATCAGTGGCAAAGTAGTGCATGTGTCCCATAGCAACATAGATTGGGTGAGGCAAACAGTGCAGTGCAAATAAGACATACCTTTGGCCATGTGCAGACAAACATCACCCATGGGCGCTGACACTGTCAACATCCATCAATGACACAATGACAGAAGTGACCATCATAATGCAGACCCACATATTCGCACCAATGGGCACACAAATGTAGATACCCTGTGGAGACTGTAGATGTGAGGTGAACAAATAACATACCATGGCAGCAATGTGACACACAAACAATGATCATTGTGCTGACTGATGACCTAGGAGTCCCAGGGACAGCAGGTGAAACCCACCAAACAGCATACAGCCAATAGCACACTAAAGATATGCCAATGCAGTGGTGCAGATGCACAAACAGGCAGACCCACCCTGCACAACAAACACAACAGGTGAGGGGGGGTGCCAGTGTCCCCAGGCAACCACACAACACATGATGAGGCCTGAATACCAATTACACAGATGCACATACAGTGCCACACAAAAGTAACTCATGGATCCAAATCCCCTATGTGGGCAATCAGGCATTGTTAGATGAGAGGGAGCACAAATTACACATGTCACACAAGCTTGTAGGAACTGCAACTAACACAGCAAGAGACAGACCGACCACAGCACTACCCCCAGGGACCCCATATTGTGCTGACACTAGCCTGCATGATAATCCCACTGTGATGACAATGTCAGATGTCGTTCACACTGTGAAACCCAGCCATGTGTCCTGAGCAACTAACTACCATCACACCTACACAAGCTCCAATCAATCAGCACGGCCTGCCAGCCAAGGCCAATATGGAGGTAGGGGTCTGGCCGTGCAACAACTCACTTTTGCACACACTCAACACCACACACCCTGATCTCCACCAATGTGCAGCAGTGAAGCTCACATGGACTGGTGACATTGCACATGCACCCATGACAATACCAGGGGTGGTGGTGGGAACCAAGGTGCAGAAACCCATCACACATGGCCAGTCAACAAGACTTGTCAATGTCTGACACACAGCACAGTATGCTGTACATGGGCATGATGTGAAATCCACCACAATCAATGGGATCCTGGCCATAGTCACACACCAATCAAGAAGCCAAGGTGACACACGAAGAACACACGTACACAACTACCAACATTGCAGCTCTGACCCTGAGGAGTGGCAGCAGTCACACACACAACGTGTCACAATCACTGTAAGCTAACACAAACTGTAAATCACATTACTCGTGTAAACAACAAGTGCCAAGGGGAATCCTGAATGTGTCCCATCTGCGTTTGCCCACATCCCCAGCACTGACAACAAAGACAACCTGGGATGACAACCTCATGAACATTAGTTTGCCATGCACCCACATCACAGAGAAACCAGGTCCAAGATGCTGGATGAACACAGAACAACTCAGCAAGCATCACAAACAGGAACATCCCTAGGGACACAGCCTGTGTAGGAAAAGGGAAGGGAACACGCACAGACATGCTTACACAACACAGGCCCACGCAATGTCACCAGATTACACACTGCCATGAGGGCACACCACTCCTGTGGAAGGTCCGCTGTGCCAAACCTTGTCTGTGCATGACCCAAACATGTCAGCAGAACACTCCGTCAGTGAGTCAACAACCACAACACACAGAAGGCTCTGCTCACATCAGCCTGGGTACGGGGGTGTCACGTCAGTCATCTGCACACACACCAAACACGTGTCAAGCAGGTTGCACTGTATACACAGATGAGTCCTTCGACATTGATGTGCAAAAATGCATGTCCAGTGGAGCTGGGCACACAGTCAGGGAAATAGGAACATTGAACAGTGCTAAGCCCACCAGATGTGCATCAGTGTAAGACAAAGATGTTCATTTACAAATGCAAAGAGGACATCCCTGTGTCAAATGCTGAACATTACACCCTCAGACTGTAGCAAAGGATGCCAGAGATCCAGAATACAACAGGACACATATCCCATGGACCACATGGAGTCCATCACTGCAACACTTCATCGTCCTGATGTGAACACTATTACAACTGCAAATGCAGGATGCTACTCATCCACATCATGTACATCAAAAGAAAACCCAAAAGTAAACAAAAAGAGGCTTTATTCAGCAAATGTCAGGGTAAAAACGGAAGTCCAAAAGAAACTAAGGCCAATGGCCAGTCCAAAATAACAGTACCAACGGGGTGAGAAGTGACAACTGGTCACACATTGCTTGCCTGCACTGGTACGGTTGGGGGACATCCCCCTTGGAGGGGCATACAAGGGGCAGGCCAGGCACCGCAGGGACAGGATCAGGGGATGGCAGAGTGAGGCAGTGAAGGGGTGGTGGGTGCAGGAGTGTCACCGGCAACTTCAGTGGAGGTGTGTGACTCAGGGGGGGCCGGCACCACCGTGGTACACAAGTCAGTTGGTGTGGGTGCCGCAACCAATGCAGTGGGCTGGACTGATGTAGTGGACTGGGTACCCACTGCAGTGCCCGAGTCAGACGTGGTGGTTGTGGACTCCACTGCAGTGCATGACTCCAAGGAAGTGGAAGGGCGGGCAGATGAGGTGGGCAGGACAGAGGGGGGACCTGGTCCCCACAACAGTGCCACTAACAGGCAGAGCGTCTGGGTTGGGGGTGGAAGAGCAAGTGGCAGGGGGAGGGCCTAAGCAGTCTGGGGATGCAGTATCGGTGTGTGGGGGAACCTGGGGCAGGGTGTGGCGGGGGAACCTGTGCAGTGGTGGCCTGGGGGATGGAGGAGAGAGACTGGGCGCTGGAGCTGCGTGGTGGTGGTGGTGGGGTCTTGCTCTTCCTGCTCCGGGGGACTTCCGAATGGGCTCCTGTGTCTGCCTGCGCCTGGGGGAGGGTGTCTGGGGGCGAGGGGCACTCCTCTCTGTGTGGGTGGACTTCCTCTTCCCCTGGTGTGCTGGGTCAGCAGGAATGGTGGGGAAGAGGCCGAGGTCACACAGGAAGACCTGCTGTGTATGTGTGGTAGCAGGCGAGGCAAGTGAAGGGGTCTTGGAGGGAGAGGATTTGGAGGACTGCGGAGTGAATGTGGATGCCTGTGTGTGTGTGTGTTCCCCATCACCTGTGTCTGTGGTATCAGTCCCCTGAGGATGCTTGTGTGCACGGCTTGCCTTACCCTTGGGTGTGTCTGTGCTGCTTGTGTCTGTGTGTTTGGATGACTGTGCAGGTGTGCATGTGCTTTGGACAGGTAGGGGGGCAGGAAGTGTGGATGGGGCAGAGGTGGGAGGGGTGAGGGACTGTTGGAGGAGGGACACTGCTGCCGTCAGGGAGGAGTCCATGGACCTATTGCTCCTCTGTAGGACAGACATACCCGTCAAGATGCCCTCCATGAACGACACCAGCTGTGTCAACAGAGTGGTGTGTGCATGGAGGACACTCAGCATTGCTGTCTGCCCTACATGGAGCTGCTGAAGGAGGTACACAGACTCCTCACTCAGGGCAGCAGGAGACACAGGGGCTGGGGCTGCGGTGCCAGGCACGAAGGAGACATGCTCCCGAGCACGGGAGCCTCCACGGACCTCAGGAATGGGAGCCGATGGGAGGGCGGTGGTGGTGGTGGTGGTGGTGGGGCCAGACAGACTAGCTGGCCTTTGGTGGCTGCCGAGACCCGCCTCCACAAGGGAGTCATCCTCCGAGCTGCTGTGGTCCCCAGCTGAGGTGGATGGTGCTGAGGACTCCTCGGTGTGGCTCCCCTCGCCCTCCGTGCCACTGGGTCCCTCTTACCACTCGTCCGATGCTGACCCAGTCTGGCTCCGCTGCTCCTCCTGGTCCGTGGAGCTGTCCCCTCCTGTGGCCGTGGATGTATCTGCAAACAATTAGGGAAACAGACAAACATCAGTCACCTGCACTGACCGCACACACCACAGTAAGTACAGCACATTATAGAGCAAGCCCTGGCATCCTTAGTTGAACATTGTCTAAAGTCCTCGCACAGATTCGGGGAAGCCAATTGTCAGTCTGATGGTCAACCATGGGACTCACGCCCCTCCTGCCCTTGCACCCATCTGTCTGGTGCCTGTCTGATGGTAAGACCCCAGTGTGGACACATGCACCACCTACACAGTTGTTGGACATTGCAGGGAACACGGTGAAGCATGTGTACATACACACATCACATCTCTTGCCACTGAGTCAGTGCAGGTGTCCGGATAAAGGGATGGCCAGATTCTAATTAGATATGCATGTGATGCATACCAGCACCAGACACCATGATGCACCCATGTCCGGATAGTCAATGCCACAATGGGGTGCATGTTGCACATGTACCTCCCCTGCAGGATCAGTCCCAGGAAGTTGAATGCCATGACACAGGAATGCGTGCAAAGTCATACATTACTGTCTCAAGTCACATGGCCATGGCAGCCAGACAACAACAGTCTGCACTGTGTCACAATCCGAGGGCATGGGGAATGCAAGTTATGTGACTGACAAGTGCACATGTCCATCCCCCAAAAACCACATCATCTGTACTACTATTTGTCCACGTCATACAAACTGGACATATGGGGGACATGAAACACAACTCCCTGAACATGAGCACCTCACAGTGTGCTGTGAATGAAAATACAGCTTCCTGAAAGTCACAGTCGCAAACACCTGTGTGCACAGTCAAGTGATCAGACACCTATAAGTCACAGAAGTATCGTCTATCATGGTCACATCTCCGATGGCATGCTGAGCCCTAACCGATAAACATACCAGTAGTCCTGACAACGAAGACACAGCACAATGAGACAGAGGCAGACACCTGAGGGTACATTTCACTGATCACAACATGCCAGATGATACACGGGAGTGGGAGTACAGAGTGTATTGTATGCACTGGAGTAGGCATGACTGTCCAGCTCCACCTGTAAGAGGGATGAGTCCTGGACAGTAGGCAGGTGGCTAAGCATGTGTGACACACTGGATACACATACTCCTGAGGCCCAAATATTGTTCCCACCAGCAGCATGGGTGTGTGCCACATTCCCCAGGGACATGTGGTGAGTCAGAGCAGCAAGCGGACCACATATCAAAGTTACACGCAGATCACATGTCAGAACTTAGGCACTGTGTAGGCAATTTACCCACCCATGAATCGCACAACATAGTCACGGGAACAAATGCTGTCCCCCACCTTGAGCAAAGCAAAATGCAGTGACACAGTCCCCAAATGACACAGTTTCCTGACTATAAGGGCCACACATATGCGTATCAGAGGAGAAGTGGGCATGTAACAAATGAGGGACATGGGTCCTGGACCACATGACTGATGTACTGTGGAAGTTTAACCAAGCCAGAGGAGGGCACATAGCATGTCAGACAAAGTGCACAGTGCAGTCATGGACTCACCCCCTCCTTGCTGCTGTCTGTCCCTCAGCTGCCCATCCAGGTCAGGGAAGACCACCGCCAGGATCCGGAGCATGTGGGGGGTCAGGGTCCGGTGTCCGCCCTTCCTGCGAGGAGGCGACAGCTTCAGCTGGACCCTTGCGATCCTCCGGGTCCAGCTACGAAGGTCCTGCCACCTCTTTTGGCAGTTGCGGATCCTGCGCCTGTAGACCCCCACGGATCTTACTTTCCGGGCGATGGTCAGCCAGATTTCCTGCTTCTGGTGGGCATCAACCTGTGAGGATGACAAAGTGAAAAGGCCATTACTACACATGCAACATATCTGTGCATCACACAGTTGGATATACATGTCTCAATTACAGGGGCATATGATGTACACAGGCAGTGCACCAATGGCTATGAACAGTTTGCCAGCAGTCACTACATGGTATCATTGCATGGGAAGTAAACCTAGTTGGAATGCACTGTTACTGCACTGTACCAGTTCAGTGCATGTAACTACACACTTTGGGGTGTGACAACTACTCAGTGGGCATGCTAGCCAGTGGTGTGCACAGTGAAAGTCCTGCTAGTCAGACAACATGCACAATTAGTGATGCAGTGGACAGCACACTCACCTGCTCCCCTGGTTTCCCATACAGCTTGCTGTACTGTGGAAGGAGGCTGTCCAGCAGGGCCTGGTTCTCCTCAAGGCTGAAGGCTGGGGCTCTCTCCACAGTACGTGCCATTGCAGGAGCCAGAGGATGCATAAACAGCAGCAGTGTTGGTGGCAGATGTCGTCCTGGAGCATGTAGTGCAGGCAAGTGAGCTCTCAGGGGAACAGCCAGCATTATATGTGTGCTGCAGAGGCAGATACTGTCCCATGTGTCCAAAGTGATAGGTCCAAGTCGTTTGCATCTTCTAAATCTGACCAATCCATGGTATAGCAGCACTAATACACGCCCACAGCATCCTTCAAATCTTCAACTTCATGACACCCATGATTTTGCAAGATTGTTGTGGCTGGCCAACTGAATTCACTGCATCAGACTCGTTGGAGCTTCGAAAACGCGTCCGTTGCCATGCCAGGCCCCAGCCAATGTGTGCGCACCGATCGGTCCATTGCTGTACAACGCGTACCCGTGATACAACGCGTACACGCTCACATTGAATGCAATGGGCCGGCCGGGCACACCGATCGGTCCATTGCTGTTCAACGCGTACCCGCGTTACAACGCGTACCCGCTCACATTGAATGCAATGGGCCGGCCGGGCACACCGATCGGTCTATTGCTGTACAATGCGTACCCGCGATACAACGCGTACCCGCTCACATTGAATGCAATGGGCCGGCCGGGCACAGCGATCGGTCCATTGCTGTTCAACTCGTACCCGCTCACATTGAATGAAATGGGCCGGCCGGGCACACCGATCGGTCCATTGCTGTACAACGTGTACCCGCGATACAACGCGTACCCGCTCACATTGAATGCAATGGGCCGGCCGGGCACACCGATCGGTCCATTGCTGTACAACGCGTACCCGCGATACAACGCGTACCCGCTCACATTGAATGCAATGGGCCGGCCGGGCACACCGATCGGTCCATTGCTGTACAATGCGTACCTGTGATACAACGCGTACCCGCTCACATTGAATGCAATGGGCCGGCCGGGCACACCGATCGGTCCATTGCTGTACAACGCGTACCCGCGATACAACGCGTACCCGCTCACATTGAATGCAATGGGCCGGCCGGGCACACCGATCGGTCCATTGCTGTACAACGCGTATTGCGAATACAACGCGTACCCGCTCACATTGTATGCAATGGCCAATGTGTGCGCACCGATCGGTCCATTGCTGTACAACGCGTCCCTGGACAAGTCACTGGCATATGTCACCATGCCTGTCACAGGTGAACATATGCCAGCCACATATACTTCCCAGGGAGTGAGGGGCACACCTACAACACCACAGCCTGTCCACACTGTATCCTAAGGCATGTAAGGCTGCATTACCTATTCCGTGTATGGGGGTGAACATGTTGTTCTGTGGGTGTCACTTCGGGGCAGCCACTCCCAGGCTGTGCACGTGTTCATGGGGACAGGATCCTTGGTGTGTCGTGCACATGACCACTGTGCTGTGCAACTGTTCATTCCTGAGCATGTGGCATGGTCACATTTCACGGTGGTGTATGTGTATGTCATGTCACATACCCCCTGAGTCCCATGTGGGACGGTATGTACGTCCTAGGGTGACCCATTGGCACAATAGTGATGGTCCTCCACAGTCTGTGTGCATGTTGTGTTTACAATGTCTCTGATTCCATGTGCACAATGGGAGACAGTCTCCACATCCACGTTGTTTGTGCATGAACTTTGATGTTGTGCGTGTGTGTGTCACAGACGTCCATGTCTGTCCTGACGAGGCAACAGGGACCACTACCTGTGGGGGTCATGGTTGTTTTGCTGTGGTGTATTCATGATGCACCATGTCATGCCAGTGTCCATGTGGCAATACAGGGTCCCTGGGAATCTACCTGTCGATGAGCTGTGATGCCTGGGGCACATCTGTCCACACATGTCACTGTGGGGTGTGTTTGGAACATGGCAGCAGTAGATGGGAACTGTGACACGGCCTCATGATATCCCATGGCACAACATGGGACTTGTTGATGCCACTTGTTGAACTGTGATGTTAGATGTTGGCCATGTAGGTGCCATACATGTCCTTACGGAACTGCACACATCATGTACTTGTGTCTCATAATGATGTATCATGTGATATTGTGTATGGTCAATGCCACATATGTGGGGTGACTGACAATCTTTCTTTCTTCACCTATGCACTGTAGGGCACCAGCTGTCCATAGACCATTCCCTGACCTTGCATCCATGGTGGAACGGGACTGCATCCGACGGTACCGCTTCACCAGGCCGCTGATTGAGGAATTGACGGTGCGCTTGGCCCCACATTTGCAACCTGGCCGGACATACCCCACAGCGCTGACCCCCAAGGTGAAGGTGATGGCAGCCCTACACTTCTTTGCCACCGGTACCTTTCAACACACTGTGGCGTCTGCTGGTGGGATGTCACAGACCATGTTCAGCCGTGTGCTCCGCGATGTTTTGGAGGCTATGTTGAGATACCTGAACCAGTACATCTATTTCCCTAGACCTCAACAACTCACTGACGTGAAGAGTGACTTCTATGCCCTGGGGAGGATGCCGCATGTCATTGGCTCCATTGATGGGACACATGTGGCTTTGATACCACCACAGGCACGTGAGCAGGCATACAGGAACCACAAACAGTACCATTCGGTCAATGCACTGGTGGTATGTCTTGCTGATATGAGCATCTCACACGTGTGTGCCCGTTTCCCCGGTTCTGCACACGATGCCTACGTGATGAGGAGTAGTCGCATCCTGAGGATGATGTCACAGATGCAGAACCAGCGTGCCTGGCTTGTCGGTGTGTACTGACTTTGTACCATTGTGTGTGTTCTGCGATGTAGTATTCCACCCTCTTTTCCAAATCAGCTAATGTGCAATTGTCCATATGTAGGTGACTCCGGATACCCCAACATGCCGTGGTTGCTGACGCCCCTCAGGAACCCTGTGACACCAGCCCAGATGCGCTACAATGAGGCACATGGTCGGACCAGGAGAGTCATTGAGCGGACATTTGGTCTCCTGAAGAGCCGCTTCCGCTGCCTGGACAAGACAGGAGGGGCATTCCCATATGCCCCAGCAAAGGTGTGCAAGATTGTCATCGTCTGCTGCATGCTACACAACCTGGCTGTGCGGAAGGAGTTGCCTCTCATTCTGGATGACGATGATCAACATCCGCCACCTCTGGAGGATCCTGGCCTGGACCACGATGCCAGTGATGATGATGATGATGATGGTGATGTCCGCACACAGCTCATAAACAAAAAGAAAAAAGAAATTAAAAATATTGATGTAGGTTTTGTTAATACATGTAAAATATTATGCTCAAAAAGAATTTTGCTTTACAAAGGAATAAGATGCTATTAAGAACAATAAATCAATTTCAATAACCACATGCATTTTTGATATATTCTGTTTGGTTGTTTACCCAGAGTGGATTAATTCTTTTTGAAAGAAATACAGGTCAAAGGGAGTATTTCCTAGTAAAAATACATGGTTGCTTTTCCCCTCTTACTCCCAGACCTTATTGTTTGATAGAGGGGGTCCCTTGTTTTCACATGATGTCCGCACACAGCTCATCACCAACTTCTTCAGCTGAATGTGAGTATCCGGAGATGTCATGTCAATGATGTGAGTATGCATGATATGTGTTGGTGGTGCTCTGGTGCTGTTTGAGTGTGTCCATGTGCTACATGACTGTATGCGTGTAGCGATGTGTCCTTACAGGTAGTCTGTACTCCCCAACAGTGTTGACATGCTAACTTGGTTCTGGGTGGGTATCTTGTGACATGTATTGGGCATGAGTATTGCAGTTCTGTCCTGTTCTTCAGTGCTTTTGACTGTGTGTCATTTCTGTCCTTCACAGGGTAGTTTCAGAGTTGTTTGGTCAACTGTGATCCCCCAACACCGTGATTAAACTTCCAGGGTGGTAGCTGTCGTGTCCCTACAGGTGATGTGCGCCACACCCATGGACTTCCTTCCTTCTACACTTGTTGACTGTGTGCCCACTGCCAGGTGGGATTACCTTGCATCTGTAGTGGTTACAACATGTTGCAAATGTGTAATAAACCTGTGCTTCACTTTGTGATGTGAGTTGTCTGTGGTCACACATCTGACTGACATTTGCTTACTGCACCAGTGGGCTAGTTGACAAAGACTGTGAATAGGTGTTGTGTCTGTGCATTGCACCGTATTTCCTGGCAACATCAGTGTAGGCGATGAGTCAGGTGGCCTTGGTGTGTATATGTTGTGTAGCCCTGGTGGTGTGTCTCCCTCATATGTGTCACGTTGCCATGACTCACATGCCTGTGTTGTACTTGCTGTAGCAGTTAGCATGCACAGTGTAATTTCGCAGGTCATCCTCTCCATGACAGAAACCACGTTGGAATCACAACAGAGGCAGGTATGGTGTATTAGTGTGTTTATTGTCATACATGTGTGAGTATAGTGCACAGGATGGTGGGTGCTGTACATTGTGATTGTAATCCAAAGTTCCTAGATGATTTGGAAGTCCTGGTAGCAGAAATGTCCTGAGTAAAGTCCACAGTCATCTGATACATTGGTCCAACTTGTACTCCCCATGTCATGTGGGGGAGTTGTGTTGCATTCAACAGGGTGAACAATTAGCGCACAAAGGTGATTATCCAGAACAGGTTTTGGCTTCCTGGGGGTTGCGCATGGCCATCGGCCTCTCAGTTGCCCTTCCTCGGATGACCCCTCTTCTTTGGGGGAGGACCCTCACGTGCAGGCTGCTGCGGTGCAGGGGACTCTCCGCCAGAGTCATCCTCCCTCCCTGTGGCAGTTGCAGTTGTTTCAGCACCAGATGTTGTGGGCACACAGGGAGGTGTTGACATGTTGCTGCTCATCTGGCGGAGGCATTGTAATATGTCCCTATGCACCGCCGTCATCTCTTGCAGTGTGTCCCACTTGGACTCCATGCGGGACATGTGTAAGTCCAAGCGGGCATGATGGGCAGCCTGCTGCTGTCGTATGTCCCTGAGGATCCCCACTACCTGGCTGAGCTCTCCGGTGCTGGTCTGGTACGCATCGGCTATGCGTACCAGTTGTGGGTCATCATGCAGTCCAGACTCCTCTGCGAGCAGCGACCTATGTCTACCACCCCTCCCACCACCCCTGGCAACATGTGCAGTACCTGAGGTGGCACGCACAGGTGACCCTGGGCCCCCTTGGGGGTTGTTGGTGGTGTTGGTGTCCATAGCCCCACGTTGGGCAAGGGTCCGTGTGCTGGTGGTGGTGGTGGTCCTTGGTCTGTCCGTGTCAGCAGGGGTGGTTTTGTGTTGTCAGTCGTTGGAGGGGTGGGTGCAGGGGGTGCAGCTGGTGGTCCTGCTGGTGCTGCATGACTCACTCCGGAGGTGCCAGGTAGGTCTTCGTCATCCGAGGAGGGCAGAGGCTGTTCCACACCAGTGAGCTCCGTTTCCCCTGGATCCTGGGACAGGGACTCCTCAGCGTCTGCTGCTGTGTCCCCATCATCACCTGTTTTTGGGAGACACACACAATGTATGTTATGTTTCTGCAGGCATCAATGGTTGGCACACCTGACAGTTGTGACTGTACCTCTGGATGCGGGCCTGTACATTGCATTGTCCTAAGTTGTCACAGTCAGAGGTTGATATTGGTGTAGCACATTGTCCTGCATACTTTGAGCATTTGAATTTGAATGTTGGGGTGTGTACATGGTCTGCATTGGTTGTATTTTGTTGACATCCGGCCCTCCGTCTCCCCCCAGCCCAGTTATCCCACCATGAAGCATGCCACCCTTGCAGTGGGTTCAGGTTGACTCTCAGGATGTCAGTGAGTGGTGTCCTGCTGTTGGTTGGTGCCCAGTTCCCAGCAGGGCCTTGTGCTCCCCACAGCAGTACCCACTGTCAGCCATCTTGTCAGTTCTTTTCCACTCCCTGTGATGTGCGCATGGTTCAGGGTGGTGTTGATGGGACAGTTGTGGGGGTGACCAATATCTGTGACTGCCACTCCCATCATGCTATTGCCTCCCCCCCTTCCCAGCATGCCCATGCTTCCTTCCTTTTGACTCTGCTTCCCTGTGGGGTTGTGTGCCTGTGCTGACAAGATGGCTAGACAGTGTTATCCTGGGGTTAGTTTTGCTACAAGTCCCATGTGTGTCCCTGTGCTTCACACAGCATGACCCAGGGTTGTGGTTCTTTGTGGGATATTTGATTAGAGTGTGAGGCAATGCATTCTCCCAGGTGAGTTGTGTGGAGTTTGTGTTAGGGGTGTGTGTGAGTGGAGCTGCTGGTAACTATGGTCAGTGCTGTCAGTCCTCCTTCCCACTCAGCCAGATTTCCCACCATGGAACGTGCTTCCGTTGCAGGGAGTGCAAGTTGGCTTTCAGGATGTCAGTCAGCGGTGTCCTGCTGTTGGTTGGTGCCCAGTTGCCAGCAGGGCCTTGTGCTCCCCACAGCAGTAGCCAGTGTCAGCCATCTTGTCAGTTGTTTTCCACTCCCTGTGATGTGAGCATGGTTCATGGTGGTGTTGATGTGCGCATTGTGAGGGTGGGCAATATCTGTGACTACAACTCCCATGATGCTATTGGCTACACTGACTTGCCCAGCATACACAGGATTCCTTCCTTTCAGTGGGCTTCACTGTGAGGTGGTGTTGTAGTGGTGGCTACATGTCTGGATGTGTTTGTTAGTTATATTTGTGCCACTGCCTAGCTGTAGTTGTAGTTGTGTTTGTACATGTGATGACACAGTTACATATCACTATGAGATGGCATGTGTTGTGTTTATCTGACTGACATACACATTTTGGGATGATTCTGTTTTGGTTGCTGTGGATTTGCTAAGGGTGCATGGTTTGACTCTCCCCTTGACAGTGATGTGTGTGTATTGTCGCACAATATTGTGTACATTTGTTGTGTACTCAACAGGCTCTGGGATGTTTTCTAGTCCATATACGCTCACTGGTGGTAGGATGGCCCGCACCTTCTCCTCCCAGGGCCTGAGGTATACTGGTTTGGCAGGAGGGCCACTGCCGGTGTGTTGGCTCAAGAGGTAGTCCTTCTTCAACAGGTCCCTGACCCTCCTGCGCACGTCATACCACCTGTTCTGGATGTCTCCCTTTGTGCGCAAACATGGTGATTGTGCGTTCACCCTGTCGACAATCCTCTCCAACATCTTTGTTTTCTGCGACATGGGGGTCTGTTGGACTAGTGTACCAAACAGCTGTGGCTCTACCCTGAGGATCTCATCTACCAGGACTTCCAATTCACTATCTAGGAACTTTTGATTCTTCTTTGGGGGCATGGTGATGGGTGGTGGTGGTGTGTGATGTGTGTGGGGGTGTGCAAGTGAGGGTGTGTGAGTGTGTGTTAAGCTGGGTGTATGCGAGGGTGCTATTTGTTGAGGTGCTGCTGGTGTGTGGCTTGTGTGATGGATGAGCTGTGAGTGTGTGTGTGGTTGCTGTCTGTTGGTGTTGAGTGCTGGCAGGTAATTTGAATTTGCAAAGGATCATGGTAGGGATTTGTGTCCTTTATATGGGTGGAGTTGTGGGTGTGTCTTTGTTCCCTGTTTCCCCCAGTATTTATTGGCTTTGTAATTGCTTGTTTGGCCTTTTTTTGTGTGTTTTTTCCTTAGTACTTTTTGTGCATGTAGGAGACGTTCTTCTGACCGAGTCGGACCCTGCAGTTGTCTCGTGCGAGCTTCTCCGATTCGTTCACGCTGTGTTTGTGCTGTTTTCTGTGCTGCGTACGCGTCGGTTGCGGTGTATTGGGTTGCTTCGGCTCGCAGTTTTGTATGCGTGTCGGTCGTACGGCTTGGGCTCCGTGCGACTCGGTCGTGTTTTCCACGAGTTGCATCGTACTTGGCGGGTCGGAGTTCGCGGGTACGTTTCGTTCGGGATTCTTCCTGGTGCATGTCGTTCGGTTCGATTCGCGTGCTTTTCCGTCCGGATAGCTGTTTTCCGCGCGGTTCGGTCGTTCGTCTTGTTTTCCGTACGAGTCGGTCGGATTTTGCACGCTTTTCATCGTACTTTGCGGGTCGGGCTGCACCGGTACGTGTCGGTCGGAATGAATTCCGGCTCCGAGTCGGTCGGTACGTTTTCCGGCCCGAATCGGAATCAGCCCCTAAATGTTTAGATAGGCCTCACAGGAAATGGGCTAGGTTTTCACCAGCAAACCTTAATCACGCCCTCCGACAGTGCGGGCCTCCTAGAGGCAACGATATTGAGACTGCCTGTAACTCATTGGATGAATGGATTACGGAAGTGCTTGACAGAGTAGCTCCGTGGTCCTCCAATGCGCTGAGTAGACAGTTAAAATCTGCCCCGTGGTTTAATGAAGAACTAAGGATAGTAAAGAAAGCCTGCAAGCGTTTAGAACGAGTATGGAGAAAAGATTTTTCAGATCACAGAAAGGCCGAATACAAAACTAGTTTAAAACATTATCACTCTCTTATAAGAAGAATTCGTGCCACCTACTACAGTGACAGGATAGAGCAAGTTGAGAACTCTTCCAGAGAACTTTTTACGGTTTTCAAAGATATATCATCACTAGCAAGAACTATAGCTCCCAACAGCAGTTTTGTGGATTCTTGTAATCTAATGGCAGATTTCTTTGCTGAGAAGGTAGCAAGGATTTACACTACCTTCCCGGATGAGGCACGAAATGGGATCTCTGGTCGGGAGGGGGGGACCAACGTAGAGGAGGCACACCGCCTCTCTAGATTTGATCCTCCCTCCTGTGAAGATCTCAAAGGCATAGCCTTAAGCATTAAATCCGGCTCACCTAGGGACCCTACTACTCCCAAAGTTATGAGAAATATCCTGGAAATCCTAATACCTTATATTAGGTACCTCCTTGAACTCTCTTTCGAGACGGGCGTGGTCCCAATAAGATGGAAGAAAGCTATCGTTCTTCCCATAAAAAAGAAACCAGGTGTGAGCTCGAGTCAGCTGGAGAACTTCCGACCGGTCTCACTCCTACACTATTTTGCTAAAATAGCTGAAAAAGTGGTCAATATGCAACTAACTGCCCACATAAACCGACACAGCTTACTGCACCCTACGCAATCGGGTTTTAGGGCCACGTATTCCACAGAGTTGGCACTGCTCCTGTCAACGGAAACTATTCGGAGACAGGTAGATGAGGGCCAGACAGTTGCTCTGGTCCTCCTGGACCTCAGTGCCGCCTTTGACACTGTATCCCACCCACTGCTCCTACAACCGCTCAGGGAAGGCGGGTTGGATAAATTGGCCCTAGAATGGTTGGGGTCTTTTTTACAAGACCGGAGCTTTCAGGTTTCCCAACGTCCGTACTATTCCAAAAGCATTGCACTGGCCCAAGGGGTCCCACAGGGCTCTATACTAAGTCCCACTCTCTTTAATCTTTATATCGCCCCACTGGCAGAGATTATTGAAAAGTATGGTATCAGTGTCGTGTCATATGCTGACGACACGCAACTGGTGGTCTCACTGTCACAATCTTCCGAAGATGCAGCGACCAATTTCTCTACGTGTTTACAAGATCTAGCATCCTGGATGACAAGTAACTGTCTAAAATTAAATGGCAGTAAAACCGAGGTCCTAGTGGTGGGAAAAGCTCCCTCTATCTGTTCCTCGGCATGGTGGCCACAGACACTGGGCCCTACGCCCGCCCCTAGCAATCAGGTTAAGAATTTGGGGATGTGGCTTGACTCGAAGCTCTCCTTTGAGAGTCATACTAGAATGGTGGCGGGGAAATGCTTCGGAATCTTGAAAGGGTTATGGAAGACTTTGGATGTGCTTCCCGTTGCAGCTAGGAAAACCCTAGACCATGCGTTAGTAATTTTGCACCTGGACTATGGTAATGCTTTATATCTAGGAGCTAGCAACAAATGTCTTCACAGACTTCAATGCATTCAGAACGCGGCGGCCCGCCTTGTTTTGATGCTGCCCAGGAGATCTTCCTCTAGGAACGCCCTCTCTGCTCTCCATTGGCTTCCACTGAGGGAGAGAATACTTTTCAAAGCCTTATGTATTAGTCACCGTATCCTGCCGGAGAAGGGGCCTAGCTACCTACACAATCTTCTTACCCCCTACATTCCGATCCGGCATCTGAGATCATCTGGAACCGGGCGGGTCAAGATTCCCAGAGCAAAAAGAGCGAGAATGGGAGCTCGCTCTTTCAGCTATCTGGCCTCTAAGCATTGGAATGCACTCCCTCTGTTTCTGCGTAATGAACCATCGGAGTTACTGTTTCGGAAGAAACTGAAAACCTGGCACTTCCGCATATAGGGTTCTTCTGGGCGTTGCTTCCTTCCATTGCTCTTTTGACGAGTCTGTGCTGCTGCACGGGGACACACTAGTGAGTGTAACCATGCGCTTTACAAGCTTGCTTCCTAAACATTCTATAACAGTTACTAATGAACCCTTTCTTTTACATGACAACAAAAACCCTCTTAAAAGAATACTAATCTTTAGCACCCCCCATAATCTTGTTAAGTTGGAGAGTAGTGATATTTGGATGATGGATGGGACGTTTAACTCCACACCCCATCGAATCACCCAAATATACACTATTCATGCCTATATTAATCAAACAGTAGTTCCCTTAGTGTACAGTTTACTCCCTGATAAACAATCCTCAACATATACTGAATTTTTGTCAGTGATAAAAGCTAAAACCATGAACAAAAGTCCTAGAAAAGTGTTAATCGACTTTGAATTACCTATGATTAACACAATTACCAAAATGTACACGAATACCCAAGTTCAAGGATGTTTTTTTCACTTTTCACAGGCATATTGGCGAAAACTTAAAAAAACATCCTTAGTTGAGGATTATATATCAGACAGCAAACTGCAATTTGAATTAAAAAAACGAATTGCACTTTGTTTTGTTCATCGTGACAGTGTAGATGAATACTACACATCTATTACAGAATCTGAATACTTTACTGCAAACGAAGACAAATTGGCACCCCTACTAAATTACTTTGAAGACACATGGCTTGGCCATCTAAGCAGGTCAGGTCGCAGGAGGAACCCACGTTTCCATGTGAAGTGGTGGAACTGCTACTCGACCTGCTTAGAGGGAGGAGCAAAAACAAATAATGCCTTAGAGGGATGGCACAACTCCTTCAAAAAATCATTTGGGAAACCACATCCTAACTTCTATCATTTTTTGGAAATTTTGAGGAAGGAGCAAAGTTTCCAAGAAATGAGAATTTCGCAATCATTAACTGGTAGTCTGAACCCACGTATTTCTAAAAGAACAAAGGAAATGTCCGAGCGACTATTGGGTGCAATTCAACAATTTTCGTTGATGGTGGTTTCAGACTACCTAGATAATATTGCACACATCCTCCATTTCTAATCTACCCTATCTCCTATAACTCCCTACTTGCCTGTTTTGACAAAAAATCCCCCTAATTCATTTGGCATTTTTCTAAAAAAAAAAAAATTGTAAAAAAAGTCGGGATTTCTTACCTTCAGATGTCTTCTTTTTCAACTCTTGGACTTACGTTCAATACAGTTTTTCACCAAGACTCATGAGCAGTCTTTTAAGCCATTGCAAAAAGTCCATAATCCTTGCTTTAATCCATGACCTGTGTTAAACTATCAAAAAAGGGCACAGTTCTGCATAAACATATTTTTACAGTAAAAAAATAAACTGTAAAAAATACTGTGCACACCTACAAGAACCGCACCCCAAAAAAAATCCCGAAAAGTAAATATTGTTTGGCAAAAAATGCAACAAAATTCCATCGATGCAATCCAATCTCGATCAAATTCCATTTCCAAAAAACCATGAAAAGTAGTAAAGTTATGAAAAAAATCGCCAGCCAAAAATCCTTCATTGCAATCCTCTCTCGTCCAAAGTCCATTCGAAGTCCAAAAATCATAAAGCATTGGTTTAAAAATGGGCAAAAATGTTTTTTTCAAAACACGATGTCTTTCTCCATGTTCCTACGACCTATCCCGAAAACCGCGACGACGCAATTACATATTTTCGTTAAAACCCGTCGCTTCTAAAAAAATAACCAAAAACGATTACTTTCATAACACTTTTGTTTAATAGAATAAATAATCTATATTTTTCAATATATTCTATTAAACAAAAAGTGTTACGAAAGCCATCAACAAGACGTGGGCCTACAACTGCTACCTGTTTTGGAATTAATTTTTATGTTAAAACACACAATATGTACAAAAATTACCTTTCCTATTTCTTTCTACCTCCCTCCTCTCTCCTTACAATAAACTTTGCCACTATTTATCTATTTTTAATAATTAAAATTCGCCTTACCTGGATGCAGCTCTCCCTTGCATCTGATCTGGTGCGGGACGATCCTCACAATGACGAAAGTTACATATATGCAACAACGTCATGTCTTTCCGTAAAAGGAAAAAAGAACAATTTTACCCAATGGGAAACCATGGGAAAACCTACAAAGAAATTAAAAAATATATGCTAGAATACATTCAAAATGTTATAATTTTTTTAATAATTTTATATTGTTAATATAATATTTTTTGAACATTTTTTGCTTATTTATTTATAATGTTTTATATTTTTAATAAATACAATAAAATTATTTACAAAATCATTAATCTGTCTATTGATTATTTATTATATTTATTATTTTTTTAATTCAAAAAAGTCTTTTACTGTTTTATTATGTGTATTTATTCATACCTATGTTGTGCTATTATGCTTATATTTATTTTAGAAGTATTAAAAATATCTTTAATTTATACGTTATATTATAATTTTTAGCATAATAATTACCTAATTATTTTTTAATATATATTAATTTTTCCCTTTCCATCAACTCACCACCCCTCTCAAAAATCACTCTTTAATTATGAGCACATAATTTTATTTTTTAAATATTAGTAATTTTAAAGTTTATGAATGTATTTACTTAAAAATGTTATAATAAATAATACTCTAGTATTTAAATTAATACCTGAGTATTAATACACTCCCCCACCCTAAACCCGTTTCCCTTGCAATCCGTCCCAGTGGAAAGGTGCAAGTTTTTTAAATAAAAAGTGTAACTTTTATATTTTTTAAAAATGTACAATTTAAAATTTTTTAAATTAAATTATATAGTATAACTAATTATTTAAAATTCCTGTGTATTATTACTTTAAATCAAGAGTATTAAAATACTCCCCTCTTTCATAAAATACATTTTTATATATTTTTTAATATTTTACTTTCCAAAAATAAAAATGTAAATTAATATCTTTATTTTATAAATAAACATTATTTTTAATACTCACCCCCTCTAATGATAAAAAAATATTATTTAAATTAAAACTCCTCATTTTAGAAATAAACATGAACATTAAATACTCTAGTATTAAAAATATTACCTGAGTATATTAATACACTCCCCCACCCAAACCCCAATTTCCCATACATCCCGTCCCAGGTAAATATTTAAAATAAATTAAAAAAATACAAATACTATTACTCATACTATTTAAAGTATTAAAAAATAACAACTAAAACAACTTACCTCAATTAAAACGATTACTTACCTTACAATGCGTTGTAATGGCATGCATTGTAATGGCATGCGTTGTATTGGCAAATGCGTTGTAATGGCATGCGCTGTAATATCACCTGCATTGTAGAAGTTGCGTTGTAAAGGCATTACGATGTTGCATTGCGTTGTAAAGGCATTACGATGTAATGCCTGCGTTGTAATGGACGTCCCGCTATTTCACCTTATGGACTATTTCACCACTTGTAAGTACCCATACGCCTTCAGCACTTCATGCACTTCTAAGAAATATTTTTCCTCATGGAATTATTAGGAAAAAACATAAATGCTGTACATGTTAATATGCCAACTGTAAAGAGCATACACATTAGTTTACTTCATGGTGAACATAATTTTCTCTTTAACGTTGCTCAATTAGTACTCACAAAAGCCAAATAAATCCTAAACAAGTGTATACATTGCTCTAAACTACAAGTACAATCGTTCTTTTCTTTGCAAAAAACTTTAAAGGCCTACATTGGTCATCACCCTTCTTGGACTAAATGATGACATGCATTCACAACATTTACAAAATGTATATATCTGAAACTAGCACTAATATACTACATGGTACATTTTCTAGAACATTAGTTCCAGAAATAATCATGTGAGTTTTTTAAGTTTCTTTATAATCTCTCCATGATTGTTAGACAAGTGTCATTACATTCAGTCCAACCTGATCTATTTTTCAAATGCACTGTTTAATGACCTGATGTAATCGCCTCTCCTTCATAAAAATTGATGCTGACAGTAGGGTAGGTTTTCCTATATATTACTAAATGGCCATATTTGAAGTTAGTAACGTCAGTAATTACTTTAGTGCTATCAAGTCTACATTTCTGTAGCATTAGGATGATATATTTTCTTCCATCCCTAACAACTAAGCTTGACTGTATTTCTGCTTTACAGTTGGAATGAGTTGTTTTGGACAGCTGTTTTCAACAAGCTCTCTTACGAGACTGATTTGCCATCTAGGATGGTTAAATAAATTGATCTGTACCAATGTCAGTTCATGAAGAATGGTGTCAATTCTCACATTCATGATCCCAGCAATAGCTAATTCCAAAGAATGTATCAATGGGAATACATTCATTCTCTAGAATATTTAGAACTACAATCAGAATTCCTAGGCATCTTCTTGAGAGTTTAAAGTAAATTGTGTTTCAACTATACACAAGTCAACAGAGTCACAAATATCCATCTCAGAATGAAATGCATGTTGTTAACTTGCACTGTCCTCAGAAGAGTTGAAAGTGCTCTTCAATGTGTCTTAACTTTGTTCTCCTTAATTTTGTGAATAAGTGGAGTAAATTGAAAAATATTATTTACAATAATGTTACAGTTGCAGTTTACCCCAGATAAATTAGAAAATTGAGATCCATCCATAACCTTTACTTCATCCACTTTCAAATTTTCTGTTGATGCTGCTCTGCCTTTCTGACTTTTGTGCCTTTCTTATCTACTGTGCATTTCTCAAATTGCTGTTTGTTAGAAAATACACAATTTTAAGGAATAGGATATTGACTCAGATGAGGAGCATACAAACTTCTTAGTCGATTGTTCTCTTTAATACAGAAAAGGTCTGCATTTACTTTGCTCTCCTCGCAGTCAAGAAGGTACAGACCAGAAAGTGTCCTAACTCGTGACAATACAACATAAGACATCCCTTCCTTGAATTTTTTGTCCTGAATTTATCATTGCTGCATTCAGACATAACCCTTGTGATTTATGTATGGTGACGGCATATTCTAAACACAGAGAAAATTGTTCTCTGTGCGCATACAGAACTTTCACTAACAGTAATCGGGCACTACACCTATCTATTTGTTTAATTTCCTTTATATGACCCAACCTCACCAAAACTGACTCAAAGTTAGTTCTGTTAGAATATATGATCACGTCAACCACATTACCCATTGCTCCATTTACTAGGCCCACACAAGGAGATGATGGACGGAGCACTGAAACTTTTCAGACACTCACCCCCAGTCGCAGATCTGGGTTGAATCCATCATCGTTCTTTACCTTACTTTGCCACCCCAGTTCAGACCCAGCCATATGCAAATCAGTCTTGACCCTATTACTAATGGGAATGGTCCAGCCCGAACTGCCAAGCCAGGTCTTCCCTGGACCGGAAACAAGCATCCTGGGACCGGTTTTGGGGTCACACCCCTCATCTTCCAGGCTAGCTTGAATCCAGTGGCAAAGTGAGCAAGGGACCCACGTCTGGGCATAACCTGCCAACTTAGGGCAAGCAAGGCAAACACAAGGAGATGATGGACGGAGCGCTGAAACCTTTCGGACACTCACCCCCAGTCACAGATCTGGGTTGAATCCAACACCGTTCTTTAGCTCACTTCGCCACCCCAGTTCAGACCGAGCCATATGCAAATCAGTCATGACCCTATTCCTCATGGGAATAGTCCAGCCCGAGCTGCCAAGCCAGGCCTTCCCTGGACCAGAAACAAGCATCCTGGGACCGGTTTCGGGGTAACACCCCTCATCAGCCAGGCTAGATTGAATCCAGTGGCAAAGTGAGCAAGGGTCCCACGTCTGGGCATACCCTGCCAACTTAGAGCGGACAAAGGAAACACAAGGAGATGATGGACAGAGCGCTGAAACTTTTCAGACACTCACCCCCAGTGCAAAATTATTCTTTAATTTTTACAGTGGCTTAGACATTCTTATCTAAAACATCTGTTAGACCTGTCATCCTCAGGGTGGTCTTCCCCCAAACTTTTTACCTGCTTACCTCCACTATTTGCTGTATATTTTTGTTGGCCTTAGCAATCTAAGCACTTTACCACGGCTGACCAGAGCTAAAGTGCATGCGCTTCTCCCCCTAAACATGGTGACATTAGTGTATATACAATTTACATATTTAAGTTACTTGTAAGTGGTATACCATATACCCAGGGACTGTAATCTAAATGCTACTAGTGGGCCTGCAGCACTGGTTGTGCCACCCACACAAGTTGCCTTTCAAACCTGTCTCAGGCCTGCCACTGCAAGGCCTGTGTGTGCAGTTTACTTCCAACTTCACTTGTCATCTAAAACCACTTGCCAAGCCTTAATTACCCCTTTTACTACACATTAGTCACCCCTAAGGTAGGCCCTAGGTAGCCCTAAGGGCAGGGTGCTCTATAAGTAAAAGGTAGGACATGTACTGGTAAGTTTTACATGTCCTGGTAGAGAACAAACAGCTAAATTCATTTTTCACTACTGTGTGGCCTACTCCTATCACAGACTAGCATTGGAAATTCCTTAAAAAACTTTTAAGCTGTATTTCCTGATTAGAAATGAGTTTCTGCATCATGTTTCATATCTTTGGAATGGTAATGATAAATCTTCTTTACTCGTAAAGTTGGATGTAACATTACTATTTTAGAAAAGCCACTTTTAGAAAGTTGAAAGAACAGAAGATGGATGGGATGCTGAACTAATTAAAGATTCACCCCCAGGTATGGATCTGGATTTAATCCACCATTTTTTTCCTCACTACACCACCCCAGTTTGGACCCAGCCAATATGCAAATTAGTCTTGACCCTGATCCCCCTGGGAACAGTCCAGTCCGAACTGCCCGGCCAGGTCCTCCCCAGACCAGAAACAAGCATCCTGGGATTGGTTTTGGGGTATCACCCCTCATCAGCCAGGCTAGCTTGAATCCAGTGGCACTGTGAGCACGGGTCCCAAGTCTGGGCATACCCTTCCCACTTAGGGCGACAAAAGCAAAAAGAACAGATTATTGGTGGAATGCTGAACTAATCAAACATTCACCCCCAGTTACTGATCTGGGTTTAATCCATCATTTTTTGCTCACCACACCACCCCAGTTTGGAACTAGCCATATGCAAATCAGTCTTGACCCTGCTCCCCATGGGTATAGCCCAGCCCGAACTGCCAGGCCAGGTCCTCCCTGGACTGAAACAAGTATCCTGGGGCTGGTTGCAAGCAACAAAATGATGGCTTTAGGGCCATATCTTTGTACTGAGTGGGAATGTTTGACATTGTTCAGCATTCCGCCCATCTGTCGTTCTTTTTACTTTTAGAAATTGTTTATTTCTCTGCTCTTACTGCTCTGTGTGCCTTGCAGCCTGTCTCCAAGACACGTCTGGGATGGGTGACAGCTACACTTTGCGCTTTCTTTCTAGACAGCCACAAACACAGGAAGGATGGGTGTGACAGAAAATTCATCTGCATTCATCTACATTCTGATAGCTCTTCCTGGGTCGGAAGAGGGAGGGTGAGCTGACACTTACACCTGAACAGGCAGTTTCCTGTGACCCACACAAAGGGCTGATTACCTCCTACAGATAGCCTTGCAGACCAGGCTGGGATGAAAGGGTACCTGTGCACTTCAAGGGCCTGCTTTGAAATCACCGCCATTTCAAAGGCACATTTGGGTATAAGTACTGGGACTCTGACCCTACCAAGACAGGTCACTACTGGACCTGTGTAGAACTCTGCCAGGAGTAAAGACTGCTGTGTTACAAGCATTGCCACTCTGCCTGACTGCTGCATTGCTTTCTGCTTTGCTGAGCTGCCTCCTGATCTCTGCCCTGCTGAGGACAAGTACTGGATGTATCTCACTTGAACACAGAGTGATTCGATGGGCTTGCTGGCTTGTCCCCTGTTCTGAAGTCTCAGGGCCATAAAAGCTTCCTGGAACTCTGCAACAGCACCTGGACTCTGCCATCTCCGAGTCCTGCCATGCCAAGTGGTGCAATCCAGTCCTGGGCCTTTGAAAGGTGATTTCTGCTGTCCAAAATCATCACAATTGACGCAGTGAGGACTTTGCGCTGATCAGAACTGACAAATTGCCTTTCGACGCTGATGCAGGAGCAGATCAACGACATCACCTCGACGGACTGAGCGGCTCGATGATGACTGCATCGCAAAGCGGTTCTTCATCACCTGCGCGGATCAACGCCTACGCATTGATGCATTTGCTCCATCCAAGGTACTTACACCAAGGTACCTATGTAAATCCTATAGCCGGCCTGAACTCCATCGTGTTCAGCCAAAACTTTGGAAATGTTCGGATCCAGCGAGACCTCAAGTAACTCCTTAGCGCTATTGACTTCTAAGCACTACATTTTGATTTATTCTTTATAAACTCTGGTTCTACTTATTGGATTTTTGTTGTTTTGGTCTTGTTTTATTTATAAAATTATTCTCTATTCTTCTAAATCTGTGTGGAGTATTTGTGTGGTGTTTTCATTGTGTTACTGTGTGTGTTGCATAAATACTTTACACATTGCCTCTTTAGTACAGGTGCGGTGAGAGCAGTCCGTCGGGGTGGTCATGCCAAAGTTGATGCTTTCACGCAGTCGACGCCACCAAAAAGAGGGTACAGGAGCTGGCTGTTTCCAGCATCAGTCGCAGGTGCTGTGAGGATCCCTCAGGCTGGTGGATGCGTTGTAGGGATTGGTTACCGGTTTGGTGGCCAACAATCCTTGGCCACTGCAAATTTTGGTTGGTGGGGTGAATCGCATCGACACGTCTGTGCCGGTCTTCACCCCAGCGGTCTTTACGGGCGGTGTGCCTGGGGCTAGCGCCACCAGTCAAAGGGATGTCCCAGGCGATTGGCGAAGGCTAGCAGGGCTCCAGGGTTCTTGGAGGCTGCACAGGTTTCAGGTAGGGAGGGCAGGCCACAGTTGTCAAGTCGTTTTGCAGTTGGCACAGTTTGGTGCCGGTTTCTTCTGCAACAGGGCTCAGTTCCTGGTTCGGCAGCACGTCTTCTTCCTTTGTCTTCTTTTGGTCCATGGAATGTGAGGTCAAGGTTTTGGGGAGCCACCTAAATACTTAATTTATGGGCGTTACAAGGAGAGACAGGTAGTAGCCAATGGGATACTTACCTTTAGGGTGTCAACACCCTGTAGTGACTACTTCCTGTGGGAATAGGTACTACCCTAGCCCTGATTGGAGGTTTTCTCACCACCTCAAGATGGTGGGATTTAAGGAGAGGGGTTCACCTTGCCTGCCCTGCCCTAGGGGTGGTACAGGCTGGGGTAGACCCTCCTCCTCATCTAACTAATTTACCCTCCTTTCCTCCTGCCAAAGTGGAGCAGGAAAGGGGGCTTGGCGTCCCCCACCTACTGGGGGTTCCTGGGTTGAATTTCAAAGGTGGCAACGTCTTTGAAGCTTCCCGCCCGGGAAGACCATCCTGTCCTGGAGGAGGTGTGAAACACCAACACCCAAAGCAGGTATTGTTCCTGTCCTCTGAAAGACCTAGCTCTCACCCCATGAGGTCAGAAACATATCTGGTGGTAGCAGGCTAGTGGAAACTGGCCAGAGACCCTACTAGTGTTTAGTTAGGTTTCAGGGGACCCTCTAATAAGGTCTCCTGTGTAAATTTATTAATAAATCTAACACTGGCATCAGTGAGGATTTATTAAGACAAGACGTTTGGTACCAAATATCTTAAAAAGGTTCACTGACAAAATATCGACTAGAAAAACATCAACCTACAAAAATATTGAGACAAAAATATTAACAACAAAACAATCGACTACCTATACTTAAAAAGGTAAGTACAAAAATATCAGGTGGGAAATATTGTTTACAATAATATAGTTGTATTAAATATTGATTTTTAAATATATACAGATGAAATATTACAAATAAAATATATTAAATACTAACATTATAATTAAACTAATATTTTTTAAATTATATTATAATTTAAAAATAAATACAAAATATAATAATATAACATATATATTTATATATATATATATTCACTGAAAAAACCATAGGTTTCAGGGATGTTATAGTTAGACATTGTCATTTAAAAAACCTTTGAAATTCACTGAAATAACCACAGGTTTCAAGGACGTTATACTTAGAAATTAGCATTTAAAAAACCTTTGAAATTCACTGAAAAAAACATAGGTTTCAGGGACGTTATAGTTAGTTGGACATTGCAGTCGTACAAAACCAGTGAAATTCGGCCATTATAGTTAGTTCAGCTAACTATAACTCGCGCCCGCAATGCACTGCTGATGACGTCACATATTACATCATTCATGACATGGTCAGTGACATCACTGAAGACATCACTGATGACATCTCAAATTACATCACTGATGACATCATCCAGTGACTGTGTGTTTCTGTAAAGTTTAAATATGTTTTATATAGATATGCCAAGGTGTATTGAAGAATGAGTGGGTGTATAAGTGTCTGAATGGATGATTTAGTAGGTGCGTGACTGACTGTATAAGTGAGTGATTAAACGTGTCTTACTGAATGCATTGGTTAGTGACTAAACTGTGTGAATGTCTCTATCAGTCTGTCAGTTGGTGTGTAAGCGGCTGCATGGGTTGGTGAGTAGCTACATGAGTGTCTATATGGGTTATTGATTGGTTGTCTGAGCATCTCTATGGGTGCTTGAGTATCTGTGTGGGAGAGTGGTGGGGGTGTGACTCTGTGCATAGATGTGTGAGTGGGTGATTCACTAGGTGTATGGGTTCAAGAGTGCATCTGTGAAGGGCTGTATGGGTGGGTGAGTGTGTGTATGGGTGTGTTGGTTGTATCAGTGATTGTATAAGAGAGTAAGTATGTGTTAGTATCTATATGAATAAGTGAGGTGGTGTTTGTATAACTGTTTAGGTGAGTAAATGGAAGTGTGATTGATTTTTTGCATGACTGACTAGGTGTGTGAGTAACGCTATGGATGAGTGGCGGTGTGTGAGTGTCTGTATACGTGTATGAGTGCATATGATAGTGCTGTACTGATGAGTGACCACATGTATGAGTGACTGTATGGGTGAATGAGTGGATGTGTGTGGATACTTAGGAATCAGTGAGTGGGTATGTAGTAACTGCTATTGGTGTGTCTATGGTTTCGAAAATGGTAGTCTGTATTTTAGAGTAGGTGTATCAAAGGTTATATTAGGGTGTGAGGAGGTGCATCAGATTACCACGTTGTTGATGTCATCAGTGATGTCATCAGTGATGTCATTTGAAATGTCATCAGTGATGTCATCAGTGATGTCACTGACCATGTCATGAATGATGTAATATGTGACGTCATCAGCAGTGCATTGCGGGGGCGCGAGTTATAGTTAGCTGAACTAACTATAACGGCCGAATTTCACTGGTTTTGTACGACTGCAAAGTCCAACTAACTATAACGTCCCTGAAACCTATGGTTTTTTCAGTGAATTTCAAAGGTTTTTTAAATGCTAATTTCTAACTATAACGTCCCTGAAACCTGTGGTTTTTTCAGTGAATTTCAAAGGTTTTTTAAATGCCAATTTCTAACTATAACGTCCCTGAAACCTATGGTTTTTTCAGTGAATTTCAAAGGTTTTTTAAATGCTAATTTCTAACTATGCCTACAGAGGTAGGATATGTGCAGAAAGAGGAAGAAAGGCACAGAAAGAAGCAAGAGAAATGCAGAAAGAGGCAACAGAAGTCCAGAAAGACGAAGAAAAGTGCACAAAGAAGCAAGAGATATGCAGAAAGAACCAACAGAGGTGCAGAAAGAGGCCTTGTTGCAAAGTCATCCTGTGCCCCCAACTTTTTGCTGACTGGTACTGGTGTTAACTGACTCTGACTAACCAGGCCCGGAGCCAGTGCTATGCTAAAAGACACTTAGAATACAGTGAAAACACCTACATACACTAGGGTACACTATAGGTTGGGGTACCCCTGTCATTGGCATGACCTCCCCTGTAAGGCCCTAGTATATAATAGGGCAGGGGGATTAAAACTACCTCTAAGTCAGAGGTGCAGAAACATTCTACTTTAAGTAGTAGTCGCGTTTGCAGAGTGTTAGAGAAAGGGTGCTGGGCCTCCGACCAGCGCTCAAGAATTCCGTTGCGTAGGACTTACAGGAGGTACCAGGAGGGCTTCTTGGCCCCCAAAGTCCCTCAGGAGTAAAGTAGACTTCAACCCCCATCCCGTAGTCTGCCCGGAGGCATGTTTGCAGAGTAGTGAAGAAAGGGGGCATGGCCTCCGAAGACGTCTTAGCAATCCTACTGTGTGGGACTTACTGGAGGTAACAAGAGGGGTACTTGGCCCCCGAGGACATCCTTGGGGGCCAACTACCCCTCCTATTACCTCCAGTAAGTACCACACAGCAAGATTGCTAAGTTCTCATAACAGGCCACGCCCCCTTTGCCCACCACTCTGCAAACGCGCTCCCTGGCGCGCTCTTGGATGGGGATTGAAGTCTGTCCGGAGCCAGTGCTATGCTAAAAGACACTTAGAATACAGTGAAAACACCTACATACACTAGGGTACACTTTAGGTTGGGGTACCCCTGTCATTGGCATGACCTCTCCTGTAAGGCCCTAGTATATAATAGGGCAGGGGGATTAAAACTACCTCTAAGTCAGAGGTGCAGAAACATGCTAATTTAAGTAGTAGTCGCGTTTGCAGCGTGGTAGAGAAAAGGTGCTGGACCTCCGACCAGCGCTCAAGAATTCCGCTGCGTAGGACTTACAGGAGGTACCAGGAGGGCTTCTTGGCCCCCAAAGTCCCTCACGAGCAAAGTAGACTTCAACCCCCATCCCGTAGTCTGCCCGGAGGCGTGTTTGCAGAGTGGTGGCGAAAGGGGGCATGGCCTCCGAAGACATCTTAGCAATCCTACTGTGTGGGACTTACTGGAGGTAACAAGAGGGGTACTTGGCCCCCAAGGACATCCTTGGGGGCCAACTACCCGGGGCTGCGGGGGGGCCGCGTGCCCCCGCATAATTTATGAAGCCCCGGGGAGGTGGCGGTCCCTGGGGCTGTGGGGGCCCCTGCGGGCCCCCACACCATTATTTTATATTGCCCCCAGGACCTGGCCCACCCATGGGGTTTTTTGCTAACGAAGCGCCAGAGCCCGCGCTTCGTTTTTTAAAAATAATTTCGGTCGGATTCACGGACCATACGCGAAATCGGCCAAAATTATTTTAAAAAATGCTTTTTTTTGGCCTGGGGATCCTTGTGGGACCCCCTGAGCAGGCCTATTGGGTTAGGGTGTTTCTTCCCTGCCCCCTTTTCTTTTTTTTCAACCTTTTTTCCACTCTTTTCTTGCGACTCGGTTACCGAGTCACAAGATGGCTGCCAACACTTCCTGGTTTGGAGTGTTGGCAGCCAATCAGAGTGAAGCTCGTGCCCGGGAGGGTTTGCGAACCCTCCTCGGTGCTCAGATATCGATATTTTTCTTTTTTTAATTTCTCAGGAACTACTGAACGGATTTACACCATTTAAAAAAAAGGTCCCTGGTGTAATTCCGTTCAGCAGTTCGGGCTGTAGCCTGTTCCAATTTTTCCTATGGAAATTAACATGGGGAAAACGCGTTTTGGGACCCCCCTTTTTTCTCGGCCCCTGCTTGACGAATCACCCCGAAACTTTCAAGGCAGGAGCTGACCTGAGCGGGCCGTTAGTTTTGAAAATTTCGCAAAGATTCGGCAAACGGCGCCAAAGATATTGGCAAAAGAAAAAACGCTTTTCCTATGGAAAGTAGGTCCTAACTATAAATACCTACTGGCGACTGCCAGTAGGTAATATATATATATATATATATCTATCTCAAAAACATAAAATATTTAAAAAGCAAACTACTTTCATTAAAATTAAAAAGTAAACATCATACATTTTTTACAATTTAATAAAAATAACTTACAAACAAAAAAACATTATAAATATTCTTCTTCTTAAGAGACAAAAACATAATTATATAAATTAAAACAATATAAAATCAATTATCGAAAATTTAAATTAATACATATAAATTTCCCACTACAATTCAAACAAAAGTAAACAAATTCTTATTCTAATAATATATCAAATTTACTACCCCCACCTCACACAACACAACAGTAATAAAATTGTTACATCACATAAAAGTATAATTTACTACTCTCACTACAATAAATATAAAATTAGATAAAATATTATATTGCAGAGTACTAACATTTATTATTTCCACTACAATTAATACAACACTAATAAAAATTTTAGACTGCAGAGAAATAAAATTTAATATTCCCATTCCAAACTCTGCAAAAGTAGGGAAAGTGTTAAATTGCGGATGGGTAAAATTTACTATTACCACTGCAGTCAGTGCAACAGTAGGGAACGTGTTGGATTGCAGAGGGGTAAAATGTAATATTCCCACTCTAATGAGTGCAGCAGTAGGTAAAGTGTTTGATTGCGAAGGTGTAAAATTTTATATTCCCACTCCAGTGAGTGCAACAGTAGGGAAAGGGTTGGATTGTTGTGGTGTAAAATTGACTATTCCCACCCCAATGAGTGCAACAGTAGGGAAAGTGTTGAATTGCACCGGGGTAAAACTTAATATCCCCACTCCTGTCAGTGCAACAGTAGGGAAAATGTTGGATTGTGGAGGGTCAAAATTCACTATTCCCACTCCAGTCAGTGAAACAATAGGGAAAGTGTTTGATTGCTGAAGGAAACAAATTAATATTCCCTCAGCAGTCAGTACTACATTAGAAACAAACACATTCTCTACAAAGCAATACATTAATTTCACAAACAAAATAACAAATTTAAATATAAATATTAAAAATAAACAAATATATTTCATGCAAACATTTTTTTAAATAAATACATAATATAATTTTAAATACATATAATAAATAATTACAAACATTATTAAAATTTAAATCCAAAAATAATTGTCATATAAAAATATTTTAATTATAAATTATTTATTAACAAAAAATAATTGATAACATACATTTTATTTTAGCTAGCTCCCACCATATACTCCTACAAAACTTACACCAACACCTAAAACTTAACTTTAAAAAGCTAATTATTTACACTATTAACATAAATATTTATCAACAAACTAATTATCAATAATTAAAAAATAATTATTATTTAAATTAATTTAACTTTCTACAATATGCCCCCACAAAATATACAACACACTCCTAAAATGTATTACAAAATAACACAATTAACATCATTAATTATAAATTGAATAATCATTATCAAAAAAATATACAAATATTAATTATTCAATTGTCCACATCTTCACAACCAATGGTGCACCCATATAAACTCCACCACCCACACCAAAAATAAAAAATTATACTTACACAATGAACATAAATTAATTATCAATTAACTAATTAATATTAATTAACAATTAATTATTAATTAATTAAAATTGAATTATTTCCCAACCTGTACCCCTATAAACACCACAACCCTCACATAAAATTTTAATAAAAAATATAATTTGCACTATTAACATAATTAATTTTAAGTTGAATAATTAATATTAATTAACATCAATTGAATAATTAATATCAATTAACAATTAAATATTAATTAATTAAAATGAATTTACTTCCCACACTAAACCCCTATAAAACCCACAAGCTACACATGAAATGTACATTTAAAAAAATATTTACCCTATTAACGTAATTAATTATTATTTGAATGAATAATATTAATAAAAAAATAATCATTCATTTATTATAATTAAATTACTTCACACCCTGTTCCCCTATAAACCCACAACCCGCTACGGTTCTAAAAATAACAAAAATTACTTAAATTAAATTTAACAACTACCAAAAATTTTACAAATACATTAAAAAACATAAACAATAATTATACAAAAACATTACATCATATATATTTAAATTATATATACCAAAATACATAACAATAATTAAAAATCAATCTTATAAACAACTATATTATTGTAATCGATATTAATAACCTCAATATTTTACAAATCGATATTACTTACCTTAAAATCGATACTCTTGACAACGATATTCATGCTGATGATATTTCAATGTCAAGATATTTTTGACTCAATATTTGTGCAAGCCAATATTTAGAGTTCGATATTTTGTATGGTCAACCTTAGAAATCAGTGAAGCCATCATGGAGCTAGGAACCTCGTGCTGACGAGTATCCAGCCCATGTATTATTTATGGCTTCCCTGTTCACTTACAACGTCACAGAATGGACTGGACATTGTAGGGGCATATCTGATCATGCTGATATGTCCACACATAATGTATAGTGCACCCTGCCTTGGGGCTAAAGACCTGCAGTAGGGGTGGCTTAGCTATATCTTATGCAGTGTAGGGGTGGCATGGCACACAGGGCTGTGCCATGTTGATTCTTCTGACTATCCTGCACCAAGGCATGCATCCTGCAATGGCAGAGTGTATAGCCTTGGTGAGGGGGCACTGGGTTGGCCCAACCAGTGCTGAAGCCTCAGAGAACCCTCTTCGGTACCCATGCCCTTTGGACCAGGGGTACCATTTACTAAGGACTTACAGGGGTAGCTGAAGTTGTGCCATTCATGGTACAGTGTTTTAGGAAAGAGATCTGGAACTGGGGACCTGGTTAGTAGGGACCCAGTGCACGTACAGTTCGAAATTACATCAGGTATCAGGCAATAAGTGGGGGCTAACCATGCAAAAAGAGTCCTTTTCCTACACTATGCAGTAGTTGAGGCTGTTTAGGTGTCCCACTATAAAAATATATCTTACTTCATCATCTATATATGTCTTGGTGACTTCCAAAGTTATCACAGGATGGATCCAGACCAGCACACCTCTAGAGAAGGCAGAGTAACTAGTCGCATAAAGTTGCCCCCTCCAGCACCTCTGCAATCTTGGTTCTTCTGCCCTAGTCAAATGGGTCTCCTGCAGGAGGGCCATATCTACACCCCCTGCACTTGAGGAATGAAAGAAATTTGTAGTGCCTGGCAACCATCCCCAGCCCTTGTATGTTCCAGGTGAGAAAGGAGTGTCTGGTTGGTTCCACCATCATGACAATGTTCAAGTGCCCTCAGCCTGTTTCCCTCCCTTCCCTTCCCCCTAATGAGTGCATTACTAGGTGTTCCACCCCCACTCACCTGAAAAATCAGGTACTGAAGGAACGAAGAATGTCCCGTTCCTCACCCTGTGCTTATCCCATCATGCCCAAAAAATAAAAGACACGAGCAGGAAAACGCACCGGGGGAAGGTAGGTAAACAAGGGAATGAAGGGAAAGGTGTAATCCACTCCTACGCTTCACTCTCTGGAATATGGTAAGACCCAAGTAAGGCACGAGCATCTTAGAAAGAGAAAAAGAAAAAGAAATAAGTATGGAATTAATAACATGCAGTAGAAACACAAAAGAAAACCTTTTCACGTCACCCAATATTCAATTATATGGACAGTTGTATTTTACGTTGCTCACCCCTCAATGTATGAAGCATAGTCCATAGCAGTCGATTGAAACAAACGAAGTACTTGGTCCCAGAAGAGTAAGCAAATCTGTAGTAACAAATGCCCAAGCCTGCAAGGATTATCTTTTTGAGAATATTGTGGAAAAAAGGCCAAATAGGCAAAAAAAAACGTGCCTACAACGACGGGATCCCTTGTTATTTCAGTGAAAGTCACAGTACTCTGTAAAAAGAACCAAAAAAGCGCATAATGAGGCAAACGGGTGTAGAATAATACTAATCCTCAAGGAATCCAAAACTAAAAGGCGGGAGAGAGAACAAGGACCCCGCTTTACAAATAAGTCCGATATCCGTAAAGGGTAAATTATCCACCTAAGGCTGCGAGAATGTTCGATGCAAAAAGGAGTTATCCAAGAGTCTCACCAACAGATCCAAAGAGGAGAAATCAGAGGGTTGCCGGGAAACGCTTGCAGCGAAGTCCTTCTGGGGCAAGAACCGGGAAAGAAACCAAGCGAGGAAGAACAGGTGGGAGGTGTCCGAATACTCGCCAGGTGATCCCAGGAACTCCACCCCAGCTGTGCACCACACGCCCCCAAGACAGAAATTTAGCAAGTAGGCGCCGATCGCCAAGATACAGAGAAACAAGGACCAGCCAGAGGTAAAGTAAAGTAAGAAATAGTGCATGACCCCAAGACACTATCTAACCGTAGGACATGACAGTACCCCCTCTAAAAAGACCCCCAACAGGACGGGGCATAGAAGGGTGACGGGAATGAAACAAACGCACCAAACGGGGGGCATGACCATAACTGGCAGGCTCCCCGGTACGATCATCAGGGGTATAACCCTTCCAGTCCACCAGATAATACAGTCTGCCTTGTCGCCTCCTGGAATCTAGGATGGCATTGACCTCAAACTCCTCATGCTCATCGATTACCAATGGTGGGGCAAGGCCTGAGTGGTGGCTGTATAAGGCTTCAGTAAGGAGGTATGAAATACAGGATGAATTCGGTAATCAGCAGGTCACTCCAGTTTCTTAGCTACCGGATTGATAACCTGATGAATCCTGGACAGACCCACATAACGGGGCTGTAATTTCCTAGGACCCCGTAACTGTAAGTTCTTGGAAGCCAGCCAAACCATATCACCAGGAGCATAGGAGGGAGCTGGATCACAATGCCTTTCTGCCTTATCTTTCATACTCTTCTTAGCTTCAAATAGATGTTACTGTTACTTATTCCAAATATCATCCAGGGCATGACTTAAGGTGTCTATTGCTGGTACTCAGCTGGAAGGCTGGATGGGTATAACCCTGGGATGCAAATCCATTGAACAGAAAAAAGGGGACATGCCGAGTGTATACTGTTGTTATAAGCAAACTCGGCAATAGGAAGTGCCTTCACCCAACTACCAGTGATAGAGGTCATAAGTCAACGGATGTATTGTTCCATGGTTTGATTGGTATGCTCCGTTTGCCCAGCTGATTGAGGATGATAAGCTGAGGACAACCGGAGCTCCATTTGTAACAAGGAACCCAGTTCCCTCCAAAAATGGGAGACTAACTGAGCCCCTCGATCTGACACAATGGCAGTTGGAATACCATGTAATCGTAATGAGATATAAAATCATCAGCTAATTCGCTAGCGGTAGGCAATTTAGGCAGAGGTATGAAATGAGCAGTTTTGGTAAAAAGATCAACAACCACCAGAATGGTAGTGTACCCCGCTTCCTTAGTAAGATCTGTAACAAAATCCATACTAATTGTATGCCATGGAGAAGGGGGCACAGGCAAAGGATGTAAAAGACCTACAGAAGGGGTGTGTGAAGCTTTGTTAATGGCGCACACAGGACATGATGGCACAAAAACCTGTATATCATGTCCCAACGTATCCCACCAAAACCAATGAAGACAAAGTTCGCTTGTCTTGGTCATCCCTGGATGCCCTACCAATGAGAAGGAATGACACCAGGTTAGTACTTTATCCCTAAGCTCAGGAGGTATAAATAACTGGGTGCCATGATACAACAACCCACCCTTCAATTGAAATAATGGATTAGTCAACCAAGGAGTCAAGTCAATGGCTACCAACAGTTCCCTTACTTCAACAAGGAAATCATCAGAGGAGCTACAACTGATAATCCTCTCCTTAGATATCATGGGCGCTTCATCAGAAAGGGAGGCGTCATACAAGGGAGCTACATGTATACGCAATAAGGCATCCGATTTAGCTTGTTGAACAGCAGGTCTATACGTGATTGTAAAATCGTATTCATTGAAAAATAATACCCATCTCATTTGCCATGGGGTCAAAGCCCGTGCAGAGCGAAAGAACTCCAGATTTTTATGGTCCGTATAAATCGTGATAGTATGTCTAACTCCACATAAATGATGCCTCCATTCCTGAAAAGACCACTTAATGGCCAACAGCTCTCTTTCGGCCACCGTATAGTTTTGTTCGGCAGGTAACAACTTTTTAGAAAAGAACGCAATGGGATGCATAAGCCCTGAACCACATCCCGTTGAGACAATAACCCACCCACAGCATACTGGGAAGCATCTGCCTCAACATAAAACGGAAGTGCAGGATCTGGATGTTTAAGGATAGGAGCAGAAGTAAATTTCTCCACTAATGTCTCCAAAGCAATTTGGGCAGATGTAGACCATAAAAAGGGGACCCCTTTCTTCAACAAGACAGTCATGGGAGTTATAATCTCTGAAGAATGGGAAATAAAGCGCCTATAGAAATTGGCAAACCCTAAAAGGACCTGAATATCCCTCACACAAGTCGGAACCAACCATTTAGTAATTGCCTCAGTCTTTTTTGGGTCCATCTCAATTCCTTCAGAAGAAATGAGAAAACGCAAAAACTCAACACAAGAAACCCGTAACTTACATTTTTCCAATTTAACAAACAAATGGTTTTCACGCAGTTTATGCAATACCTGTCTCACATGATAGTCATGTTCTACATCATTTTTGGAAAAGATCAGTATATCGTCGATATAGACGATAACACTGACATCCAAATACTCCTGTAGCACCTCATTAATAAAAAACTGAAAAGCGGCAGGGGCATTACAAAGACCGAAAGGCATGAAACAATACTCGAACAAGCCAAACATAGGGGCTGATTCCGATCTCGGCCGGTAGGGCACCGAATCGGATTCAGCTTAACCGGATCCGATTCGGAGCCCTCTTTCCCGACCGATTCGTACGTGCATCCGGCCGAGCGAGTACGATGCGAGCGCACGCAAAATCGCCGACCGACTTGTTCGCGGGTCCGACGCGCTCTGACCGACTCGCACAGACACGACTCGCACCGCGCAATGGAGACGTTCCCCGGCCGGGTAAGTACGATGCGTGCCGCGAGCAGTCCTACCGACTCGCGCCGTCCGGCTCGAAACAGCAGTCGGAGCCGCACTTTGGGGGTCTGTGTCGGATCCCCCTGTACGCCTAGCCGCGCGAGTCACACACAGGGGGGACCCATGGGTCCCCCCTACCTGTGCATGTACGCCGCGAGTCGCTTCGAGGCGTACCCGCTGTAGGGGGCACCCTTGTTCGCCTCGCACCCATTGAGTCAATGGGAGCCCGCGTATGCATTGTACGTCCGACACCCATTGACTTCAATGGGAGTCCGACCGACTCGAGTCCGATTGCATGCGTGCGCATCGTACTCGTTCGGTCGGACTGCCAGAGTCCGATTCGGTCGGAAATCTCTCCGGGTCCGGCTCGGTCGGAGTGATTTCCGGCCTGAATCAGAATCGGCCCCTTAGTCTGAAAAGCGGTCTTCCATTCATCCCCCTCACGTACATGAATAAGATGATATGCCCCACACAGATCCAGTTTAGTAAAAACTGTGGCATGCTGCAATTGGTCCAACAACACCGGTATCAACGGGAGCGGATATTTGTTTTTTATCGTCACCTTATTAAGGGCTCTATAATCGATACAGGAGCGAAGATCCCCTCTTTCTTCGGTACAAAAAAGAGGGGAGATGACAAGGGGGAGGAGGACTGTCTGATAAACCCGGATGTCAGCATCTCATCCAAATAGACCGCCAAATGTTGCTCTTCTGGTTCAGAGAGAGCATAGATCTGACTACAAGGCAGTGTCGCACCAGGAATCAAATCAATGAGGCAGTCAAAGTTACAATGTGGTGGCAAAATACTAGCTTCAACAGTATCAAACACATCAGAATACTCAAGATATTGAGAGGGAACACGGGAAACCTCAGAACCAGTACCTACTCCACAAACCAACAGAGAAACCCAATCTGTAGCATCCTGATAACAATGCTGCAAACAATATTTGGAATCAAATGTAACAGTTCGTCTGGCCCAATCAATCTTCGGGTTATGTGCTTGTAGCCACGGTACTCCAAGGATCACCCCAAAAGTAAGGGCATCAATGAGGTCAAAACTAAGAGTCTCAAAATGACCATTATCACAAATCAACATGAGAGGTTCAGTTTGCTTCGTGATTAACCCTGATGACAGATCAGTACCGTCGATTGCCCTTACAGGTTCAGGTTGCTTATTATATATACAAGGGATGTTCATTCTATCAGCCAATTGAATATCCATAAAGTTACCTTTTGCTCCAGAATCGAGCAAAACGGAAATAGTGGTTCTCTTACTATTCGTAATCACTAAGGTTACTGTGATAGTGAAATGGTGCGGTACCCTTTGAACAGAACCAGCAACATCATAGGGATTAGTGGTAGCAACCTCCTCATGGCATAATGACATAGCTTCCTTCTTTACAAAAGCCACTGATTTTTTCAGAGGTGTGCTTGAGGGTTTAATTGGACATTCACGTGTATAATGTCCACTCTTCCCACAATACAGAAAAAGATTAGGTGCCCGCCTTCTATCCTTTTCCTCCTTAGACAAAGGACCCCGCACACCACCTATTTGTATAGGTTCTGGTAGAGATTTAGTCCCTACTTCTTTTTTCTGATTCCCACGTACAACAACCATCCGTGGTGCTTGAAAGCGACTTTTTTTACCCTTACATTCAGACAATCTATGATTCAACTTAACCACAAGATCCATGAACTCCGTACAGTCATCTGGAGGATTTACAACCTGTGATAAAATTTCCTTTTACTCCTCACAGAGGCCCTGATAAAACAATGAAGTTCTTTTCTCTGTAGGCCAATGTGTTTCTGAAACAAGACGATTAAAGGCAGAAATATACTCTAACAAGTCCTGTTTTCCTTGTCTTAGTTTGAGCAATTCGGCATCACTGGCTTTCATAAAAGTATGTTTAGCAAACAAGCGAGGCATTTGCTCTTTAAATGCAGGGACATTATAAAGAATAGGGTCATCACTGTCTACCAAAGGGACAGACCACATCGCTGCCGTGCCAACTAGATATGAGATCACAAATGAGACCTTTGCTGAGTCATAAGGAAATGCCATAGGTCTACACATAAAATGCAAATGGCATTGATTCATGAATATACTAACCTCGTTACAATCCCCCGAGAACCTTTCTGGAACGGCCAAAGGTACTGGAATTGGTGAAGTAACTGTAACAGCTGCGGGTAAACCGCCACTGGTACCAGTACTAGTTGTCCTATCAAATTGAAAGGTCGCTGGTTGTACTTTAGGCACATGTGTCTTTGGTATGGTCCCAGGACCCCTCCCCCATGAATTTTCTCTAGCCTTATAGATATTTAGGGGCATATTATCAAGAACGGCATTAAAATTATCGCTGGTTTAGCGGCCGAAAACTGCCGTTAAAGCGGCGATAATGGTCTTGATAATATGCCCTGGAGAATTCCAATAGAAGCCCATGTTCACACCAGAACATTTGAGTGGATTAAGCGGCATATATGAAATAACAGAGGATGACTCAGTTGCCTTTCCCCACCTCTTATCTTCCCAACAGGTATAACACATAACGCTAAATGTCTTTTACCCACTGAGATTTGAGATGCAGAGGATCTTCAAACAAATCCCACAAGACCCAAGGCCTTGGCTGTGTCCCTAATTCACCACAACCAGGGAATTTCTAATCCTCAGGTCAGTGAAAACACTCAACCATACTGTACAACACTCCCCTCCACTATACAACACACCACTCCACTCTAGGATACTCCACTCCATTTTACGACACACCATGCCACTCCATTGTATAACCCTTTACTCCACTGTACGCTCCACCACTCCACCCTACTTTACGCATGTACGCGATAATGTGATTCATTTGTCAAACAAGAATTAGACACAGGTGTGTTAAGGCTTGAGTCAGTATATATACTGGTTTGGAAATGACGTTCGGTTCTTTCTTTTTGGAACCGTACGCCATGACCACACACTTGGGAGATATCTGTCCCGTAAGTAATGGTCCCTTTGCCCTTCTGCCATGTGACGTCAATAGTCTATGCTATGCATGACGATTTTTAGTCCTTTCTAAATTAATGTCCCGTTTTTATAGTAGCGATAGTTCTCAATGTCGATTCATCTTTACTTGTAATGTGTGATTACGTTAATTCTGCAGCACCTTTATGGTTCGTGAATAAACATGCCTCATGTGTGCAACTAGCCCGCTCTGGATTGAGGGGCCACGATATATCTTTGGTTACACATTCTTTGATTCAATCATGCGCCCGTTCTAAAATGGCGCCTGAATATAGAGTCGGGGCTTGAATACAATGTATCTATTCCAATAATAATGCGCCTGTTTCAAAAATGGCGACTGCTGAGAGGGCTTAAGCATAAATACAATGTTTTTATTTTCCGAGTTGGTTGTGCATATGATGGGTTTGCTACTATGTACCAACTGCTTCCTATACAAATACTGTGAAGTGATTCTCTGGGGCTTTATTAATTTGACCCACTTGCGGATACTCAATGGCTATTAAATACGTATTGTTCTCTTCTGCGAGGAGGGTAGAGAATAATAAATGCTTTTACTGTTGACCCATTTCTAACTAACTAATGCTATCAACTATAGTTTTAGGGGATCATTCATTACGATAACTGTATATATTAGGTACTGGGGGGTAACTGATCAGTCTATCTAATTTGTTTAGTTGTTAGGGTTAATATCTATCTAGACCATCACCTATACATTAAATATGTGATCATTGAATATGAACATAATCACTTTGAGAATGTCATATATAATATAAATAATCAAATACAACAAAAATATGTTTCGAAAAGCCTTTGATGTTTCATTAATGCTCTCGATAATGCAATATCCCACTGTGTAAACTAGTATATAGACCAAAGGTATGATCTTTTGTGGTGAGGTCCCCGAATATGGGCACCATTTTTTCGTAGGATTTTACACAGTTAAGGACACAAGAAAATACTAAGGGACATCCACCCTAGTTATACAATTTTTGATTTGAGTAGTTAAATCACTATTGAAGTCATACTTAAACAAGCCGTCTGTTTCAACATCCCTACAGATTTACTTTTCGTACCATTCATTCATCACACTAAAGTTTGACATGGAGAACTTGTGGAACATGTCTTTGACATGATAAGGTATGCAAGACAAATTGTCCTATGATTGCCTCTTGTTTTTGATTGAGTGGATATTTAATGTAATGGCTGTATACTGACAGCTTACAGGACCATTAAAAAGGCCTATAAGAATTTATAAATAAGCTATTTTTGTGGGCATCTCCCTGAAAAGATGAAAATATGTACATAATATACATCTTGTGATTTTCATAAAAACGAAATATTGTAGCATATTGTATTGTTAAGGCCAGCTCCCTGGAATTAAAATGTATAGCGTGTGTTAATCACAATATAAAACTTTTCTGCATACAAATTTCTTAAAGGCACTGCATGAAATGTCCGGTTCTTTATGCTTTGCAACATATGGTTTTAAATATGTATAGATTGTAAATAAGTCTTGTTTTAGCCCTGAAGAAGTCCCAGATGGGACGAAACGCGTCGGCTGCCAATTGTGTGCTGTGATCTTAAGGCTCAACCATTGAATAAAAGAATAAAGAATAAAAAGAGAATATTTTTTCAAGAAAAACGACTTGCTACGTGAATTATTTGGGAGATACCATTTTGCCTTTGATTATGATGGACTGTGGGCAGTAATATCCATTTATTAATCCACTTATATAGTTGAGTGCAGAGCCATTTGTGTCTTAATTCTGTTGTGGTGATTTTCTCTCCATTATTGGAGACGTAGGAGGGTCACGTCTCTGGTTCATTGCACCGTGCTGGAATTCTCTTTTACAGTCATTATAACGTTACTGACTGGTGCAGGACTTTGGTGCCTTGACCTTTCTCTGTGTTTTTGTGAAACCCATCTTAAACTATATAAACTTGCACCTCTTGAATACAAAGATTCATAATGTGTTCCATACCTCTACATACCTATGGTGAATTGGGAGCAGATGTGTTTTGTAAACACTTACACCCATTAGCTGGATCTATTTTGTACAAAATTAGGTACACAAGTAATAGGGTACTTACCCGCCACTATGTAAACTATAAAACAAACTAGCGCATTAATTGGATGAGTCATCAATGATGTAATTTGAGATGTCATGAGTGATGTCATAAATGATGTCATAGAACATGTCATGAGTGATGTCATATGTGAGGTCATAAGCAGTGCCTGGTGGGGGCGCAAGTTATAGTTAGTGCGGCTAACTATAACTAGTGAATTTCTTGCATTTGTTTTTTAGTTCAAAACGTTAATGTTATCACTGACATATTCACCTATCTATAACATTACTTTAACCTTTGTTTTTTTCTTTCAGGGAATTTTTAAGGTTTTAAAAATAAATCCCTTTATCACACCTAACTATAATGTTACTTTAACCTTTGTTTATTTCAGTGAATTTCTATATTTTTTAACGAACTTACCATACAAAAATGAAACCCCCGCCCCACATGGCCAGATACTGCAGACTCCTTCGCCCAGGGCTATTTTTTTTAAAGGGGAGGGGGCCTCTGACCCTGAGCCTTGTTAGGCCCTGAGGACCCCATTCCTAGGACCATTTCTAAAAAACAAAAAGGGAGGGGTTACACAGCCCCCTCCCTGAGCTGTTATAGGCCCCAGGGACCCCATCCCTCCACAACACTTATTTAAATAAAAGGGAGGTGGCAGTGCAGCCCCCCGAGCCTTTGTAGGCCCTTGGGACCCCATCCAACAGGGCTGTAAATGTTTGTAAGGAAGGCCACGTGGCCCCCTCCCTAAGCCATTATTGGCCCTGGGAACCCCACACCCAGGGGCTACTTATTTAAATAAAGGGGATTGGGGGCCATGTGGCTCCTCTCCCTCATCCTTGTTAGGCCCTGGGGACCCCATCCCCCAGTGTCACTCTTTTAAATAAAGGGGGGCCCACATGGACCCCCACCCCAGCCTGATTTTGTCCCCGGGGACCCCATTAACTGGGGCCCAGTGTGATTTTTATGGGGACGGGGCATGCCGCCCCCTCCCTGGGTTGCTTTCATCCCCTGGGACCCCATCTCGAGAGGTCTGGTGCACTTTTCAGGGGAGGGTGGCACACAGAACCCCTCCTGGGCCGATTTTGGTACCGGGGATCCCATTGCCCAGGGCCAAGTGTAATTTACAGGGGGAGGTGTGAATGTTTTTTTCCGATCCTGTGAGGGTCTAGCTGGGTCCCCCCCTACTGGGCCTAGGGGTTCAGGGTAACCCTGCTTTGCCCCCTTATGCCATTTTTCTATTTTATTTTCAGGAATGGGTACTTACAGGCACATGCATCCTCCGAAAATCGGGTCGCAAACGGGCAGATTCGCAGAATCTGCCCCTTTGCAACCTGTATTTTTGCATTTGGGATGCATCATTCCAAATGCCAAATCGCAATTTAAGGAATCGCAAAATTGCGATTATAATGCGATTGCATTTAAGGAATCGCAAATTGCTATTCCTTAAATACAATGCACTAAACTGAAAAACGTAGCGATTTCGCTAATAGGGGTCGCAAATTACCATCAATCTGAACTTGATGGTAATTTGCAAACACTTTGAAAAATGCACAAAAGTGCATTTTTCAAAGTGCCATGTGGCGCACACATATGCCCTTACGGCATATGTGTGTGCCACATGAGCCCAGATGCCAAATTTGGGGGTGCAGCAGGGTGGCCTTTAAGGCCCCCTAGCACCCTTCAAATTGCATTCGCAATTTGCGATTCGCAATTAAGGAATTTGTAGGAATCGCAAATATTTTTGCAAAACCTACATGCATAGGCAATTGTGATTCCTTAATAGCGATTCCTTAATAATCGCTATTAAGGAATCGCAATTGCCTAGCTTGATGCATGTGCCCCTTAGTCTCCGAATCCTGTATTGGTTGCCAGAAAGATTTTTCTCATGTTGCTGGCAGTCAATCAGTTTTGGCACTCCCGTAAGAGTCTCTGACACTCTCGCAAGCCCAAATGTCCAAATAACTTCATTTTTACCCTTATTTTCTCAAAAACTACTGAATAGATTTACACCAAATCACAAGAAGCATAATCTACGGACCAAGATCTAGCATCCTGCTGAATTTGGTGTAATTCCGTTCAGCAGTTTGTGCTGTAGCCTATCTTAAAGAAGTCTATGGAAAATGCATGTGGATTTCATGTTATAAGACCCACCTACTTTCTCTGCCCCCTCTTGACAGATCACCCCAAAACTTCTGCATGTAAAATCTGAGCCTAACTATAATGTCCTGTACCCCTTTGTTTTTTTCAGTGAATTTCTAAGGTATTGTTTTAATTATATTTCCTAAATATTACATCCCTGTAACCTCTGTAAGAGTTTTTTAATGCTATCTCCTTACTATAATGTTCCTGTAACATTTGTTTTTTAGTGAATTTCTAGGGTTTTTAATGTTATTTCCTTACTATAACGTCTCTGTAATATTTGTTTTTCAGTGGATTTCACAATTCTTTTTAATATAAATTGTACTTCAATTTCACCTATAAGCTTAATTTAGTAATTCTATTTTTACAACTATATAAATATATTGTATTCTCACAATTATTATTAATATACATGATAAAAGTAAAAAATCACAAGTGAAGGTAATCTAATTAAAGTACTGTTTTTGTAAAAGCACACGTTCAATACAAAACAACAAAATGCTTGAGATTTGCGATGGATCTGCGGATCCATTCCCAACCAAAAGCGCTCATTCAAAACAACAACACATCTAATACAGGAGTCATCTCAATAGCTGTATGGATATGTGAGAGAGTGTGTGAGTGTCTGTGTGTCAGTGGATGTGTCACTGGCTCTGTGGGTTTCAGGTATGTGAGTGGGTGCATTTGTCTGTGACTGGGTATATCAGTGCCTGTGTGGGTATGGAAGTGGCTGTGTGGGTCTGTGAATGGGTGTGTGAGTGGCTGTATTGGTCTGTGTGTGGGTATGTGAGTGTATGTATGGGTCTGTGAATGGATGGATGAGTGGTTTTGTGGGTGTGTGAGAGATTTTGTAGGTGTGTGAGTAGGTATGTGAGTACCTGTATGAGTAAATGACTGGGTGTGTGAGTGGTTTAATAAGTAGGTGTGTGAGTGGTTTTGTGGTTGTGTGACTGGGTGTGAGAGTGGCTGTATGGGTCTGTGAGTAGGTGGGTGATTTGCTGTATGGGTTGGTGAATGAGTGTGTGAGTGGCTGTATGGGTTTGTGAGTGGGTGTGTGAGTGGCTGTATGCATTGGTGAGTGGGTGTCTGAGTAGCTGTATACATCAGTGAGTGGGTGTGTGGGTGGCTGTATAGGTCTGTGAGTGGGAGTGGGAGTGTGTGTGTGTGGTTTTTAGGGTATGTGAGTGGTGGGTAAGTGTTTGTATGGGTCTGAGAATGGGTATGTGAGTGGCTGCATTGGTCTGTGAGTGGGTATATGAGTGGTTATTTGAGTGTGTAAGTTTGTGAGTGGCTGTATAATCTGGTAGTAGGTGTGTGAGTGGCTGTATGGGTCTGTGAGTAGGTGGGTATGTGAGTGGTTTTGTGGATGTGAGAGTGGATGTGTGAGTGGCTGTATGGGTCAATGAGTGGGTGTGTGAGTGGCTGTATGGGTCTGTGAATGGGTGTGTGAGTGGCTCTTTGGGTGTGTGAGAGATTTTGTGGGTGTGTGAGTGGTTGTGAGAGTGGCTGTATTGGTCTGTGTGTAGATATGTGAGTGGCTTTATGGGTCAGTGAGTGGGTGTGTAAATGCCTGTAGGGGTACATGAGTGGGTGTGTGAGCGGTAGTGTGGGGATAAAATAGAATGTGTGTAAGTGGGTTTGTGAGTGAGTGTATTTTTTTGGGCACTGGATCCGCGGATCCTTTGCAGATTCACACAGGGGCTCTGCTGAGTGCTGTGGTGGACTTGTGGATCCGCAGACATGGCAAAAAAACATTTGGCCCAATTTCTTGTCCATCAGGGCCCCTCAGTCACCCCGCTATCACTACCTTGCCAGTAGGTATTGGTCTGTGTGTAGGTATGTGAGTGGCTTTATGGGTCAGTGAGTGGGTGTGTAAATGCCTGTAGGGGTACATGAGTGGGTGTGTGAGCGGTAGTGTGGGGATAAAATAGAATGTGTGTAAGTGGGTTTGTGAGTGAGTGTATTTTTTTGGGCACTGGATCCGCGGATCCTTCGCAGATTCACACGGGGGCTCTGCTGAGTGCTGTGGTGGACTTCTGGATCCGCAGACATGGCAAAAAACATTTGGCCCAATTTCTTGCCCTTCAGGGCCCCTCAGTCACCCCGCTATAACTACCTTGCCAGTAGGTACTTACAGTTAGGACTTAGTTTCCATAGCCGAAGTGTTTATTGTTTTGCTAATAACTTTCGTGTTGTTTGACGAATCTTCCAAAAATTTTCAAAACTAGTTTGCCACTCACATTAGCTGCTATCTGGAACATTTCAGAGTGATTCGTCGAGTGGGGGCTGAGAAAATGGTGTGGTCCCAAAATGCGTTTTCTCCATGTAATGTCACGTAAGGATTTTAGACACAACTACAGCACAACCCTCTGGACGGAATTACACAAAATTTGGCAGAAAGCTAGCTCTTGGTCCAGAAAGGGTCCTTTTTGTAATGTGGTGTAAATCCCTTCAGTAGTTTTGGATCAATTAAAAAAAAGGATTTATGTATATCTAGAGATGTAGATCCACCACAATGGATCTGAGGATCCAAGGGCCAACGGCAATGCCGTGATTGGCTGGCCACAACCTGACAGGAAAGATGCAGCTGCCATTTTGTCAATTGGGACACTGGTCCCAGGGGGAGGGGGGAGTGTAAATAGGACATAAGGGGTAAGAATCGAGGAATCCTGACCCTATGGGACTGATAGAGGAGTCTGTGAGGGAACCCTCATGGACAAGAAATTGTCCAAAAATGTGTTTGGGGGAGTTCAAGTATTCGCAGATCTACCACAGTGCTCAACGTGGCCCCCCTTTTGAATCTGCAACTGATCCGCAGATCCAGATCCCAATTTGTTTTAAAAAAATACACCCACTCACAGACCCACTCACACACTCACTCACACACCCACTTACTCACTCACACAACCACTCACACATCCATACAGCCACTCACACACTGACTCAGAGACCCAGGACACCAATCACACACCCATACAGCCACTCACACAAACGCTCAGAGACCCAGGACACCAATCACACACCATACAGCTGCTCACACACACGCTCAGTGACACACAGGGGCATTCACACACCCACGTACACACCCATGCAACCATTCATGCATTCTCTGACACACCTGTAGAGCCACACACTCTCTCAGAGACCCACAAAACCACTCAGATACCCACACCCAGACCCATACAGCAAGTCACACATTTAGGCACACACTTGTACACACACCCTCTTGCACACCCACACAAACACTCACATACTTACTCACTCAGGTACCCACTTACACACCTGCACAACCATTCACACTCCCACTCACACATCCATACAGTCACTCACACACCCACTCAGAGACCCAGAACACCACTCACATACCCACACAGCCACTCACACACCCACTTACAGACCCACACAGCCAGTCACACATGCACTGGCACACCCTTCACACACTCACACACCCACTTACACACCCACACACTGCAGTGGCATTTCCTGTCTCCTCCGATGGTCCTCTTTTGACACACTTGCCCTCCTCCATACATTTCATCTATTCTGTGCCTTTCTCATCTACACTCCACAGCAGCCTGTTGTAGGTCAACCAATGTACCACTCCACCATTCGGTGATCTCCAGTAGGCTCATTATCACTTTTGCTGCCAAAGTTTGAGGAGGTGCACTCCAACACTTCGCTGCTCTTTGCTTTAATATGTTGTGTGTTGTTTGAGGTAAATGAATAACTTTGGGAAAGAAGAGATTGATAATCAACCTGAAGAAAATGCATGTGTTTCTCATGAAGACCCATTTGAAGATGGAAACATGTCAGAGAATAATTTCTCTGGTAACCTCGGGAGAATGGACGACAGTGCTAGACTTGAGAAATGCTTATTTCCACATCTTAACGTACCCCCTCATCAGAAGTGTCTCCAATTCTGTGGGGAAGATCAACATTGGCAGTTTCAGGTGCTTCTGTTCAGTCTGACATCATTCCCAAGAGTGTTTACAAATGTTTTAGCACCAATTCTGGTCAATCCACACATCAGGGAAATTTGAATCCATCCTTACTTAGGCGACTGGCTTATTCATTCTCCCTTAAAGACAATGCTTCAAAACTGCACCAATTTAGTTTGGAGACATTGCAAAATATGTCCTGTTGTTGAACCTGGAAAATTCTAATCTTTTACCCTCTCAAGACTTCGAGTTCATCAAAGCACATTTCCAGATTCATCAGGGGATGGTGAGTTAGCCAGAGACAAGAGCTCAGAAGATTGGGAGCCTTCTTCTCTTACTGGGTCATAAGTCAGAGGTGTCTGTGGAGAATGGCTACCTCTCCATGGCCACATAGTGAGCCAATATCTATTAGGGAAATCTCATCCAGTTATTTCCTGATAGATTATTCCATGTTTTCTTCAAATTGTTCTTTCTTTTCTGCAGGTATCATGTGTGTTTACGGTGCCATGGGCTTGCCTTCACCTGGGTCCTTCTAGTCTATTGGAAGGTGCACAGCCTTGAGAGAATGGTGCATATGACAAAGGATATTTGGGGGGAAAAGGCAGTGGTAGCTAGATCCTACACATCTATCAAGGGGAGTCCCTTTGTCAATGCCTCCTTCTTGCACTCTGACTTCAGATGCAAGCAACATATGTTGGGGGGCCACATTAGGCAACCAATCAATTCAAGGAAGATGGCTGCAGAAAGAAATATCTTACTCCTCGAATTGGAAAATGAGGATACTGTTTATCATTCTCTTCTTCACTTTTCCCACCATCTGCTGAATCAGGTTGCTTTAGTAAGAACAGACAAAACAGTAACAAAATCCTACTTCAACAAGCAGTCAGGTACAGGGTTCCTGTTTCTTGAAGATCTCTCCTTCCAAATAATCAGCTAGGTGGAGGTTCATTTAATGGCCCTCTCAGCAACCGACACTCATTGGAAGGACAATATGCTGACCGACACATTAAGCAGGGTATTCTACTCTTTTCACAAATTTTGTCTGAAGGTTTGGTACATCTCAGCTAGATCTCTTTGCCAGTCCATAGAATTTTCTTCTTCCAACAATTCTGTCCAGGTTTCAAGAACAGGGTTGTTGGCTTCTAGATGCACTGACTTGTCCATGGCCTCCTGTTCTTTTTTATGCCTTCTTCGCATGTCCCTTGATACCTAAGGTGCTAGCCAGGTGGAAGAAAGAAGAGGTGGACCTGATTCTGGTAGCCCCCTTTTGGCCAAAGATAGGGTGGTTTCCCTTATTGGAGATGATCGCAAGAGTACCAGAGTGGATCTTTCCAATAGATCAGTGTCCCCTTCGATATCCATTTGTTCCTCTAACCACGTATATGAGAGCAAGGTTATCAACATGACTATTGAAAAGAGGGGTTTAAGAAAACTGGACCTCTCTTCCTAAGTGGCTTGTTCTGTCCAGTAATCAAGGAGGTTATCCACTAGAAATGCTTATGATCATCATTGGTCATCTTTTTCCAAATGATTTAAGAAAAAATCTTTAACACCTACTTATTGTAAATCCAGATGAATCCTGCAAATTTTACAGGATGGTTTTGACAAGGGTTTTTAATGTAGCTACTTTAGGAGTGCATTTGGCTTCAATAAGGGCAGCCAAGGCTTCTTGGGGTGTTCCTGAGATGAATTCCTTGGGCGCAAGACTGTTGAGTTGTTTTTCATTGATGAGGCCAAATTTTATATCAACCTCCCCTTCTTTGAACCTGCCTTTGGTGCTCAAACCATTGCAATCTTATCCCTGTGAGGTTCTCAAAGAGACAGACCTTACAAATCTTTCTTTGAAAGTATGTTTTGGTGGCTAAAACATCAGCCGGTAGACTTGGGGAATTGAGTTTTTTGTCTATTAAACCCTCTTATTTAACAATCTTCTCAGGTAGATTAGTTCTTAGATTTGGGCCAGTATTCTGTCCTAAAATAATGACTTATTTTCATCAAGACCAAGAAATAATTTTATCTTCCTTTTTTTTCAGTGCCTACTACTCTTGAAAAAGAGGCTTTACATACATTGGATGTATTAACCGCTGTGAAGATGTATTTATTACGGTCACTTAGCTATAGACAATGTGAACAATTGTTTGTAAATGTTGGTGTCTTTCATCAGGGACAAAAAACTTCAACTCAAATTTTATACAGATGATTAAAATACTCATTTCCATTGATTATGATTCACAAGACACAGTCTTACTGGGTAAAATACAGGTAATATCTCCCTGGGGAATGGCTACCTCCTGGCCTGAGGCTTGTGGGGCCTCTATTTTGGATACATGTAAAACAACTACCTCTGCAACATCATCTACCTTTGTTTCTCACTATACATTGGATGTGGAAAATGTTGAATCCATGAGTTGTCTTCTAGAGTATTAGCTACACCCTAAGCATTTGCTTCTCCTACACTTTGCATTCTTTTGGAGTTTGCTATTATATGCCAGGCAATCAGGTTGTGCTTAATAGCTCCGGTATATTTTTATATAGTAAGCAGTGGTACAAGAAAATGGGTTGCGGAGGTAATGATTCAATTACTTACTGGTCGTCTTCATTAATCTGGATACCCTTTTTCTCATACCAATATGTATGACCCTCACTCCCAGTTCCCATTCGCAACCTGAATTCCCTTATAGCTAAGGTATATACAGGGGATGTGGTGGACCCTGGTCTTTTTATTGCCATAGTGGTAGGAAGAGCATGGAGGAGGGGCGAAGGGGCATTTGTTTAAAACATTTGATTGGCTCCAGCTAGGTCACATGGTGCCTGGGTAGAGGTTAGACACCTCATATAATAAGTATTGGTAGGAGAAAAAGGGTATTTGGAGAAGTGAAGATTACCGGTAAGTAATTGAATCATTCATAGGAAATAATAGGACATAACACATCAATGACAACTTTTATTGTTATGCTTTGTTGATTTGAGGAATAGACATGCATGTTTGTTCAGTGTTGTCAGCGGTGGCCGGTGCAGGTAAGCGCGGTGGGGCGGGAGGGCGGTAGTCAACAAACGACAAAATAGGGAAAATTAAATAAATAAATAAATCCTATTCCGTCGTCTCTCGACTTACTCCCCGTTCAGCCCCTCTCCACCATATTTACCTTCACCCGCCACGACTGAGTGTTGTATGTAGGCTATAATGACGTTTTGGCTAGAGTATTATGTTTAAGATTGCAAGTGTTTGAACTCCACTAATTAGTAGCTGGACAGTCAGTTACATGGGGGAAATTTGACAACATATGTTTGAGGTTTATGTGAAGATTTTAGAGGACAATGAATGTTTAACACAAATGCAACAGTATTAGAATACTGGTTGGGAGCAGAGATTTAAAAAAATATAAATTCTTGCCAGCATTGCAGGAGGCTGGTTATTTAAACACATTCCAATATGTTGTGCTACAAATGCAAGAAAGATATTGAAAGAAAAAAAACACAGCTTTATAAAAGGTATAAATTCTATTTGCATAACGAAAAAGTGGGACAGTGTAGCCAGAAAGTGGCAGTTTTAAGAACAATGTTGGACGTATGTGATTTTGAATAAATTATGATCAATATCAGATATTGTAGCAAACCAAAAGCAAAAAAGTACAACAAATATTGTGAGTAGGTATGAAAATGACAATGCAGGCTAAAATTAATACGTTCGCAGTCTGGGGGATGTATTCAAGATGTTCTCAAGAAGCCTAGAATGAATGTGGATGCTATATTTAAAATGAATAGTGGAAACAATGGAAGGACAGTGCCAAAGAGAAAAAAATGTATATTGGTACAAAAAGAGGGCAAATTGTTTCAGATGTGGTAGTTTTAGTTTTTAGCAAATATTAAGAATTAAAGAAGCTTTAGATAGACTTTGTAACACGTCAGAGAAAAGCACAGTTTATGCAAGTGTGTTAGAATGTGAATAGAATGGTGAATTGTATTATGGGTCTGCAAAATATGGAATCTACACCAGAGAATGATTCAGTGTTAATTACTGAAATGTACTCAAAGTTTCTTTGCTGTTATTTTGAATGAAAATTTCAAACAAGTGTAAAAAAAGACATGTGAGATACTGGCAGGACACTGCTTTGCTCAACACATTTTCTGCACAAACCGGTCTCCTGCAGCTGAAATTTACACAAAATCACGTAATGTGAAATGTAAGGTTAGTTTGCTAATTTGTGGAGCACAAAATTTACAAATTTCACCACTGTAATTAAAATTTGACCCAGGCGGATTTTCATGTGGTTTGCCACAGTCTGAGGTGAGCAGAAAACTGATGGACTATGATGCGGCCTGAGTACTTACCAGTGGCTGAGATTATTTCAAGCATTCCGCCCATCGCCGATTTTTACAATTTCCCACCTCCCAGCTGTCCAGCCCTCCCCCTCACAGTACTTATGGCGGCCACTGCATGGTGAAAGGAGCAATCTCACTGACCGTGTCAGCGAACTTCTTCCCTTCCTGCGCAGCTCCGCCTAGGTAGCTGCTGCCCCTGACCCTTGCTGGTCAAAGTTCGAGGCCCTCCTCCACCCTCAGGCACCAGCCTGTGCCTCATTCCTAGTTTTCCAGTGGGGAACTTCTCTGCTCTGCCGCTGCTCTGCCATCTGTCTCTCTGCCTTCTGCCCTTCTGATCTCTTTTTCCTTCTTTTTTTTGTTTCTCTTTGCTCTTTTCACTTTTTTCACTTTTTCTGCTCTGCACTTTTTCTGCTTTCTACTCACTTGCATCTTTCCATATTTTGTGCTTTTTTCTCCATGGCCCTGCAGCTGCTTGTCCCCTGTGGACACGCCCCCCCCAGTGCCAATTCCCACCTTCCGCCTCCCAGCTGTCCAGCCCTCCTCCTCACACTACTTATGGCAGCCGCTGTGTGGTGAAAGGAGCAAACTCACTGACCTTGTCAGTGAACTGCTTCCCTTCCCGTACAGCTTCGCCTAGGTAGATGCTGCCCCTGACCCTTGCTAGTCAGAGTTCGAGGCCCTCCTCCACCCTCAGCCACCAGCCTGCGCCTCATCCCTGGTGGTCCGGTGGGAAGCTTCTCTGCTCTGCCGCTGCTCTGCCCTCTGCCTCTCTGCCTTCTGCCCTTCTGATCTCTTTTTCCTTCTTTTTTCATTTCTCTTTTCCCTTTTTTCCCTTTTTCTGCTCAGTACTTTTTCTACTGTCTGCTCTTTAGCCTCTTTCCACTTTTTACACCCTTTTTCTCGGTGTCCCTGCTGCTGCTCGTCCCTCGCGGCCCGCCCCTTCCAGTGCCTCTTCCCGCTTCCCCGCCTCCCAGCTGTCCAGCCCTCCCCCTCAGACTACTTAAGGTGGCCGCTGCGCAGCTGAGGTGCCAAAGGCAAGCCCATCTGCACCCATCCATGACTGGACCGCACCCAGGGCAACGGACCCTGGTTCACAGACCATCCACCACTGTGACGCCAGCACCCGCCATGCCCTCAACACTGGACACCACACTGCCTGCCACCAGGCATCGCCAAACGACACCCAGGGCCCTTTTTTCTTGTGGACCTGAAGCTACACCTTTGCCTGCCACCGCACACCAGTCCCTCCCACCGCAAGACTGCCAGGTAATGGACCCGACCACCTCAACTGCATCCTGCTCAACACACTTTCCCTCCACAAACACGCCGTGGAGATCTGGGACTTGTTCGAGTCCTCCGACCCCGACATCGCCTTCCTCACGGAAACCTGGATGAACTCAAACTCCGCTCTGGACATCGCCACCGCCATCCCAGATGGCTACAAGATCATCCACAAGGACCACATCAACAAACTGGGGGGAGGCATCGCCATCGTACACAAAAGCAGGGTGCTTCACCACCCACACGGACGACCACTCGACCAATATGGAGCACCTCCAATTCCAAGTCCAGACCAACTCGAACACCAACCTCTGAGGCACCCTCATCTACATACCCCCTGTACCCCACCCACCCTTCAGCGATTCCATCATTGACTTCATCACACCCCACGCTCTCGCCTCCACAGACTGCATACTTCTCGGTGACCTCAACTTTTACCTGGACAACTCCTACGAAAAAAACACCTCTTCTCTGCTGGAGAACCTCGCTACCATCGGACTCAAACAACGGGTCACTTCCCTAACCCACTCAGCTGGACACACGCTCGACCCCATCTTCTCTGCCAGTGACAACATCACCTTGAGCCACACCACAGAGCACCTGTGGACCGACCACCGCTGCATCCACTTCTCCTTCACCAAACCCATCATACCCCACCACACCCACTGCTACCCTCGCAGATGTTGGACAAGCTCACAGAAGAGCAGCTCACCACCTGCCTCAGCAAACCCCCCCACCGACATCCACAGATGCCAATACCTCAGCACGCAGCCTCCACCAATGAATCTCCAACTGCACCAACACCCTGACTCCCTTGAAGAAAGCCTTAGGCAAGCGACACCCCAAGAAAGCCAGCTGGTTCTCTACAGCACTTCATGAGTCCAGACACACCTGTAGACGGCTCGAGAAGAGATGGAGGAGCAGCAAGACCCTGGAAGACCACTCAGCCTTCAAAACCGCAGTTACCGCACACCACAACCTCATTAGAAAAACAAAAAAAGTGGCCCTACAGGAAGGGATCAATGCCAGTGCACTCAAGAGTAAAGAACTCTTTGCTGTGGCCAAAGAATTGCCAGACCCAGCACAGAGACAGCAGACATCTCACCTTCCCAAGACCTCTGCAACAACCTAGGCACCTTCTTTCACCGCAAGATTAAGGTGATATTGACATCTTTGACAGCCTCGATACCCAGGACCTTACCACCCCACCTGCAACCACAGCACCCAACGACACCAGACCCCAGCAGTTCCTCTTTAGCTGGATTCCCACACCACGGATGACACCCTCAAGATCATTAAGAACATCCACTCTGGAGCACCCTCAGACCCCTGCTGACACCACATCTTTAACAGAGCCGGCACCACCATCGCCCCCGATCTCTGCTGCACCATCAACAGCTCCATCAACTCCGCCACCTTCCCAGAAGACTGGAAACACGCAGCGATCAACCCCTTACTGAAGAAACCCTCTGCCGACCCGACGGACCTCAAGAACTTCAGACCCATCTCTCTTCTTCCCTTCCCAGTAAAGGTCATCAAGAAGCCCATCAACACCCAACTTTCCGAGTTCTTTGAAGCAAATCACATCCTGGACCTCTCCCAATCCAGCTTCCCAAGCAACCACAGCACAGAGACTGCCCTCCTCGCCGCCACAGACTACGTCTGCACCCTCCTCGACTGAGGCAAAACTGCAGCCCACATCCTCCTGGAACTCTCGGCCACCTTCAGTACCATATTTCACCACACCCTATACACAAGACTCCACAACGCCGGCATCAGCGACAAAGCCCTGGAATGGATCCGCTCCTTCCTCACTGGTTGAGCACAGTGAGTCAGACTACCACGTTCCACTCCGAACCCACAAAGATCAGCTGCATTGTGCCTCAAGGCTCCTCCCTTACCCCCATTCTCTTCAACATCTACATGGCCCCGCTCGCAGCCATCGTCAGAAACCACAGACTCAACATCATCTCCTATAACGACAACACCCAGCTGATTCTCTCCCTCACCAATGAAACCACAGTTGTGAAGACCAACTTCCATGATGGGATGAAGGCTGTTGCCAGGTGGATGAAGAACAGCTGCCTCAAGCTCAACTCAGAGAAGACCGAAGTCCTCATCATGGGCTCCACCCCTCCACTTGAGATGAATCCTGGTAGCCTATAGTGCTTGGAACTCCCCCACACACCCACAGACCACGCACAAAACCTAGGCATCATCCTGGACTCCTCGCTCACCATGATCGGCCAAATCAAACCAATCTCATCATCCTGCTTCCACACACTACGCCTGCTCCGAAAGCTCTTCAAGTGGATCCCCACCGAGTCCAGAAAGATGTTCACCCACGCACTCATCAGCAGCAGAATTGACTACAGCATTACCCAGAAACTCCTCCAGAAACTGCAGAACATTCAGAATGCCTCCGCTAGACCCATCCTCAACATCCTCCACCGCAGCCACATCACCAGCCACCTGAGAGACCTCCAATGGCTCCCAGTCAACAAAAGAATCACCTTCAAGCTCCTCACACATGCGTACAAAGCTCTACATGACACGGGACCTGCGTAACTTAACCACCGCCTCGCATTCCATGCACCCACCAGAGACCTACGCTCTGCCCAACTGGCCCTGGCTACCATCCCACATATCCGCTAGACCACGGACGGAGGAAGATCCTTCTCCTACCTCACAGCAAAGACCTGGAACACCCTGCCTCTCCAGCGGTGGTAGCAGTGCTTACATTGTCCAGAATAGATTATTGCAGTGGGCTGTTCCTTAACATACGAGCCCGCTTCCTCAACAAAATGCAGGTCTCCAAAATGCAGCAGCTCGTCTGCTGCTTGATATCCCGAAACATCAATCAGTGGCTCATGCTTTACCAACCTTGCATTGGCTACCTGTTAAAAGAAGGATTGAATGTAAGGCCCTCTGCATCGCCTTTAAGGCACTTCATGGACTCGGCCCTGACTTCTTGGCAAACAAGTTCAAGTGGTATCTTCCAGAGAGGCAGCTTCGCTCCGCAACATCCGCAAATCTTGTAATTCCCAGGGCCAGAATGGCCTCATGGGGGGGTGAGAAGCTTCATTGCAGGCACAGCTAGACTGTGGAATTCACTCCCACTAGTAATGAAGACAGAAAACAATCTCCTGGCTTTTCGTAAAGCTCTAAAAACTCAGCTTTTTAACAACTAGCATGTCCCCACTTTTTCCGATCTCCCTGCGCAGGCTTACAGATCATGATGAGCCGCCAGGCCTAGACACCGCCGGGTATTAGCGCCCGTTATAAATCTAAATTTCATTTAATTTCATTTCATTTTACCTCAGGCAATCAGCGTCACTGTCTCAATTCAGGGAGGACCTAAAGACCTGACTCTTTGACTGAACCTCAGTGCCTTTGGCGGACCAGCTGTTCCACCCCCTTCCCCCAGTGCTTTGAGACACTTATGTGTGAGTAGTTGTCTTTATAAGTCACCTGTTTGATTGATTAATTGAAGTTTGTCCTTGGGGATAGAAGGGAGGCCAGCACTGATGACCTTGTGGGTAATGGAGTCAATTTTGAATTTAATGCAGTCCTCAAGAGAAAGTTGAATAAAAATTATGGGGATATAGTCTGAGTTTTAGGCCTAGTCATCCAGAAAGAGCAAGCTGTGTGGTTGTGAAAGATCTTTTGTGGGCTTATTAAAACATACATGGGGTTACAGACGACCCATTGCTTATTATTTATTGGCTTTATTGTCACTCTCATTTGCTTGCTTCTTATTCAACAGCTTGCTGTCTTCTTTTAGGATTTGTCCCTCACCTACAGAATAGCCTCTTTATTTTCCTTTTTTTTGTTTAATAAAGCTTTATTAAAAAGTAATACAAATTTACAGAATTATCTTTTAACAAGAAATAGCATTTAAATAAAAAAAGAGATGAATTATATAATAAACTTATTGAGATAGTATCATAATTCTGCACTTGCGAAATTGCATTTTTATATTTTGCAATGAAAGAAAAAGAAAGAAAAACGAAAGAAGATAGAGAAAAGAAGAAATGAGGGAAAAGAAGGAAACAGGGAAAAATAAGAAAATATGTAGCACATATCTATATATGCATCACACAATAAACTTTATATCATATAATGACTTATCTCATATAACAACCTCATGTCATATTACAGCTTATCTCATATAAAGGCAATGATACAAACTATATATGATAATAAACAGGAAAAGGAAAAACAGTCATGGGGGTTGAAAAAATATTGTAGAATCCTTGGAGTGTTTCTGCTTCTTGTTTAAGTAACTAATGAGCGGAGACCAGAAGAGTTCCTTATTAATCATCTGTAATGTAGATGAGGCCGATGCTGTATCAAGTGTATGGTGAGAACAAAGAAGATTCCACCAACTACTAACGTTTACATTTGTGGCGTTCTTCCAGTTCGATTTGATAACACGAAACGCAATGGCAAGTCACAGGTCTAAAAATTTACCTAGTTTGGAGTGAGCTGGCCAAGAGTGTGAGGAACTTCCCAGAAAGATACATTGAATATCAAAAGGGAAGTTAATGGAACACATAGTAGAGATAGTTTTACATATCTGCAACCAAAAAGTTGTAATCATCGGACATTGAAAAAACATATGTAGGTATGTGCCAGGGAGGGTGTTACAAGACCAACACATTCTGGAAGAGTTGTGCTGTATTTATGAAAAGAAAGCGGGGTAATATATAATCTATTATAAAAATAATAAAGAGTTTGTGTAGTACTGGCATGAGGTGTGGTGTATCTTGCTCCAAATTAAGCCCCAGACCTTTAAAGAAAAGGAATGCTGAAGGTCAGTCTCCCACATTAGTTCAGTTTTGGATTTGGGACGGGAAGGGGAAATGTAATGTAAATACTTATATATATATGATGCTTTAAGTGATGATGCAAGCATAATTGGGTCAGGAGGTGAGGAGCAAATAGGAGATTGTGATTGATTAATCATGGCAATATTATGGAGAAGAACACCTTTGAGAGACTCATATTTGATGGCATAAGCAGAAGAAAGACCAAATTTATTTTGAATTTCCAAAAAAGAAAGATGAGTCAAATCACCCAATAAGTGTTTGACGTGAATTATGCCTTTAAGCACCCACTGCTTCCAAAAATAGTGTTATTTGATATCTTGATGGATTTATTATGCCATATAGAGGATTCCAAAAATTCTTGTAACGGGGACATGGGTCGTGTAAGAATACGGGAAGATACTATAATAGAGTATTTGATAGATGGAGTAGAAAAAGATCTAGGCGGTTTTGACAAGTAAGCTAAAGAGCAAAAAGGAAAAGATGACACAAGTGAGTCTTCTAGTTTACACCAAATATTACTAGGTAGTGAAGTAGCATCTCTAAAACATGGTAAGACTTGCTTTAAATCAAAAGCAGTATGATATTGTTGAAAATTTGGAAAATTCATACCACCCAATTCTTTAGGTTTACAAAGAGATGCCAATGAAATACGCAATTTTTTCCCGTTCCACAAAAATACTGTAAGCAATTTGTTTAGTAGTTTAAATAATTTTAAAGGAAGCTTAATGGGTAACATGGACAGGTAAAAATAATGACTGGTAGAAAGATGATCTTTATAGTGGCCAACCTGCCCCACCAAGACAGATATAGAGGGGACCACTTCTACGTCATTTGAAGGGCCTTATGCTGGACATCATCTAAATTTATCTGAATTATCTTTGCCATGGAGGTAGAGTATTTAATTCCCAGACACTTGATAAAATGTGGAGACCATTTAACCCCAGTACCATCAAACATATGTTTCAAACAGTACTTATTAAGGGGAAGAACATTTTGAAAAATTCAACTTATATCCAGACAGCATAGAATAGGTTGATAAATGATTAGTAAAAACCGGTATTGATGATTCCAGTTCGGAAACATAGAGGATCACATCATCAGCATATGCAGTAAATTTGACCTCAGTGTCTTTATGTCGGAAGCCATGAAATGATGGGGATTTTCTTAGTACATGCAAAATAGGTTCTAGGGATACAATAAAAAGCAAAGAAGATAAAGGACATCCTTGCCTGGTACCCCTTAGAAGAGGGAAATATGAAGACTGAATGCCATTTGAAAAGACAGATGTCATTGGAGAAGAATATAATATGGCTATATAAATGAGAAAAGTTGGACTAAAACCATGCCATTTAAGAGCCTGCATCATAAATTTCCAAATAACAAGGTCAAAAGCCTTTTCGTCATCCAAGGTTACAGGAGCCAGAGGTGTATTGTTGGTTGATGCCTTATGTAAAATATCTAAATACACTCTAGAGTTATCAGTCATGTGTCTTCCTTTAATAAACCCAGTTTGTTCAGATCCGACCATATCCGGAATAAGAGGAGAAATTCTAATAGACAAAATCTTGGCAAACAATTTGCAATCTAAATTGATAAGAGAGATCGGTCTATAATTAGCACAGGAGGATATATCTTTGTCCTTTTTAGGGATTAAACAGATCATAGCCTCCAAAAAAGTACCTTTGGCTCGTCCTGTGAGATAAAATGCTGATATAAGGTGAGTAAATGTGGAAGTTAAAGACGCGAAAAGCAAGAATAAAATTCAGTAGAAAAACCATCCGGACCCAGTGCTTTATCCTTAGGCATTGCATTCAGGGCAGACTTTAATTCAGACATCAAAATAGGCTCGTCTAGAAAAGAAATATCCTGTATTTGATGTTCTCTTGGTGGGAGAGAGTGAAAGTAAGAATCTAATGGCTTATCTGTGGGAAAGTGATCTGGTGTGTAAAGATTTTTATAGTAATCAGAAAAACTTTAAGATTTCTGTGTTTTTAAAATGAGGAGTCCCACCTTTATTTATATTCTTAACTATTTTGGACTTTTGAGACTTAGGGGCCGATTCCGTTTCGGGCCGGAAATCTCTCCGACCGAGCCGGACCCGGAGAGATTTCCGACCGAATCTGACCCGTGCAGTCCGACCGAACGAGTACGATGCGCACATATGCCATCGGACTCCCATTGAAGTCAATGGGAGCCTGTCGTACAACGCGTGCGCGGGCTCCCATTGACTCAATGGGTGCGATGCAGACAAGTGCGCCCCCTACAGCGTGTACGCGGCGAAGCGATTCGCGCCATACACGCACAGGTAGGGGGGACCCATGGGTCCCCCCTGTGTGCGAGTCGCGCGGCTACGCATACAGGGGGGTCCGACACGGACCCCCAAAGTACGGCTCCGACAGATCTTTCGAGCCGGAGTGCGCGGCTCAGTCGGACTGCTCGCGGCGCGCATCGTACTTACCCGGCCGGGGAACATCTCCATTGCGCGGTGCGAGTCGTGTCCGTGCGAGTCGGTCGGTGCGGTTCGACCCGGGATCGAGTCGGTCGGAGCGGTCGGGACGCCCGGACGAGTCGGTCGGCGAATACGCATCGTACTCGCTCGCCCGGACGCGCGTACGGATCGGTCGGGAAATAGGGCTCCGAATCGGATCCGGTTAAGCCGAATCCGATTCGGAGCCCTACCGGCCGAGATCGGAATCGGCCCCTTAATCTTCAAATAGTTAGCAAGTAATTTACCGGCCTTATTTCGCCCGGCATAAAATTTTGAATTGATTTTTAATAATGCTCCAGCGCCTTCTTCTGTCGATTTTTTGTTGAATTCAAATTTGGCATTCATTAAACGTTGTAACACATTGTCGTTCTTGGATTTGAAAAATTCATGTTCTAAATGTTTAATAGATTGAAGCAGTGTTGAAGATTCTCTATTAATTTTTTTCTTTTTGGCTATGACATGATTAATTATATGCCCTCGGGCAGAAGCCTTAAAGGCATCACAAACTATATAAAATGGCATATCAGGTGTTATTATGTAAAAAGAACTCTTGTAAAAAACCTTCAAAATTCTGTACAAATTCCTTATCTTTCAGTAGACTATTATTAAAGCGCCATCTATTTGGTTACGTGACTCGGGTAGTAAATCCAAAGCAACTATAACAGGGGCATGATCAGAAATCAATATTGACCCAATTTCAGCATGTGTAAGTGTAGTAACTAGGGGAGGTGAAAGAAATATATAATCTATTCTGCATTGGGATTTATGGGTAGGTGAATAAAAGGTGTATTCCAGTATATCCGGAAAACATAATCTCCAGGCATCAGCTAGATTTCTAGAATGAATAAATCATGTAAATGTTTACTGCATTTTATTTGGAACATATTTAACTGTAGATTTTCTATCTAAAAAAGGGTATACAATCTGATTGAAATCACCGCCTACTATCAAATTTGCATTTGGACATTAGCGCAGCAAAGCAGACATTTGTTCCCAGAATTTCACATCAATACCAGTAGGACCATAAATATTAAGGATGGAGATAGGTGTGTAATGTATAGAAGCATGTATTAGCACCCATCTACCCTTTTCATCTTTCTCCTCTTTCTCTATAACCAAGGGAAGGGATTTGTGAACTAGTATAATAACCCAATTTTTATGATCAAGGGCTGGAGAGCAAAAGACTTGGCCAACCCAATTTTTACGCAAGGAGTTTAAATCTTTGTTGAGTAAATGCTTTTCCTGTAGTAAAGCAATATTACATTTAAGACGTGCTAAATGCGTAAGTACTCACTGCTTCTTCAGAGGATTACGTAAGCCCTTGACATTTCAAGAAATAACATTAAGAGTATTTACCATTGCAGAGAACTAACATACATATTAAAACTACAATAAACATAAAAAGTTATCAAAAGAACTAACCATCTGAATATAGATGTCTCAAGAGATGGCTTAACATTCATGTTCAGTGAAGATCTGTAATGTATACTGAGAACAGAGAAAAAGAGAGGAAAAGAGAATCAAGAAAGAAAATAAAAATAAAAAAATAAATGAAAATAAATGAAGTAAGAATGAATCTTATAAGAACCAAGAAGATGACAAAGAGCCAAAAGGCTTCAGTCATGAAGAGGGTGGGACACATCCAATGCGAAGAGAATATGATGGAGGGGTATAGAACCGCAAAGACCAAAGACGGGCAACAGGCCAGGATCAAACAAAATTGGACAACAATATCCACGGAGACAGTTATATGATAGAAAAAGAGATAAAGGCTATAGGAAAAGGACAGCAGTTATATAAATGATTGAATCTGATAAGTCAAAAAAACAAATAAATCAACAAATAGAAATGTATAACATATAAATGATCAATAAACATCACTTACCAAGACATAAGGATAATATGTAAATAGTAGGTTTGAGAAGGGAGGTACTGAGGAGACAACACACCAAAGAAGGGAATCCGGATCAGACAATAAATAGCTGCAAAAGGATACAAAGTACACGCATAAGACAAATTAAGAAACACTAAGAAATAGCTTAAGTCTTTCCCAGATCCATTGCATCACCCTCGTTTTGAGAGATAAATTTCCGCAGGTCTTCTGGACAATCGAACAAAAAAGTTTGATCCTTATAGGTGACTTTAAAGAAACAGGGGTGCACCAGACCATACCTTGCATTCATGGATCTTAGAGTAGGACGGAAGGATAAGAACTCTTTCCGACGAGCAGCAGTTGCACGTGCGACATTTTGGGAGATAAAGACTCTCTGGCCAGACCATAGCATTTGTTTCCTTTGTTTAGCCGCCGATAGAACCATAAGTAACTCAGGGGCATATTCACAAGGAGCTATCGCCGAATTAACGGCACTTTACTGCAGCCAAAGTCGTGATAAATTTACCTCCCCATTCACAAGCCGGCGTTAACAGCCCACAGCACCAGTTTACCTGCGATAGCAGCCACAAAAAACATCGCCACAGAGGACCCCCGCAAATATCGCTAATGAGATGCAGAGTAGGCGTTCCCGTGACAAAAGTCGAGACAACAGCACACCTCAACATTCACAACGACCAGCCACATCCGCGAGAAAAACACAAAACAGGCGATAAGGCGCGTTAGCACCAGGAAATCTACACCTGCTCTGACCTGGTGTAAAGTCGAACGGCAGCCAGCACCACAAAAGGGAGCACAACCCAGGGCTACATCGGAAGGGCAACAGATGCCATGGAGCCACACATCATGCTGCATGGACACCCAAGAGGCCCACAACACCCACCGCCACCGCCCCCAGGACCACCCCTCCCTGGCACCCCCCCCGACCAAAGCGATACAAAAGGGGATGATGGACGGAACGTTTGAGCCAATCAAACACTCACCCCCAGTCAACTGATCTGGGCTTAATCCATCATCATTCTTTAGCTCACTCCACCACCCCAGTTCAGACATGGCCATATGCAAATCAGTCTGACCCTGTGCCTCATGGGAACAGTCCAGCACGAACTGCCAAGCCATGTCTTCCCTGGACCGGAAACAAGCATCCTAGGACCGGTTTCTGGCATTCCAGCCGTCATCAGCCAGGCTTGCTTGAATCCAGTGGCAAAGTGAGCAAGGGACCCACGTCTGGGCATACCCCGCCAACTTAGGGGCGAACAAAGCGATACAAAAGGGGATGATGGACGGAACGTTTGAGCCAATCAAACACTCACCCCCAGTCAACTGATCTGGGCTTAATCCATCATCATTCTTTAGCTCACTCCACCACCCCAGTTCAGACATGGCCATATGCAAATCAGTCTGACCCTGTGCCTCATGGGAACAGTCCAGCACGAACTGCCAAGCCATGTCTTCCCTGGACCGGAAACAAGCATCCTAGGACCGGTTTCTGGCATTCCAGCCGTCATCAGCCAGGCTTGCTTGAATCCAGTGGCAAAGTGAGCAAGGGACCCACGTCTGGGCATACCCCCGCCAACTTAGGGCGAACAAAGCGATACAAAAGGGGATGATGGACGGAACGTTTGAGCCAATCAAACACTCACCCCCAGTCAACTGATCTGGGCTTAATCCACCCCCCCGACCAAAGACATGCCACATCAGCCACACCCAAACATGTACAAATTATTCCGCTTGATGCAGCACAATCACAACTGGTGACATGGATGTGTCGTCACAGAAATGACCAGCACACATTCACTTTCGAAGCAACAAATGAAACTTTATTAAAATGAACAACGAAATGAAATGAAGACACATGGCTGCTCCCCTCCGGACAATATGTAGATCACAGCCTGTAAGACAAAAAACATGATGAGAAGGTGTGTCCTGCGCACATCAGAGGACAGAGAGAGAGCGAAGGAGAGAGAGAGGAAGAGTGGGAGAGAGAGAGAGAGAGAAGAGGAGAGAGAGAGGAAGAGAGGGAGGGAGAGAGAGAGGAAGAGAGGGAGGGAGAGAGAGAGGAAGAGAGGGAGAGAGAGAGAAGAGGAGAGAGAGAGGAAGAGAGGGAGGGAGAGAGAGAGGAAGAGTGGGAGGGAGAGAGAGAGAGGAAGAGAGGAGAGAGAGAGAGAGAGAAGAGAGAGAGAGAGAAGAGGAGAGAGAGAAGAGGAGAGAGAGAGGACGAGAGGGAGAGAAAGAAAGAGAGTGCCGCCCCTGCGCACCCAGGCCACACTGCTCACCTGCTGCCACTGGTGTGTCTCCAACCACGTGCCGGTATGTAGGGCAGTTCACCAGGTCACACATCTGATTCAGAGCTGTCAGCTGAAACAGAGCCTAGATACATGACTGGCACAGTACACACACTTGCACAAGACAACATCGCCTGCCTACCTATGCACACCCAGGCAGAGGCACCCCAACCTCTCCCGCCGCCCATCAAAGCATGCCCGCCCATGCACACCCAGGCCTCAATGCTCACCTTCCACCACCGGCACGTAGACAGGAGGTCCCACCACATGCATCTGCAAGCCACAAGCCCGGGGCCTGCGGACATGGCACCCTCCACATCATGCAGCCCCGCTCCGCAGGCCACCAGGTCTCACGTTTGGTGCTGAGTCTTGATTACTCCACGGCAGTGGACATACCAGTGCACCCGGCACCATCGCAGGCTGCACACCCGCTCAGCCCAATGGGTGCCACCAACTCTGGGACCCCGGAAGCGACGCCACGTGGTGGTAGGCCCACGCTGCCCGCTGGCTCTGGCCTACACTGCGGTCCAGCAGGGCACACAGAACCTGAGCTGTCCGGACCGCCTGGACGGGGCATCATCACAGGCTGCACACCCGCTCAGCAGCTCAAGGTGCCACTGACACAGTGCACCCCAAGTCACTGTCCCGTGGCGGGGTGCCTGTGCCGTCCACAAGGCCCCGGGTGCCACTAACCCTGTGCAACCCCAGTCTGCGCCACGTGGTGGTAGGCCTGTGCCTTACTCAAGGCCTCGTGTGCCACTAACCCTGTGCAACCCCAGTCTGCGCCACATGGTGGTAGGCCCGTGCCGTCCACAAGGCCTCGGATGCCACTAACCCTGTGCGCAACAACTCATGGGCCCTACATGAGTGAGAACCGTGGAGTGGCTGTCATCCAGTCACCACCGGAAGAGGGTAATGTGACGTCGTTGGCCCCTTATGTTGGCGGAGTCACATGGCCTGTGACGCCTGTGCCGGATGGGTGTGGTGTATGTGAAAACCTGCCCTCAGGGAGTGGCTGTGACATGCTGACAACTAGACCAGTGACCTGCACACCACCAGCGAGTACGGCTGCGATGGGTAGCAATGAGTGCCCCCCCTCTGGGTGTTAGCAGAGTGGTCTGGCCTCCCGTACGCCCGACCAGCGCAGGGCTTGCAACAATGACTCGTGGGCTCTGGGCGTGGTCCAGTCCATGTCCGGACAAGGAAATGACTGATGTGTGTGTCCCTGTTGTAGTGTTCACGGAACCCGGTACACAAAATGCAATGTTGCACCCTCTGACTGGCATCCCACAGGATGAACATCATTGACGCAAGGGAAGGCACTGTCCCCACATTCATCCACACATCCATACATGAATGACGTAAGATATTACACAGCAGTGCGTCACTGGATGTTTATTTGCACATCCAGTGCAGTCATGCAGCTGGAGCGGTACAGGGCAATGCCGAGCACACTACACAATATGGGCCCGTGGAGGGCCAGCCAGTGTCCATCCGGGGATGACCTGTATTGCGGAGGAGGAAGACTACAGTCTGCAGTCTGTCCGCTGTGTCATTGGTCGTCAAACAGGATGTGGCAGTCCATGTCGCTGTCCAAGGTGAGTGCATCGGAGTGTATCCGGGGTCAGTGGTAGGTCTTGAGGCCATGTGCAGCACCAAGCAGAAACAGGCAAGGTGGCGGAAATGAATGCTAGTGCCTGGCCCTCCTGACCACAGTCCCATCCATGTCCTCGTCCCCAGGTGTGTGCCCTGCCCCACCTGTGGGTGTTGCAGTACCGGCTGCGGCACTGTGTGCCACTGTCACATCAGGGGCCGGAGGAGGATTGTTGGCCGCACTGTGTGGCAGTGACACATCAGGTGCCGGAGTGGATACGCCTGCCGCACTGGGAGGCACTGACACACCAGGGGGCGGAGATGTGGATGGTGTGGGGGCAGCAGCATTCATCATCGCCACGCCTTGTGGCAGCAATGCCATGACGAGGACATGTAGGGCACGGTAGATCCCAGCTACATTTCGCTGATGTGCAGCGGCGGCTGCCATCCTTTCCGTCTCCATCCGCACCATGTCCTCCATGAGCCTCCGCATGTTTGCCAGCTCACGGCTGGCATCGCTGGGGCCACTCTGAGTGGACAGGTATTCTTCCCTCCGCATCATGACTCCAGAGATGTCAGTCAGGGATCGCTGGAGACCATGGGGCGGACATAGACACCCAAGGATGGCGTCCAGTTTGTTAGCCATGAGCTCGAACCCCACCCGCACGTGCTCGGCTATCGCCCTCTGGCCCTCCAGCAAACGGCGTTGGAAGGCCATTTGTTGTTCGTGGGGGACTTGGAAGGGTGCCGGGCTGTGGGTGCCTCCTGCTGGGTGGTGGGTGGGGTCTCATGGATGTAGCTGGGCTGCCCTGATCCTGGAGGTGAGTTGCGGATGAGGTCAATGAGGTCTTGGATGGTTTGGGTGTCGATGCTGTTGTTGTCCTCCTCCTCATCATCAGTGAAGAGTGGCTGTGACTGCTCTGCAGGAGGTGTTGATGATGCCCCTGCGATGTGAAGTGGAGATGGTGTATTACAATGTGTCCACATGTATGTAGCCGCATGGTACAGGTTGACATTCAGACAGCATGGCATTGTACATTGTGACAGTCTGTGGGTCTGGGCGAGGACCCAGAGTGATTGTGGGTGTGCACTGTGCCCTGCTTGCTTGTGCATGTGTGCCATTGTGGCCATCTCCCCCCGACCCCCAGTACCTGGTGGTCACTCACCCTGTTGCGGTTGTGTTGTGTCCTGTCGAGCAGTGTCTGGTCCCCCGACTCCTGCCACAGTCTCCACACTGATGACTGTCGACACCAGCTCCTCCATGTCATCCAGCTCCAGCTGTGGCGCTGGGCCCCCACCTCTGGTCTGTGTTGCTGCCTTCAGGTTGGCGGAGAGTTTCTCCTTGGTCTTCTGCCTGATGTCATTCCATCGCCTCTTGACCTCGTCTATTGTCCGCTTGTGCTCTCCGATGGCATTCACCTTGTCGACGATGTCCCGCCATATTCCAGTTTTGGTGCCCAATGACACGTTGGAGGTGACGAAGAGTTGTTGATGGTGTTCCATCACCTCTGTGACTATGATCCTGTTTGCCTGTGGACTGAACTTGGTCTTCCTCGTCTTCTTGTCCTTGCCCTTCCCTGTCCCCGAGGTCCCAGGCTGGTCGTCCGGGGTGCTTGTGGGGTTGCGCTCGTCCTCTGCGCCTGCTCCGGCTGCCTCCATAGTGCTTGTGTGTTGGTCAGTTTGAGTGTGGGTGTTTTTTCTACTTTTATGGGGATTTTTGACGCCTGCCAGGTGTGTGTTGCAGGCCTGGCGCTGCTTGTCGCTGATTTCCTCATCGCGCTTTGGCCCATCGCGTGTTTTTTGGTGTTGTGGTTTGTGTTTTTATCTCCATCGTGATGGTTGTATCGCGGACATTGTCCGCGGTTTCGGCAGACTATCGCATGCTACCGCCTTGTTGTGAATTCCACGTTGACACGGGGACATTTTCCCGCGATAGGCTGCGATATTGGAAGTTGCGTTACGCTACTCTTGTGGTAGTTATCACACGTTCTTGTGAATATACCCCTCAGTGTATTTCAGGAAAAAAACAATTATTCCTCTGGGATGGCCAGCATTTGAGGTACCAACAGGTTTAGGGCCAATTATGTGAGCACATTGTAGGTTGAGATGTGTTCCTTCTTTGAGGCCCACCAGTTTAGGAATGTGAACTCTGAGGAAGGCAAGCATATCTGACCCCTCTGATCCTTCTGGAATCCCATAAATTTGGAGATTGTTGTGCCTGTTTCGATTTTCGAAGTCTTCTGTTTGTTGCTTTAAAAGTGATATCTCCTTGGTCATGTTGTTAATCCTGGTGGCCGCATCCTGCATGTCACTTATCTGTTGTTCAACAGTAGACACTCTGGATTCCAGAGTAGACCATTTTTCTTCAATACACTGAAGAGTTACATTAGTCTCCATTACAAAAGGCTACAAATGCTTAATCTCTTCCATGAGGTCCTCCAAAGTCAAAGGTAGAGGAGATTTTGTGGGGGATCCAGGATCTTTTTTTTTTGTCGTTTGGTAGGAGCATTTGTGTCTTTACATACAGATGGCATGATGGTGGATGAGGTGATAGCCTTCTGGCAAGAGGACTCCATATGCAAAAGGAGACAGCTGCAGAAGACACAGCAGAAAAGACCCAATGTCACACACTGATAGAAGCCTGAAGGATATGCGCTGCTATGTGATGTCACACGTGGGACCAAAAAGTAGGAAATGCTATTTTGTAGCTCCACAGCTTACCAGAGGTGTCAAGGTAAGATTTCAAAATCCAATGCTTTTTACATTTTGCGCTGCAGCATTCTCCTCTGTTAGCACTTTTAATTAGCAGGAAAAAAACCCAGTAAAAAGCGATAAATAGTGAGCTTGTAAGCCTCTGTCAAGCTCGTGAGGCCGTAAATAATTAGCTCGACCGAGCGGGAAAAGCCGTCTCCGTCGGGCACATTAAGGCATAAAATGGCGGCCGCAACGGCCGAGGCTGAGGCGCATGACGCGTGAGAGAAAAAGCAATGTAAAATGGCTTAAATTCAGCCAGAAAGGAAAAATACCTGCTCTCTCCATGTTTGCGCGTTAAATACCTCACAGCATGCCTCGTATATCAGTAAACTGCTGCCCGTGATGAGTGAAAGTCTCAGGCAGAAAACTGAGCTTCACATACCTGCGGCCATCTTACGGGCGGCTCAGCCAAGCCCCTCCTTTATTTTCCTTTTGATTGTCTCACGTGTATCCTTTCACTGCTCGCTTTTAGGGAAGTCTTTTCTCTTTCTGGTTAAACACTCCATGAGAGTGCATGTGTTTTCCAGCTCTCTCCCTCAGGATGTGCTTCTCCCCACCAAAACCTTGAGCCCCCTAAGCCCCATGTTGCTCTCTCCCTGTCTGCTGCTTGATCTCCCTTGTGTGCTTCTCCCCACTAAACTCCCCGCCCCCTACTCCGGCTCATTCCCCCATCTCCTTAGTTGCGCGCCCACACCGTGGGATTTAAAAAAAACAAAATGCAAGAGTCCAGGCAGCAAACTGCTGCTGTCTCCTTCGCCTGACAAAAAGCACTCTTGCACGATTGGAATTTAAAAATGTTATTTTACTTATTCATCTTGGATCATAGACATGCAGGGCTTTAAGTGGGATGAAAAAACTGGGGGTCTCTCAAAGGGGTGTGGCCGAATAATTAAGGGCGTGGCTTAAAAACACGTAAGCTAAAAATCTGTGCTTAGCATAGTGTGCCACCCGACTGGTATTTTGCTGTTTCTCTCATTGCATCCAGATATATGATACAACAAGTGACATCATACCTACAACAAGTCAGGACTATTGGCTTTGTCAATGGTTGTTAGTTGCATAAGATAAATAAGCAGCAACTCTGGCTTGTATATAATATTGAAAAAGCTTCCACTTAAAGCCCTGGTGACACCACGACAAAGTTGCTGCTCCTGAATTTCAAAAAGAGAAGGGAAACCCAGAGAGCAAATGACTCTCTTTAAAGGATTTCCCTCCCCCTACAATGCTCACCTGGCATGACGTCATGCCGTAACTTCTTCACTAGTGAGAAGTGAGCAGTGTGAGCAGCGCACATGGATGTGCCAGCTTTCACTGAGGCCGGAAAAAACACGGACTGCCTGTGCCAGGGCACAAAACAAAGCCCGATAGAGACCCGTTTCGAGGCCTCCTTTAAAAAACTGCTGGTGCTCAGCACTGGTGAGACCCGGCCCACTTAAAGCCCTGTAGACATGCATAATGACGCATGTAAAATGACACATGAGTGCAAATACAAAATGATGCAGTTATCAGCCTTGTTATTGGCTACCGGGCGTTCTGGTCAGCTGCCGAGTCAGGGCCCGATTTTACTGCTGTGGGGGCTGATTTATGTTGATGGGGACCTGCATTTACTTCTATGTAAAGAAAGCAAAACAAATGGTTTTAAAGCATACTTTAATACCATTTGGTTTTCCATTCTTTACTTAGAAAGGCCCGGTAGCCAATCCGGCCCTGCTTTTGGCCAATGCTGCACAGCATCGGCAAACAGCATTGGCAAAGTCAATATATCCAAAATGCCAGACTTTTTTGTTATTCCATTGCTTGTTTAGGGTTGGTGACGAGCTGGACTGCAGGGTGCACAGTTCTTTTGAGAGGCGCAGTTGAAGTTTAGGGTACACCCTTCTTTCAAAACTTTTTTGGGCTATGTATGCTATAGAAGAGCCTTTGCTTCAATACAATACTGGGTATGAATCTTGTAAGCTAAGGTAACTGGGGCAGTCAGAACAAGTGATTTACCCGGGATCACACAATTCGAGAAACAGGGAAAGCATGACAAAAACTGGTGCTTCTTTTACCTCAGTCAATACCGCAATCACACCCGTTTGCTGTTCACTACAGAAAGTGGGGCTTTAAATCCTTGCAGCAGAAACCCCGGCTACTTGCAGAGAGCACCCAGGCGCTGGCACTGCCTGTACCCACATGCAAGCAAAGTTTGAGGTTTCCCTTACTTCAGGGCATGGCATCGGCTACAAGCCTGCCTCCCACAACAGGTGCTCACATTTACATTTCTACCTTTGGCAAAGAGAAGCGTTTGAGAATTTAGGGGCAAGCCTGAGCAGTTTAAAACTGCTGCCTGTGGAAAAAAAGAGAATTAAGTATGTGATTCCCTTAAGAAAAAAAAAAGCGGCTGTTCTCTCACTGTAAAGTACTTCGCCGTCCATGCAACAGCAGACTAGATGTGCGCGTGCAGAGCAGTAAGATGGCGGAGCTTTGAGCATTTGTGGCCCTTCTGCCTAGGGCAGGACCAAAACGGGCCTTGGCGTACCACAGTGTACCCTCCTCCCATGTATTACAACATCGGCAGCTATGATTTGTGACTTCAAAGGGCAGTGCGACAAAAAACACCTAATTTGACCTGGTGTGTGACATTCTACAGGAAAAGTAGAGCCACAGGGGTGAGAATGCAGGCCTGGCGTTTTTGCAAACAGCAAGGGGGGGGCTCGTAGATGCATGAATGTTCCCAGGAGGGTGGGAGCTGGGTGCAATTGGTACCCAGACCAGAAGAGGCCGAGAGGAGGAGAAATGAGGTAGAGGCGGGAGTTGTTTGCAATAAAATGACATTGTTGTGTTTTTATATGGTTATTAGCTGACAAGAAGGTGTGCCTGTGGGCAGCATTTCTCACGCCTTCACCTCTCCCTGCTGCCCTCCCTTCGGGTCTCAAGTACTTGCTAAGAGTTACATTTCCCTTCAATTACGGTGGCAGGGACAATTTCAGACATAATTTCCTAGGCGATAGAGCACTGAAGACGTTGAAAATCCGCATTTTAGTACTACAAGTAATAAATCCTAGTTTGTGTGAAAATGGTTTCTGTATGTCAGTATTCATTCTTTATTTAGCTCCTAAAACCGGTGTCCAGGGTGGGGGTTGGAAGAAAAGCCATCAGAATTGTAGCAAAAAGGCTCGGAGGATCTGCAGAGACAGTGGGGATACCAAAAGAAAGCCCAGAGTTGTCTTAACACTGTTAACGGCCTTAAACTTTCAGTGTTAGGAAGCCTCAAGATAACGGAGAAATCATGAACACTAAAAGAAACGGACACGCCTATGGGGAAATTAGGAGTATATTCTCTTGTGAATTCGGGCACATTTGAGTCTGAAGTTTGACTGATTGCGCATGCGCGCTACCTATCGTTAACCTTTCAAAGGATCCTGGCCGTAAATGTCCCAAATTTCTTCTAGAGCTATATAGAAATGCCCCAAGTACCAGGCTTAAGTGCATTTTGTACTTCACATTGGGTTTGTGAAAAGAGAAGGATGGTTGAGAAGCCACCTTCTCCAGTGGCATTGTTTTATCTCAACCCAGCAGGGCTGGTAACCCTGTTTGGCGTTAAACTTAAAACCCTGGGGCATATTCACAAGAACGTGCGATAACCATCGCAAAAGTTACTTAACGCAACCTTAAACATCGCAGTCCATTGCGGGAAAGTTACGCCGTGCTAACCAAGTATTCATAACACGGCGGTAACATGCGATAGTCCCCAGATAAGCCGACAACTGTCCGCGTTAAAATCAACGCCATGCCTCAAAAATGCGAAACACGAACGCAAAAATAGCTGCGATGAGGCCAAGCGCGATACAAAAAGGCAGCGAAAACCAGCCACAGGCCTGCAAGTCACACACGTCAGGCGGGAACAAACACCATAAAAGCAGACCAAACAAACGGTGAGATGACAACGTCCGAGCACAACCCCCCAGCTGTGATGCAGAACAAATGACCATTGTCCAAATCCGACAGTCAGTTCCCCACAAACAGCCACAATGTACATTGACATGCATTCAGCAGGTAACCTGCGCCAATGAGGAAACAAACATGGAACACACTGTGAAACCGCATCGCCCCTTCACATTGCAGAGGGACAAACAACACCCCCTGCACACCGACGTGCCATGTCCATGACCAAACAATAATGGAACCACGGACCAATGTAGGGGCAGTGACTCCCCCCACGTACATGTCGCCCATGTCACGGGACTTGAGTCACAGGGTGCATCCCTGCATCATGGCGGCACATAACAGACCCCAAAAGAAGCCCTCCTGTCACTTGAAGGCCACAAATGACAGCCAAAATGGAATGAACTGGGACACACGTGAAACGCCGAAGTGTGGGATACCATAACAACTGTGATACACAGTACTGGCATCACTAAAACGTGACACCCTAAACAGCCTCACTGCACAGAGGTGACACACCCACCATCCATAAACAAATCCCAAAATCTGCAGCACAACATGTCGCGCCCACACGTGTCTGAGTGAAGTGCCTGTACAGATGAGTGACATGCACGCAGGGAATGTGTCTCGGAATACATTTATTAGCACATGCTGTGCCTGTGGTCAGTCAACGTACTGTGCCATTACTGTTAAGGACCCTCACAATGTGAGGCCAACCAGAGAAGAAATTGCCAATGATGTAGTCCCAACGGGCAATTCCTGCTGCGGCTGCAGTGGGGTGTGGTCCACCTGCCTCATCTCCATCATCATCGTCCGGTGCATCTGGCACACGTATCCATGGGGCTCTGCTGCGTACACATATGTTGTGCAACACACAACATGCAACGATCATCTTGCACATGAGGCCTGGGCTGTACAGGAGCCTTCCACCTGTGACGGCCAGGCACCTGAAACATGACTTCAACACGCCAAATGTGCGCTCCACGATGCCCCTGGTGCGTCTGTGGGCCAAATTGTACTGCCTCTGGGGCTGTGTGTTCGGGGCTCGGAGGGGTGTCATCACCCAAGCGCAGAGTGCATATCCTTGGTCACCTGTGACAGTGCAGAAAGACATGAGTCAAGACTACGTACTGCATGATGTGTTGGCAGGCCCACTGGTTCATTGGTGTGTGATATGTGTGAGTTAGTGATTCCCGTATGACATGTACTGCGTGTTGCTAATGAGCGGCATCACTGTGTAGTACGTAGCCTCACTGCTGCACCTCACCCCCGAGCACATTCACTATTGTGCGCAGGGCGATTGCGTCACATGCACCCCTACGGCACACCATTGTCATGCCTGTCTGCGCATGTCAACAAGCCTGACTACGACACAGTGATGATGCCGCGCAGAATGTGGCCGGCCACGTGTGTGTCGGCCCATTGCAAGGACAGGGCTGACAAAGATGTAGAGCACCTGCCTGACTGAACCCGACATGCAGTTGAGGGTACATCTTTGGCTCATGCCGAGATAATAGCGACAGACACAACAGTTGGCATGTGTGATCCCTGACCCCGAGCGGGCATGCCCTCCCCATGTACCCCTGCGGCAGAGCATGCACACCGGGGGCATGCCACATGGCAACATGCCCATTGCGGGACGGGTGGTGCAGACACTACAACAGAGACACACGCATCAGCCACATCCTTGGCAAGGCCTACACTGCACCACACCCAGATCCACGTGTGGAGTAGCCACACCCCTACGCAGTACCGACGTACGCCAGTCCACACCGCTTACGCTCACAGGGAGGTACGACACGGTTTCATGTCCCAGGTCTACACCACTGCCTGCGGTGACATGGATGCGCACGCTGTACACAGCACAATGTTATGTGGAATGACCCCGGTCTCCCATGCATACATAATAACCACACGGACACACTGAGTGAGTTTGTGGGACTGGCCACGGGCACTTGCGCCCGGCCCCTTTTATTGCCAGGCTCACATCTCCAGTGACGTCTGTGCTGGATGGGTGTTGGGTAGTGTAAGCCACCACTCAGGGGTTGGTTGTTGCTGGCAAAGACTACAACAGTGAGCAGACAATCAGCAGTACAAGGTACGTACATCATGGGTACCTGACTTGAGCAGCACAGAGTTTGTGGCCCCGGATGCACAGCGGCCGGCACAGGCACACTGCCACGGGACGGTGACTTGCGGTGCACTGAGGTAGTGCCACGCGAGCTGAGCATGTACTTGTAGATGTCCAAGGGGACTTTCGCGGAGGGTTGCGGAGGACAGTGGCAGGTGTCCTTCCAGGGCATGATGAAGAGGGCAGAAGCAAGCAGGAACAGGCAGATGGCGGAGTTGAATGCTACAGACCCCTCTTTTCCACCTTGTCAGTATCAGCTACATGTAGATGAAGACAGCCTCCAGCCCATGGGCTCAGACGCCACCGACGTCCAAACAGAGATTGCCCATGGATTTCAGGGCACACACTCAGTGGCGCCAGAGCTGGAAGGGGATGCAGTCTGCGATGAGGCCTGTACAATGACATGGACTCTGCTATGTAGAGAGCAAGACTCAGTTCTAGTCGTGTGACCTACTCCACCGCAGTGTGTGCCGGAGGCAGCGGTCAGGAGGGATCCACAGCCACGTGTGGTAGGCATGCGCGGCACAGAGTCAGTGGCACCAGTGCAGTTGTTGGTAGTGTCCCATCACCTCCGTAAAGGTGAGGCTTTTCTCCTCCAGACTGAAGCGCGTCTTCCTCTTACTCCTCTCCTTGCGTACTGTGACATGAACACTGCCATGAAGAAATCATGCTCAGTTCCAAGAGTGCCACCTAGTTGGCCGCAGTGTCGGCCGGAGGCAGCGGTCAGAGCGGGCCAACCGCTGTCCAGCCATCTCCTCCTGGATCTCTCACACACGACGTTGGAATGGCATTTGTATTACTTTTGTGGCTGACATAGGTAGTGGCACCAGAGCTGAGCGGGTGTGCAGCCGGCGAGGAGGCTGTATCCTGCCTGTGACGGACTGCATTGGATTGGTGTGAGGCCTGCAGGACCGCAGTGCAGGCACAAGCTCGGAGTCAGCAAGGGGCCACAGACACGTATGGTGGGAGTCCTATGCACAGACTTGGTGGCACCACATCGGAGGGAGTATGGTGACATGTACTCAGCCTTCAAACATGTACTCTGCCATGGTGTGATCAAGACTCAGTTCCATATGTGTGACCTACTTGTCCGCTGTGCAAGCTGGTGGAGTACGTCAACGGGAATGGAGGTCCGCGGGCCTGTGACGCGGTGGCCGTGATGATCCGAGGAGTCTGCCAAGGTCGGGGTCCTCGGGCTTGGAGTAGCACCGGCACGTGGTGGGCCCGCTTTGGCACACGCCGGTGTCGGCAGGTGAGCAGTGATGCCTGGATGCGCAGGGGTGGGCATGACGGCTCCGGGGACCAGCGGTCAGTGGTGCAGCAGGTGCACAGGATCCCAGGCAACACCGCTCACGGCATAGGCCTTGTGGCGGGGTGAGAGGCACCGCCCTGGCAGGGACGTTGGGCATTCTGGATGAGATCCACGCCCAGGGCTACGTGCTTTTTATTCACACCAATACGCTGACTTGGCATACTCCGGGCCAGCCCACTCCTCTCACGCCTACAGGGGGGGGGACATGACAAGCTACGTTTCCTTGGTCTCTCCCACTGGCTGGGGTGACATGGCTGCGTCCACTGTCCACTACACCACACACCAGCGGTGTATGTGGACATGGATATGTGTGTGGTCTGCATACTGCAGTGTGTCTGACACATCCTCGCCACACTTGGCAGTGTGTGCAGTCCCATTCATCAGTAACAGCGCCTCCTTCGCACATGCCGGATTCCCTCCTCTTCCCACATTCTGCTGATGTGTGGCTAAGGTGCCATGCCGTTGATGGCTCATGTACATGGCTAGGCCTGGTTCCCATGGTGAGTTGTGCTGTCGTGTCTGGTGGGTGGGCATGTTGTTTGGCATGTTGTATGTGGGTTGTGACGTGTGCATTTCCAGGATTGTGAGTTGTATGATTGTGGAGTTGAGGTGTGTGGTGTGTTCATTTGGTACTTACCAACGAGCACTGCATTTCCGTAGGTGCCATCCTGGAAGCGCCGGTTGATGATGGACTGTCGGAAGATGTATGAATCATGCACACTGCCTGGGTAGTTGGCGACGACATTGGTGAAGAGTCCCCGGTGGTCCACTATTGCCTGCACATTGATGGAATGCGTGTGCTTTCTGTTTCGGTAATTGTGTGCAGTGTCGGAAGGGGGCACAAGTAGGACATGTGTGCAGTCTATTTCCCCCAACACGTGCGGGAATCCAGCTATGGTGTAGAATCCTTGCTTGGTCTCCAGCTGTTCTTGCACAGTGTGGGGGAAGTATAGGTACTGGGGTACCAAGATGATGATGGCATCCAAGACAGGTGTGAGGAACTTTGATAGGGCTGGCTGTGAGACTCCTCCGACTGTGGCGGTTGTTGGTTGGAATGTCCCAGAGGCCAACAGGTGCAGCACAGCCAGCAGCTTTGTCTGTGGAGGGATGTTGGTTGTCCGCTGTGTTGGTACCGTCAGCCTGTGGGCAATGATGTTCAGGATGCGGAGGATGGTTGTCCTTTTGAGCCTGTAGTGGGCAATGACATACTCTGGTGTCATGTCTGTGAGGCTGGTGCGTTTTCTGAAGGTCCGCGGTCTGTGTCTGCGCTGCCTCTGTGGTGGTCCGGGGGTGGTGCGGGGGAGTCCGGGGGTGGTGACGGGCCGGGGGTGGTGGCGGTGGGTGTTGTGGCCCTGTTGGGGCTCCGAGCTGCATGATGAGTAGCTCCATGGCATCTGTTGTCCTTCAGGTGTGGCTGTGGGCTGGGCTCCCTTTTCTGATGCCGGCTGCCGTCTGACTTTACACCAGGTCAGAGCAGGTGTTAGTTTCCTGCTGCTAACGCGCCATATCGCATGTTTTGTGGCCTTATCGCCGATCTGCCTGGTCGTTGTGAATGTTACGGTGTGGTGTTGATGCGGCTTTTTGCACGGGAACGCCTACTCTGCATCTCATTAGCGATAGTTGCGGGGGTCATCTGTGGCGATGTTTTTTGCGGATGCTATCGCAGGTAAAATGGTGTTCTGGGCTGTTAACACCAGCTTGTGAATGGTGCGATGAATTTATCGCCACTTTGGCTGCGATAAAGTGCCGCTAACTCGGCGATGAGTCCTTGAGAATATGCCCCCCTGTGTTTATTCTGTATCTAGAATAAAAACATTGTCTGCAATACGTGTCCTTCATTGTGTTTGTAACGCTGGCAGACATGTATATTCTACATATATTTCGATCTGTCAGTGCGTCTTTCTTTGGTCGCGCTTTTATTACGGTATTTAACAGTCGTTTCTTCCGTTGGTACTTGGAACCGCGGCTCCCAAGTTCTGAGACTGGCTTTGACTCATGACTGAAAAGTCATCTCATTGTGAGCAAATCACTTAATCTTTCTGTCCCTAAATCGTAAATATGTATGAAATGCACTGCAATTATAAATATATGAAAAGTGTACGATGCAAATACGCAAATGTTCACATCTCTTGTCGTCCCCCTACATACACTTGTATGGAGCCCCATTGCTACCCAGCCAAGTTCGTGCCACTTAAATACCTGTACGTCATTCCCTTTGTCAATGAACTGATAAATTGAACCATATTAAAAAGCGAGTTTATCTTACATCGCTCTTGATGCCTGATCTGGAGTTTTGAGTTCAGTCTTGGAGGCCACATTTTCAGAAACTGAGAGGCTACCAAAATGGTGAATGGTTTTAAATTGCAAGCCATATGAGGATTGGCTCAAGAATATCAACATGTACAATGAATAAAAGGAGACATAAGCATATATGTTAGATCATTACCACACGAAACAAATATGATGTAAGCAGCTTCAGCAGGTGAATACTTCCAAGAGTTACAGTTAATGTCGTATATTTTTAATACTGTTTTTTTTATAATGCAACAGTAGTCATTGAAAAGCTGTAAATTCAAAACAGAAAAACGCCCTTCAGCAATAAGAGTTTAGTTATCTTGCCCACAAGGCAAGATAATTTGCAGAGCAGTCAGATTTACAGTGAGTGGATGAAGACCAGCCGTCTGAAACTGAACTCTGACAAGACGGAGGTCCTCATCCTCGGCTCCACCCCCTCCGCATGGGACGACTCCTGGTGGCCGGCCACGTTGGGAGCTCCTCCGACACCCACCAACCACGCACGCAACCTGGGTTTCATCCTGGACTCAACGCTCTCCATGACCCAGCAAGTCAACGCTGTCTCCTCCTCCTGCTTCAACACCCTCCGCATGCTCCGCAAGATCTACAGATGGATCCCCACCGAAACCAGAAGGACGGTCACCCAAGCCCTCGTCAGCAGCAGGCTGGACTACGACAATGCCCTCTATGCGGGAACCACGACCAAACTCCCGAAACGACTCCAACGCATACAAAACGCCTCCGCACGCCTCATCCTCGGAACCCCTCGCCACAGTCACATCACCGCCACCTGAGAGACCTGCACTGGCTCCCGGTCAACAAGAGGATCACCTTCAAGCTCCTCACCCAGGCCCACAAAGCACTCCACAACGCCGGACCAGCATACCTCAACGAACGACTCACCTTCTACACCCCGAACCGCCAGCTCCGCTCCGCTCCGCTGACCTCGCCCTCGCCACCATCCCACGCTGAACGACCACCGGCGGCAGATCATTCTCCCACCTCGCCGCCAAGACTTGGAACACCCTCCCCATCCACCTGCGACAGGCCCAGGACCTGCTGACCTTCAGGAGACTTCTTAAGACCTGGCTGTTCGATCAGTAGCTGCTTCATCCCTCCCCCCTAGCGCCTTGAGACCCTCATGGGTGAGTAGCGCACTCTATAAATGTGTTGATTGAAAGATTGATTGATTGAGCACATCACTTACATATTCTAGTTTTAATTAGGAACAAAGAATATAATTTGTTATTTTCCTCTATAGTGGGCACACTGAAACAGAATGATTTTGGCCAAAAATGTGATGTAGTGCAAAATCAATTTTTTCATTGTAGTGGTGCATTATAATCACACGTGTAGACTGCATCCGCATATAATCTTTTGTCGAGTTAACGTAAGTGTTAGGATCTTGTAACGTGATAACATGAACGTGATGTGTTTAAGCCAAAATGTAGAATACGTGAAGAAGCAACATGGAAAATGAATGCAACTAGCAGAAAATATTAACTGAAAAGCTTGTGTTGCGCAACTGACAATCATTTCACTATTGAACATGCCTATTAATCATGTAATTTTATATGTAGTTGAAATTATTAACTCTATATGACTCAATTTCTATATAACTTCGTAAAGAATCAAGGTCATCTCTTCACCGCTCAGTAGCATCGCTGTCTAGTGGAAAATTACCTATGAGGATGTGGCCTGACCAGATGGCGTGACCTGAAGAGGATCTTGGGAAGTCACCTGTAATATTGATGTATGGTAACTAGGGAAAGAGCCCCTCTTCTTCGCTGCCTCGAGAAAGCATCTCAGAATGAGCTCTGTCTTAGTAGCATCATGCTGTTTGACCCAACTGATGTGGAGAGACTTCTGAGGAAGACTCCACATGCTGACACCTTAAACCACAGCTTTCCAAACTTTTCATGTTGGTGACACACTTTTTAGAAATGGAACGTTTTGCGACACAGTAATGCAGTGTAGTGAGCGAGCGTAGCGAGCGAGCCTGAACCAACTACGGAGGGTTCAGGGGGGGTTCTCCCCCCGAGAAAATTTTGAAAAAAGAGTGGGCAAATGGTGCATTTTCAAGCAAATTTGAGAAAGCAAGAAGGTTAATAAAGCAATTGTGAATCTGTTCTAACAAAGACAGTGAACATCATGAGGACAGCTAAAGGAATTGAGACAGCCCAGGACCAAGAAGGCCACCCTAGCCCGGCTGCATCAACTCTTGAAAAATTCTGGCCCACCATCAGACCCTCGGTACCAGCTTCAACGATCTTCAGTATGCACTGAGAGACCTGAAGACCATTTGACCATTGTATACCATACTATAAGGATGGTTTGGGGAGTTAAAATCCAGAGGTAGATTGGAGATTATCAACATCGGCAGAACTAAAAGTATCAGTGAGCATGTTTTGGGTGAGAAAAGGCCCAGGGGCACTGCTATTATTAGGGCAGAAAATACAGTGGCCAGCAGTGTCATGGACTCGCTGCACCCCAAATACTGTTGTCTTTTACTGCTCAACAAGGGGTATTTCAAAGCTCACATTAGGGTCCATAGCACCTTTGCTGCACCAGTGAGAGAAGCAGTATAGCAGCCCTAAACAGCATGAGCAAAGGCAGGGAAGATGGCAGACAACGTTTTCAATGTGCATTGAAATAGCGGGCCCTGTCTGGATGGGGATTAAGTGGATTGAGGTTTCATTGCTGGATGGAAAGACGGAGAGACCATTCCAGTAGACATGGATGTGGAGGTACGCTGGTGCAGGTGAAGGATGGCCCAGAGGGGAAGATCCAGAGCTGCCAGAATAGGTAGTAGTGCACAGTATAATCTGCTTTGAGGTCTGTTATTATCACCAATAACTCCTGTTATCCTCCAAGATATCCTACATTGGAGAGATAATAAATAATGTGCAAAATTCATGTAAAATTTTACATGTGTAAAAATTTAATAAAGTAGACTCTTGCTCTGTCCTGAAGATAGCTCCACTGGTTATTTTGCAAGGTATGGGAGAATGCATGCATTTCTTCTTTTTACATTACTTTTACATTCCATTTACACACTGGCGGCTGGGAGCTTTGCAATTGCTCTCTGCAGCTAATTTGATGTCCCACTGCATATTTCTGTTGTAGTCGTGCCTCTGAGACAACTTATAATCTTAATACTTTTTTTGTTAATGGGTCAAATAATAGTAAAAAATGTATTGTAGACCTGGATATACTTGACTGATATTGGGAAAGCTCGGGTGATGAAGGAAGATTAGTTTGGTTCCGAGATCTTTGGTCAGAAGGGGAGCATTATGTTTGAGCGTGATGGGAGCTTTGGAACCATTTTGTGTTAGCATTGCCAGACGAGCATGCTGTGTGAGGAAACCCACCCTTGTTCTTTTTTGTCTAAATAAACATTTCATTGTACTTTTCAAACATTTTAACTTTGACATTGCAAGAACTTTTTATTGTTACTCTGTCCAGTGGGAGAAAGGTAATTTGAAAATCTTTATCTATGGCGCAGGTCCGGCGGCCGCTGGCGCAGCACCTCCACGGTGTATATAGCCCACCTACAGCAGGTCGTTCAGGCAGGCCTGGAGCTCATGGTGGCGGGAGCGCCCGGGCATCTCCGCGCTCCGGGGCACAAACAGACAGCGTAGCCCGGCTCTCCTCAGCAGCCTCCGGGCTGTGCTCCCCCGCCGTTACTCCTCGTCTCCGGGCTGCCTCTCCTGTTAAAAGTGCGCCATACTGAGCGCCTGGAATGGGGAGCAGAGGCGGCTCCGTGGACTGACTGAGCATTCAACGCGCGGCGTGCGGAAAAGGGAACAAGGCCGCGCGCACACACTCGCCTAACGCCTCTCCTTCTTCCGCGTACTGCATCACTGACATGCGCAGACCGTCCTGCTCATAAAATGAATTCACGAAATGCAAACATCCAAGAGCATTCGCCCTAATCTGCCCGCAGACTTCATCGTCGCGCGACACACCCACACATGGCAGGCGACACAGTACCGTGTCGCGACACAGAGTTTGGAAAGCTCTGCCTTAAACGATCCTGTCCCGCAATAAGCTTAACTAGGGATACAATGCTAGTGTTAGTGTAGGGATAGATTATACTTTATTTCCATGAAATCTGAGATGCAGGGGAACTTGGACTCTTGTGCTCTGCTCTTTTGTATCCTGATTCTTGAATTAATTATCTTGTGCATGTTGCACCATCTTAATTTCATTCGCAGGTTTGGCTTTGTATTAGTCCCAATATATTTCTACATCCTCATCTTGAGGTGCCTGTATCTTCAGTTATTTTTGGCTTTGTAATAAATCAACTAACCCCATTTAGTAGTCTGTGATTCTTAATGGCCCTAGCGAGCCGCAACTGAATTGATTGACCCACTAACGACTTCTCTCCCCTCCACGCTCTCAGGCTGAGAAAAAGTATCATTTACTCGAAGTTTGAGAGCAGATCTAGAACGTGGAGATCCGGCACCTTCAATTGCAACCACCAAAGGAGCAAATTTGTGTGCGGAGTGTGAATACCCAGAAACCTAGTGTTTTGTGGGTTTTCACCTACTTCTGCAGGATCCCTGTCCCAGGAATGCAAAAAATCCTGTACTTGCCCCAAAACTTGCAAATGTGATGATTCCACCATAGTGAGTGGTGAAATCTGCAACTACCCCTGTGCACCTAATATTACACTAATCATTATTTTGTTTTTATATTTATGTCTGTGAGCCCCGAAGTTGGACTCGGATGCACACATTTTTTTTTTTTTTTAATTTGACCCACATTGAAGTGGCGAATGGCCAATAAATACATTCCATATAAATGTACACTACATTGATTGATGTTTTCACAATTTAAGGCACAGGGAGACAAATTAGGTTGCCCAGATTCGCATGACTGTTGATCATGTGCTATAACAAAGAGTAGAGATTCTACGTTTTCAGGTTAATTGTGAAGCACTAATATTCACTTGACTGCAGAAACTGGAGGACCCTAGGATAAAAATGAGATTTGTGTATAAATGCATTTATTTGGGAATTGCAGTATTGTTTGCAGGAATGAACTACAGTTTTGAAATGCCAATATTTCAGTCAGGACATTTGAAGGTGAACCTTTGATCGACTAAAGGAGAGTGGACCGGTGCATTAAATCAGCACTCACATTCGTTAAAATAGTTACTGTGTGTGCGTGCTGTGGCAAGCTATAACATTTTGATGAAAGATAATCTTGCCAAAATAACATGTTTTTGAGTCTGAAATCTGCTGTAAATTTACGTGATTTTCCCTCAGAAATAGGGTAAACCCTTCCATGGTAGGTGAACTGCTCTTAAGAGTCTTAATTATGTTTTTCTAGCTTTAACATTTAACATTTCCTGTTTTTGAAAAACAAAATCCTAATAATGCCCACACCCTGGGAATTTCCTCCCAGCCCAGAGTAGTGTGTCATTTTTTTCTGTCCCTCACTGTCATCTTTTTTTTACCTGGAGGTGAGGGACAGGAAAAAAGGACATTATAGCGTGTAATGCCCTTCATCCAACAGCCCCTCCTCTGTATGGATGGCCCATCTCGAAATTGATGGGCAAAGCAAGAGTTTGACTGTCAGGTAACTCTGTCACATTTGCAATGGATTACCCTGTCTTCCAAACACTAAATCAGCCCGGAATATTTATGTTTTGATATATCATACAAGCCTATTCCTTAATTCAGTAGTCCATGAAATAATGAAATTGTGCCCTGCTGTGTCATAGGCAGATATTTTGTAAGAGAACAAAGCTGAGACAGGATGATGGGGAAGAACCAGCAAGCCATTCTGTGGGGAAATTGGAATTTAGTCCATTGGCTGTAAAAAGTCTATATGGGAGACAGGACGTGCTATGATTTGAGCTATCATGGAGTAGAGAATGATGGAATTGGCAAATCCACTTTTCATGTGCCCTACAGGTCTGTGTCTTGGCAAACAGGTTCAGTATTAATGGCTCTGGAAGAAACACCAGGGAATTTCAATAATTATCTTCTTTACAGTGTTGCCAATAATGTAATACAAGATAAGGCTTGTTCAAAAATATATTAGACAGATTGGAACACACTCCTCCAACAGCTGCCTGAATGATTTTTCACACCTAATACCTAACAGAAAAGCTCATGGCACCTAGTGAATCTTGCTGTGATGCAACCCCCTTCAACAGGATGTGTGAGGAGAATGCAAATTGGGCAGATTTTTCATCAATTTAAATATACATAAAATATTTAATGTCTATTGTCGAGTCACCTAAGAAAAGCATTGACAACACTATGAAGACTGCAATGTAAGAGACTTTGTTTTGGGAAATGTTGTAAGCAATGTATGCCTACCACCTGAAATTATTTAAATAGGAGTTCAGATTCTTAACAGTTGGGGTGGGGGCAGGGGAGGGAATATACCCTGCCTTTCTACGTTTATAGTTATTTTCTTTAGGCTTCTTTACCCACTCCTATCCTTCTCTCCTTGCTTCCACTTCCCCCCACATCAGTCTCATTCTATTGAGTAATCTATCCTATTTTTTTTCTGATTTGAATTAGGCAGTCTTGGCGGAGAAAATCAAAAGTTTTCTCACTTAGAGAAACAGAGTACTAACGGAACCCACTGCGCGGGAAATTTGTGTTCATATTGGTTAATGTTGCTTATCATTTTTTCCATTGCTCACTTGTACCAGAGCTGGCAAACTATTCAGCTGTGTGTGGCATCTATCTTTCTAATGCAGCACCACTAGTTACTTTGCTGATCCTATCATGTCATAAATAAATGCCCACTCGTGGTGGGTCATCCGCTCAAACGTGTCAGGTCTTAAGCCCAGAGTGATGATTGTCAGGTCAGCTGGAATTGAAAATCCATGTACCCCACTAGTATGGCTAAAGATTTCCTTCCAAAATGTTTGTATAATCTTGTATGTCCACCATTTGTGGAGGAATGCCCCCTCTTGTTCCTTACACTTCCAGCATAAGTCTGATGTCGTGGGGTAGATGCAATGTAATTATGTTGGGGTCATGTTCCATTGGTGGAGAGTCTTATATGTCATTTCACTTTGTGAAATATTTCTGACTGTTCTGAGTATGTCTGACCAGAGCATCTCCCACTCTTTTTTTCTGATATGAACCTCTGTATGTCTCCTTCCCATCTCTCCTGATAGGTCCATTGGTGCCTGAGGGTGCTTGCCTTCAGTGCTTTGTAAATGGTTGTGCTAAGGCTCTTTGGCCCCACATGCTTTTGTACTAGCTTCTTGAATTGTGGAAGGCTTCTGGTAGCTTGATGAATTGGAGGATATAAGGCCCAATACCCTAGATGACAGTAATGAAGTCTTGCAGTGTCCGGTATTCTAAATTTTAATAAACAGTCTTGGAATGGCCTTATTTTACCCTTGTGAAAAAGATCTGCAGCTCATCTCCATTCTCCTTCCTCATGCCAGAATGCAACACCTCCCAAAGCTGGAGTAAAGTCTGAATTATAGTGTATTAGAGTTTGTGGTGATGGGCATGTTAGTTTGCTATTTGATCCTACAGTTCCAGCAGGGATTTAACTAAATTTGTGACTTCTTTAGTCATGGCAGATCCCAATGGGAGAGTCCTGCCATGGCTCTGTCAATAAAGATGTAACAAAGCAACAGTGTCTCAACTGGTAATCATTAGGGAGGACAATTACAGAGATAGTATAAATCACTAGGAGGGTGGGAAGAAAGGGAGACCACAAAAGGATTTCGTAGAGTATGGAGTACTATTTGTAAGTAGTTGTATCAGCACTACAGGACAAATTTTTATACAGTAAACCTAACACACAAGTGTGCACAGAACGTGCTAGTGACGGTGAACGGCCCAGTGACACTGGGGTGAGAAAACAGCATGAGCGGCGAAAAAACAGTGAAAGAAAATAATTATGTGGTCAATGAGACAATGCAAATATGTACAAGGTAAGTATTCCGATTTAGACTTAATTAATTGACCACAATAACGCCACGGTTTGCGCTGGGTAGTCGACGGCGTTTCGACCTGTTCAATTCCAGGTCATCATCAGGACAATGGTTACTAGATTCAGAATAGTGCTGAATTGGTAGTTCCGCAACAATCCAGACGTCAGGGGGGAAGGCCGTAAGGGTCCGGCAAGGTAGGGGGTCCCAGAGAGGCCACTGTGGGTGTTCCGACAAGGGAAGTCAATGTTCTGAGAAGTGTGGTATCGAGGTACCGGGACCTGACTACGTAGTTTGCGGTAGTTCAGGTGGAGGTCCGATGGTTCCGGAGGCAAGCGCGACCTGGATGCAGGGAGATAGTCTATCCAGGAATGCAGTGATCCGATCGGGAGGCAAGCGGGAGGAGTACCGCTGCAGAGCAAGTAGAGGTGGACGAGTGACACAGCAACTTCGGCTGAGAACCTGGGCGCTTAACTCGTCCACCTCAACTCTCTCGGCAGCTGTAATCCTCCCGACAATCTTGTCTTAACTTTCTTTACCAAGATGATTCAGCTCTGACATTGCTCTAGCAGCAGTCCCTCCTGGTTATCACAATAAACATGTATTCCACAAATCACACTGAGGTGGCACTATTGCAGTGAGGCTTAAGCCATCTTTCTTTGTATGATATTATATTGTAATTTCATTTTGATAGCACTTACTACCCCCTGACGAGGAGTTGTAGCGCTTTATGCAAGTAAACATGCTGCTCCAGAACTTAAAGTTAATTGTTACTCCAGCGTTGATGGCTGTTGTTGATTATTGGGATGAGTCTTGTGTGCTCAAGCAGACCATTCCATCTATTTACCCCAGTTTCTTTGTGGTAAATTAATAGGAATTAGGTGTGACCAATAGTGGGGGGAGAGGCATGTGAATTCATGCAGATGGTTAGTGAGGTTAATAGATGAGCTAGAGGAGAATACGTATTGCTAGGTTGCTGGAGTATTACTTAAAAGGAGATGATGTAATCAATCAGTTTTGGGCAAGTATAGGAAACACATTAATATAGATTAAGGCAAACATGCATGTGAGGGAGTAGATTGTGCTCAGAAAGAGGAGGCATGCAGAGTATCAAAGGGAGGGAGAGGGCCATTCGAAAGAAAAAAGAAGGAGGGCCAATATTCAGAAGCTTTAAGTAAAGGTCAGTTTTTGATACAGTGCTTCAGAATAGTCAAGGGAACATTTTGAGATAGCAAGCAGTTTGAGGATTCATGCCTGTAGAAAGAATCAGTATTATTTGCATGTGAAGTAGGTACTTTTGATAAGCACTAGAATCAGGAAAGCCGTCTGTCTGCTGCTTGGCTGCCACTAGACATAGCAAAACCAAAGGGGATGATGGACGGAGTGTTGAACATTGCAAGTACTCACCCCCAGTCAACTGATCTGGGTTTAATCCATCATCATTCTTTAGCTCACTCCGCCACCCCAGTTCAGACATGGCCATATGCAAATCAGTCTGACCCAGTGCCTCATGGGAACAGTCCAGCCCGAACTGCCAAGCAATGTCTTCCCTAGACCGGAAACAAGCATCCTGGGACCGGTTTCTGGCTTACAGCCGTCATCAGCCAGGCTATCTTGAATCCAGTGGCAAAGTGAGCAAGGTACCCACGTCTGGGGCATACCCTGCCAACTTAGGGCGAACATAGCAAAACCAAAGGGGATGCTCAACGGAGTGTTGAACATTGCAAGCACTCACCCCCAGTCAACTGATCTGGGTTTAATCCATCATCATTCTTTAGCTCACTCCGCCACCCCAGTTCAGACATGGCCATATGCAAATCAGTCTGACCCTGTGCCTCATGGGAACAGTCCAGCCCGAACTGCCAAGCCATGTCTTCCCTGGACCGGAAACAAGCATCCTGGGACCGGTTTCTGGCTTACAGCCGTCATCAGCCAGGCTATCTTGAATCCAGTGGCAAAGTGAGCAAGGGACTCACGTCTGGGCATACCCTGCCAACTTAGGGCGAACATAGCAAAACCAAAGGGGATGATGGACGGAGTGTTGAACATTGCAAGCACTCACTCCCAGTCAACTGATCTGGGTTTAATCCATCATCATTCTTTAGCTTACTCTGCCACCCCAGTTCAGACATGGCCATATGCAAATCAGTCTGACCCTGTGCCTCATGGGAACAGTCCAGCCCGAACTGCCAAGCCATGTCTTCCCTAGACCGGAAACAAGCATCCTGGGACCGGTTTCTGGCTTACAGCCGTCATCAGCCAGGCTATCTTGAATCCAGTGGCAAAGTGAGCAAGGGACCCACGTCTGGGCATACCCTGCCAACTTAGGGCGAACATAGCAAAACCAAAGGGGATGTTGGACGGAGTGTTGAACATTGCAAGCACTCACTCCCAGTCAACTGATCTGGGTTTAATCCATCATCATTCTTTAGCTTACTCTGCCACCACAGTTCAGACATGGCCATATGCAAATCAGTCTGACTCTGTGCCTCATGGGAACAGTCCAGCCCGAACTGCCAAGCCATGTCTTCCCTGGACCGGAAACAAGCATCCTGGGACTGGTTTCGGGCTCACAGCCCTCATCAGCCAGGCTATCTTGAATCCAGTGGCAAAGTGAGCAAGGGACCCACGTCTGGGCATACCCTGCCAACTTAGGGCAAACAATGCAAAACCAAAGGGGATGATGGACGAAGTGTTGAACATTGCAAGAACTCACCCCCAGTCAACTGATCTGGGTTTAATCCATCATCATTCTTTAGCTCACTCCGCCACCCCAGTTCAGACATGGCCATATGCAAATCAGTCTGACCCTGTGCCTCATGGGAACAGTCCAGCCCGAACTGCCAAGCCATGTCTTCCCTGGACCGGAAACAAGCATCCTGGGACCGGTTTCAGGCTTACAGCCATCATCAGCCAGGCTATCTTTAATCCAGTGGCAAAGTCAGCAAGGGACCCACGTCTGGGCATACCCTGCCAACTTAGGGAGAACATAGCAAAACCAAAGGGGATGATGGACGGAGTGTTGAACATTGCAAGCACTCACCCGCAGTCAACTGATCTGGGTTTAATCCATCATCATTCTTTAGCATTGTTTGCCCTAAGTTGGCAGGGTATGCCCAGACGTGGGTCCCTTGCTCACTTTGCCACTGGATTCAAGATAGCCTGGCTGATGAGGGCTGTGAGCCCGAAACCGGTCCCAGGATGCTTGTTTCCGGTCCAGGGAAAACATGGCTTGGCAGTTCAGGCTGGACTGTTCCCATGAGGCACAGGGTCAGACTGATTTGCATATGGCCATGTCTGAACGGGGGTGGCGGAGTGAGCTAAAGAATGATGATGGATTAAACCCAGATCAGTTGACTGGGGTGAGTGCTTGCAATGTTCAACACTCCGTCCATCATCCCCTTTGGTTTTGCATTGTTTGCCCTAAGTTGGCAGGGTATGCCCAGACGTGGGTCCCTTGCTCACTTTGCCACTGGATTCAAGATAGCCTGGCTGATGAGGGCTGTGAGCCCGAAACCGGTCCCAGGATGCTTGTTTCCGGTCCAGGGAAGACATGGCTTGGCAGTTCGGGCTGGACTGTTCCCATGAGGCACAGGGTCAGACTGATTTGCATATGGCCATGTCTGAACAGGGGTGGCGGAGTGAGCTAAAGAATGATGATGGATTAAACCCAGATCAGTTGACTGGGGGTGAGTTCTTGCAATGTTCAACACTCTGTCCATCATCCCCTTTGGTTTTGCATTGTTTGCCCTAAGTTGGCAGGGTATGCCCAGACATGGGTCCCTTGCTCACTTTGCCACTGGATTCAAGATAGCCTGGCTGATGAGGGCTGTGAGCCCGAAACCGGTCCCAGGATGCTTGTTTCCGGTCCAGGGAAGACATGGCTTGGCAGTTCGGGCTGGACTGTTCCCATGAGGCACAGGGTCAGACTGATTTGCATATGGCCATGTCTGAACTGGGGTGGCGGAGTGAGCTAAAGAATGATGATGGATTAAACCCAGATCAGTTGACTGGGGGTGAGTGCTTGCAATGTTCAACACTCCGTCCATCATCCACTTTGGTTTTGCATTGTTTGCCCTAAGTTGGCAGGGTATGCCCAGACGTGGGTCCCTTGCTCACTTTGCCACTGGATTCAAGATAGCCTGGCTGATGAGGGCTGTGAGCCCGAAACCGGTCCCAGGATGCTTGTTTCCTGTCCAGGGAAGACATGGCTTGGCAGTTTGGGCTGGGCTGTTCCCATGAGGCACAGGGTCAGACTGATTTTCATATGGCCATGTCTGAACTGGGGTGGCGTAGTGAGCTAAAGAATGATGATGGATTAAACCCAGATCAGTTGACTGGGGGTGAGTGCTTGCAATGTTCAACACTCTGTCCATCATCCCCTTTGGTTTTGCATTGTTTGCCCTAAGTTGGCAGGGTATGCCCAGACGTGGGTCCCTTGGTCACTTTGCCACTGGATTCAAGATAGCCTGGCTGATGAGGGCTGTGAGCCCGAAACCGGTCCCAGGATGCTTGTTTCCGGTCCAGGGAAAACATGGCTTGGCAGTTCAGGCTGGACTGTTCCCATGAGGCACAGGGTCAGACTGATTTGCATATGGCCATGTCTGAACGGGGGTGGCGGAGTGAGCTAAAGAATGATGATGGATTAAACCCAGATCAGTTGACTGGTGGTGAGTTCTTGCAATGTTCAACACTCCGTCCATCATCCCCTTTGGTTTTGCATTGTTTGCCCTAAGTTGGCAGGGTATGCCCAGACGTGGGTCCCTTGCTCACTTTGCCACTGGATTCAAGATAGCCTGGCTGATGAGGGCTGTGAGCCCGAAACCGGTCCCAGGATGCTTGTTTCCGGTCCAGGGAAGACATGGCTTGGCAGTTCGGGCTGGACTGTTCCCATGAGGCACAGGGTCAGACTGATTTGCATATGGCCATGTCTGAACAGGGGTGGCGGAGTGAGCTAAAGAATGATGATGGATTAAACCCAGATCAGTTGACTGGGGGTGAGTTCTTGCAATGTTCAACACTCTGTCCATCATCCCCTTTGGTTTTGCATTGTTTGCCCTAAGTTGGCAGGGTATGCCCAGACGTGGGTCCCTTGCTCACTTTGCCACTGGATTCAAGATAGCCTGGCTGATGAGGGCTGTGAGCCCGAAACAGGTCCCAGGATGCTTGTTTCCGGTCCAGGGAAGACATGGCTTGGCAGTTCGGGCTGGACTGTTCCCATGAGGCACAGGGTCAGACTGATTTGCATATGGCCATGTCTGAACTGGGGTGGCGGAGTGAGCTAAAGAATGATGATGGATTAAACCCAGATCAGTTGACTGGGGGTGAGTGCTTGCAATGTTCAACACTCCGTCCATCATCCACTTTGGTTTTGCATTGTTTGCCCTAAGTTGGCAGGGTATGCCCAGACGTGGGTCCCTTGCTCACTTTACCACTGGATTCAAGATAGCCTGGCTGATGAGGGCTGTGAGCCCGAAACCGGTCCCAGGATGCTTGTTTCCTGTCCAGGGAAGACATGGCTTGGCAGTTTGGGCTGGGCTGTTCCCATGAGGCACAGGGTCAGACTGATTTGCATATGGCCATGTCTGAACTGGGGTGGCGTAGTGAGCTAAAGAATGATGATGGATTAAACCCAGATCAGTTGACTGGGGGTGAGTGCTTGCAATGTTCAACACTCTGTCCATCATCCCCTTTGGTTTTGCATTGTTTGCCCTAAGTTGGCAGGGTATGCCCAGACGTGGGTCCCTTGCTCACTTTGCCACTGGATTCAAGATTGCCTGGCTGATGAGGGCTGTGAGCCCGAAACCGGTCCCAGGATGCTTGTTTCCGGTCCAGGGAAGACATGGCTTGGCAGTTCGGGCTGGACTGTTCCCAAGAGGCATAGGGTCAGACTGATTTGCATATGGCCATGTCTGAACTGGGGTGGCGGAGTTAGCTAAAGAATGATGATGGATTAAACCCAGATCAGTTGACTGGGGGTGAGTTCTTGCAATGTTCAACACTCCGTCCATCATCCCCTTTGGTTTTGCATTGTTTGCCCTAAGTTGGCAGGGTATGCCCAGACGTGGGTCCCTTGCTCACTTTGCCACTGGATTCAAGATAGCCTGGCTGATGAGGGCTGTGAACCCGAAACCGGTCCCAGGATGCTTGTTTCCGGTCCAGGGAAGACATGGCTTGGCAGTTCGGGCTGGACTGTTCCCATGAGGCACAGGGTCAGACTGATTTGCATATGGCCATGTCTGAACTGGGGTGGTGGAGTGAGCTAAAGAATGATGATGGATTAAACCCAGATCAGTTGACTGGGGGTGAGTGCTTGCAATGTTCCACACTCCGTCCATCATCCCCTTTGGTTTTGCATTGTTTGCCCTAAGTTGGCAGGGTATGCCCAGACGTGGGTCCCTTGCTCACTTTGCCACTGGATTCAAGATAGCCTGGCTGATGAGGGCTGTGAGCCCGAAACAGGTCCCAGGATGCTTGTTTCCGGTCCAGGGAAGACATGGCTTGGCAGTTCGGGCTGGACTGTTCCCATGAGGCACAGGGTCAGACTGATTTGCATATGGCCATGTCTGAACTGGGGTGGCGGATTGAGCTAAAGAATGATGATGGATTAAACCCAGATCAGTTGACTGGGGGTGAGTGCTTACAATGTTCAACACTCCGTCCATCATCCCCTTTGGTTTTGCATTGTTTGCCCTAAGTTGGCAGGGTATGCCCAGACGTGGGTCCCTTGCTCACTTTACCACTGGATTCAAGATAGCCTGGCTGATGAGGGCTGTGAGCCCGAAACCGGTCCCAGGATGCTTGTTTCCGGTCCAGGGAAGACATGGCTTAGCAGTTCGGGCTGGACTGTTCCCATGAGGCACAGGGTCAGACTGATTTGCATATGGCCATGTCTGAACTGGGGTGGCGGAGTGAGCTAAAGAATGATGATGGATTAAACCCAGATCAGTTGACTGGGGGTGAGTGCTTGCAATGTTCAACACTCCGTCCATCATCCCCTTTGGTTTTGCATTGTTTGCCCTAAGTTGTCAGGGTATGCCCAGACGTGGGTCCCTTGCTCACTTTGCCACTGGATTCAAGATAGCCTGGCTGATGAGGGCTGTGATCCCGAAACTGGTCCCAGGATGCTTGTTTCCGGTCCAGGGAAGACATGGCTTGGCAGTTCGGGCTGGACTGTTCCCATGAGGCACAGGGTCAGACTGATTTGAATATGGCCATGTCTGAACTGGGGTGGCGGAGTGAGCTAAAGAATGATGATGGATTAAACCCAGATCAGTTGACTGGGGGTGAGTGCTTGCAATGTTCAACACTCTGTCCATCATCCCCTTTGGTTTTGCATTGTTTGCCCTAAGTTGGCAGGGTATGCCCAGACGTGGGTCCCTTGCTCACTTTGCCACTGGATTCAAGATAGCCTGGCTGATGAGGGCTGTGAGCCCGAAACCGGTCCCAGGATGCTTGTTTCCGGTCCAGGGAAGACATGGCTTGGCAGTTCGGGCTGGACTGTTCCCATGAGGTACAGGGTCAGACTGATTTGCATATGGCCATGTATGAACTGGGGTGGCGGAGTGAGCTAAAGAATGATGATGGATTAAACCCAGATCAGTTGACTGGGGGTGAGTGCTTGCAATGTTCAACACTCCGTTCATCATCCCCTTTGGTTTTGCATTCTTTGCCCTAAGTTGGCAGGGTATGCCCAGACGTGGGTCCCTTGCTCACTTTGCCACTGGATTCAAGATAGCCTGACTGATGAGGGCTGTGAGCCCGAAACCGGTCCCAGGATGCTTGTTTCCGGTCCAGGGAAGACATGGCTTGGCAGTTCGGGCTGGACTGTTCCCATGAGGCACAGGGTCAGACTGATTTGCATATGGCCATGTCTGAACTGGGGTGGCGGAGTGAGCTAAAGAATGATGATGGATTAAACCCAGATCAGTTGACTGGGGGTGAGTGCTTGCAATGTTCAACACTCCGTCCATCATCCCCTTTGGTTTTGCATTGTTTGCCCTAAGTTGGCAGGGTATGCCCAGACGTGGGTCCCTTGCTCACTTTGCCACTGGATTCAAGATAGCCTGGCTGATGAGGGCTGTGAGCCCGAAACCGGTCCCAGGATGCTTGTTTCCGGTCCAGGGAAGACATGGCTTGGCAGTTCGGGCTGGACTGTTCCCATGAGGCACAGGGTCAGTCTGATTTGCATATGGCCATGTTTGAACTGGGGTGGCGGAGTGAGCTAAAGAAAGATGATGGATTAAACCAAGATCAGTTGACTGGGGGTGAGTTCTTGCAATCTTCAACACTCCGTCCATCATCCCCTTTGGTTTTGCATTGTTTGACCTAAGTTGGCAGGGTATGCCCAGACGTGGGTCCCTTGCTCACTTTGCCACTGGATTCAAGATAGCCTGGCTGATGAGGGCTGTGAGCCCGAAACCGGTCCCAGGATGCTTGTTTCCAGTCCAGGGAAGACATGGCTTGGCAGTTCGGGCTGGACTGTTCCCATGAGGCACAGGGTCAGACTGATTTGCATATGGCCATGTCTGAACTGGGGTGGCGGAGTGAGCTAAAGAATGATGATGGATTAAACCCAGATCAGTTGACTGGGGGTGAGTGCTTGCAATGTTCAACACTCCGTCCATCATCCCCTTTGGTTTTGCATTGTTTGCCCTAAGTTGGCAGGGTATACCCAGACGTGGGTCCCTTGCTTACTTTGCCACTGGATTCAAGATAGCCTGGCTGATGAGGGCTGTGAGCCCGAAACCGGTCCCAGGATGCTTGTTTTCGGTCCAGGGAAGACATGGCTTGGCAGTTCGGGCTGGACTGTTCCCATGAGGCACAGGGTCAGACTGATTTGCATATGGCATGTCTGAACTGGGGTGGTGGAGTGAGCTAAAGAATGATGATGGATTAAACCCAGATCAGTTGACTGGGGGTGAATGCTTGCAATGTTCAACACTCCGTCCATCATCCCCTTTGGTTTTGCATTGTTTGCCCTAAGTTGGCAGGGTATGCCCAGACGTGGGTCCCTTGCTCACTTTGCCACTGGATTCAAGATAGCCTGGCTTATGAGGGCTGTGAGCCCGAAACCGGTCCCAGGATGCTTGTTTCCGGTCCAGGGAAGACATGGCTTGGCAGTTCGGGCTGGACTGTTCCCATGAGGCACAGGGTCAGACTGATTTGCATATGGCCATGTCTGAACTGGGGTGGCGGATTGAGCTAAAGAATGATGATGGATTAAACCCAGATCAGTTGACTGGGGGTGAGTGCTTGCAATGTTCAACACTCCGTCCATCATCCCCTTTGGTTTTGCATTGTTTGCCCTAAGTTGGCAGGGTATGCCCAGACGTGGGTCCCTTGCTCACTTTACCACTGGATTCAAGATAGCCTGGCTGATGAGGGCTGTGAGCCCGAAACCGGTCCCAGGATGCTTGTTTCCGGTCCAGGGAAGACATGGCTTGGCAGTTCGGGCTGGACTGTTCCCATGAGGCACAGGGTCAGACTGATTTGCATATGGCATGTCTGAACTGGGGTGGTGGAGTGAGCTAAAGAATGATGATGGATTAAACCCAGATCAGTTGACTGGGGGTGAATGCTTGCAATGTTCAACACTCCGTCCATCATCCCCTTTGGTTTTGCATTGTTTGCCCTAAGTTGGCAGGGTATGCCCAGACGTGGGTCCCTTGCTCACTTTGCCACTGGATTCAAGATAGCCTGGCTGATGAGGGCTGTGAGTCCGAAACCGGTCCCAGGATGCTTGTTTCCGGTCCAGGGAAGACATGGCTTGGCAGTTCGGGCTGGACTGTTCCCATGAGGCACAGGGTCAGACTGCTTTGCATATGGCCATGTCTGAACTGGGGTGGCGGAGTGAGCTAAAGAATGATGATGGATTAAACCCAGATCAGTTGACTGGGGGTGAGTGCTTGCAATGTTCAACACTCCGTCCATCACCCCCTTTGGTTTTGCATTGGCTGCCACTAGACAGCTGAGGAGCCCAGTGGTTATAATTGTAAAGTAGTGGCTGGATGCACATATAGGGAAATACCAATAGGTTTAGGCTGCATTCAAAGGAAGCTGTCACCTCAAGATAATAGCAATGTGAGAATATACATGGGGTAAGTGCAAATATAAAAAAAAGATATTCTGGAAATGCTGGAGCAGATGTCTTCTGATGTTCACTTAAACTTTGGCACACTGTAATAACTATAAAAGTGAAGCAGGATCCATTTGGACGCATCTGGTTTGACACGGCTCAATATGGAAGTGTGGATAGCCTACCCAGACAATAGAATAGTATTGCCTACATTTCTGAGGCTAGAGAGTGGAGACCCAGACACTGAGGTGAGGAGATTATTGACAAGGCTCCCCTTAGAAGTTCATTGAAGATTCTGTTAGCAAGCTGCTGTTGATTAGACATCCTGAAGCACTGTCCTTAGGTAGAGGTATGAGTAGGGGTGTGTTAGGAATGGGATTCCTGGTTAGCTGAGGTATGCCCTCAGGCCATGCAAGAAGCACCACTCTTGTCAGGGTAAGCTAGGTAAGCACTAAAAGATAACCTGTGCTCATCCTTTGGTAGCTTGGCACAGAGCAGTCGGGCCTATCTAAAGAGGCAATGGGTAAAGAACACACACACATGCACACACACACACACATGCACAGTAACACAATGAATACACCACAAAAAGACTCCACACAGATTTAGAAAAATAGATTAGTATACTCTGAACAAAACAAGACCAAAACAACAAAAACTAAATGTATAGAAGTTGAGATTTTGAATTTTAAAGGAATAAATGCTGTAAAGTACTTAGAAGCAAGTAGCTCTAAAAAGGTTACTTTAGGTTGCGCTGTGAAGGCGATGCGTCAGTTCCAAAGATGGGTGCCTGAGTCAAGAGGTGTCAAGTGATGCACCGGATTATGCCACAAAGTCGAGGGGATGAGTTATCTCACCAAGCTGCAGTGGCGGCGATACACTGTCTGATGCGTTGATCTCTGGAGGCAAAGCGCTGGCTCTGATGTGATGCACCGATTTTACTCTTGCAACCTGGTCGATGTGCCAGTTCTGCTACACTCATGCAGGAGATGCATCAAAATCAGTGTTGCAAGTATCTGGGCCACTTCAAGTGATTTAGGCACAGGAGCAGGGTTAGAGACTTTGATATCCCTGTATCTCAAACAATAGGATGCAAGCCAACAAGCCCTGGGAGATCACTTGGAGTGAAGGCAGAGTCCAGCCCTCCTTCAGCAGAATAAGAGAGCAGTAGGGAGCAGGGCAACAAACAGAAAAGCAGGCCTTCCAGATCAGCAGTCTAGATGAGTCCTTTAAGCAGCACAGCAGTTCTTCTGGCAGAGCTTAGTTATGAGTAGAGTAATATCTGATTTTAGGGGGTCAGAGACACAGTACTTCTACCCAAAAGTGTCCTTGATGTGTGGGGGGGTGACTTCAATGGAGCTCTCTGAAGTGCACAAGTATTCCTTTCAACCCAGTCCTGTCTGGCACACTATCTGTGGGGGGTAATCAGTCCTTTGTGTGGGAACAGGACACTGCTATTCAAATGAAGTGTCAGCCCCTTCCTTCCATCCTGCCCATGCAAGGCCATAATAATTCATATGTATGTAGATGGGTACTCAGACACACCTATCCTTCCTGTGTTTTGGCTGGTTAGAGGGAATGCACAGAGTGTCGCTGTCACCCATCCCAGTCGAATATTTGAGACAGACTATCAGGCACACAGAGAAGTAAGTGCAGAGAAATGCCCACTTTCTAAAAGTGGCATTTCTAAAATACTAATGTTAAATCCAACTTCACCAGTAAGGAAGTTACCATTTCAAATATATGAAACATGAAAACGCTACTCCTCTCTGATCAGGAATTACAGCTTAAAAGTGCATTAAGGAATCCCCAATGCTAGCCTATGAGAGGAGTAGGCCTTGCAGTAGTGAAAACCAAATTAGGCTGTTTTTCACTACCAGGACATGCAAAAAATAAAGGTACCTTTTACTTGCCTAGCACCTTGCCCTTAGGGTTACTTTGGGCCTACCTCAGGGGTGACTTATATGTAATAAAAGAAGAGTTCAAGGCCTAGCAAGTAGTTTTAAATGCCAATTCGAAGTGGCAGTAAACTGCACACAAAGGCACTGCAGTGGCAGGCCTGAGACAGGTTTGAAGGGCTACTTTTGTGGGTGGCACAATCAGTGCTGCAGCTCACTTGCAACATTTGAAATACAGGTCCTGGTTATATGGTATATCACTTTACAAGGGACTTACCAGTACAACAAATATGACAATCAGGTATACACCAATGCCATCATGTTTAGGGGAGAAGCACATGCCCTTCAGCACTGGTCAGCAGTGGTAAAGTGCTCAGAGTCCTAAGGCCAACAATAGTAAAAGGCGCCTGAAAGGGAATAAATGCCCTTATTAGCCTAATGTTATTTAAATGTGGAGGCAAGTCAAATATATAAAGCATGCTAAGTCTCACCTCCCAGCCGGGATGTGGTGAAAGCAGTGGCTCATAGCGAGTTGCACAGGGCAAAGTATCCTAATTATGAAAATGAATACGAAAAAAGGAGAGCTGTATAAATTAATATAGCGCCATAGTTCATACTGCCATCTCTGGAGCAATCTTATCTATTCATTCAATGCAGGGCAGTAGATAAACGTATTTGCTTTAAGGTGCGCTGAGTGCGGCACTTCTGTAAGATCTCAAATGGATTCTGTAAGGACAGCAGCCACTTGTCCTTTCTGGAATTTAACTTTTGTTGCATTCAATCAGGAAACATAAAGTAAAAGAACTTGAAATATAGAAAAAGCAAGGGATCACCAGTAATTTTTAAAGAACGAGTGAAACATTCTTGCTCTTCTCCGCGCTTCTGGTTACTGAAGCGCAGCAGAGAAGACGCGCTATATAAGCAGGATGCGGCCAGCAGCTGCAGCATGCACGTTGGTGCAGCGTTCAACGGCCTCAATGTAAGATGGCCGATCAGTGGGTCTAGCTGCTGGTTACTGTGTAGTGGAAGTGGGATGATACAAGTATCCATCCTAGAGGTGTGATTCGAGATCGCTCTCACATCAATAGAATGGAGATCAATTAAAAATGGAAGTGTGTCTGATGGAGCAAGGACTCAAAAATGAGACTTGCTTGAATGCAATCACCTCACAGTATTAATTTATTAATTTTGTATTGTTTATACTAACGTTGCATACATTACACGAATAGCAAGGAAGCTTGCCTATGAGTTCTAACTAACAAGTAACGCTTGTCTTTTTCTAAAATGGCCGCTAAAGCGCGGGAACCTTACTGCGCATGTCTCATCCATATCACATGGTGTGACGTCATTCTTTGCTTGGTGGGAAATTTCTGATTCTGCGCAGTGTGCTCTAAAATGGCTGCTTGATGTTTTCACATGCTTCAGCTTGCTCTTGTGTTATTATTAATTTGTCGTTTTCTTAACGCTACTAATGCGGGATAGATTTATAAGTAAATGGGGATAGAGTAGAAAGAGTGGGTATACAGTGAAACTTATTATTTGTGATTTTAATATTTTTCTTCTTTGACTTTTATTAGTTTGTAAACTTGGGCCTGGGGTTGGTGATCTGAAACTCGAGAGACAATGATTCTGCGCATGTGTCCTCCTTGGCTGCCAAAGAATGAAGTCAACCTGGACGTCGTCCAAGGCCATGACCTGGTGGCCGAAGTTGATGTGCTCTTGCCTTTCCTGCGGAACATTGAAACTTTGTATATGAAGAATACATAACATTTGTCGTGAGACGGGTGGGAAATAAAGCAAATGTATAAAATTGGATGGGCGGTAGTTTAAAAACAAAGGTCTTCAGAAATACCTACCAAATCAATATGGTGTGAGGATCAACCCCCTGTCCCTGTCCAATCAGAAGTAGTGGTCCCATATTTTAGCAACATTAGTGGGAGGTACATGGTGTAGAAGGGTATAATAGATATAGAATTAGCTAATTAGTTAGCACAGGAGAGCGGAGATGCTGACAGGAAGAGCTCCAGACCGCCAAGCTGATCGATTGCAGAAGAGGTCCTGAGGAGGGGGCGGCGGAGTCCATTAGAAGGGAGACACGGGAGAATCGAGGAGAAGCGAAGTACCAGAGAGGGGAACAACGCAGGCGTCGTAGGTAGAGAGGTCACCGGTACTGTCCTGATCCTGGAGGAGGTCTTGCTCTTCATCCTTCCTGGGTCCCATCTTGCCAACTCCTTGGCTAAGGGGTTTGGTTCTCGCACTTAGGTAAATATATGCAACCTATAGTTGCGCTGCTGTCTCTATCCTCTCCTTTTCTGAGGGACCGTCATTAATTAATAATCGATTTCTTGCACTTCATTTTGGGTATTTGAAAAGTACCATGCAGCTCTGCAATTTACTCTGCTAAAAATTCTTAGATAAACATTTTTAAAACTTCCTGACTCAGTGGTTATTTCAGGATTATGTATCATAATGAAAGTCACTCATTTTAAACTTCCCAATTAGCAAAGGATCCATTGGGAAGTCATTACTCTTCAATCAGAAGGTAATTGGTAGCAGGGATTTGATCAAGAGTAACAACTGATAAAACCCAGCGTAAGTATTAGTGTAGCGTGAATGTATGGGCCCAAGTGAGAATCTAGTGTATGAATGCTGTTTGCTAATATCGCGCTGGATCAGTTTTCTGGTAATCAGAGGATGGTTACTCTTTGTTAATTGGGTAATGAGAATTTTATATTTATGAACTAACAACCGTGTATTCAAAGTTTGTTTTATGTTGTCCAGAATCCCCGGGGAAAATTGAATAGCGGTTGGTAAGTGGAAGCCATACTGCAGTGAGGTTATCTGTCAGGCAGAAATAGTACTGAAAAGTTAAGCAGGACTATCAGTACTGGTTAGGGATTCTATGCGTGAGTAATAGCAAAAGAGTACGCTGGTGAAAATTTGATGTTATATCACCTAGAAAGGGTAACATTGGAGAAGTAACAGGTACTTCTGGAGCTTGTGTGAAGAGTAAACGGAAGGGTTTTACTCGTAGTGTATGTTTAGTAAACGGAAAGGTTTTACTAAGTGTGAGAGAAAACTATATTTTCTATTTTAGAGAAACTGGCACGATAGCGAATGTTTTATGTTGTTACTGAAATTTAATTAAGATTTATAGAGAAAATAAAGTTTGCGTAAGATTTTTGTACAGGGAGGGTCAGCTGCCGGAGAGGGAGCTGACGTCACAAACGACGCGCTGGGATTGGACGAAACAGCGGGTGTGGAACGACTCTTGTAAAGGAGGGGTCAGTAGTCAGGAGCAGTACTGACGTCACAGGTGCCGCGCTGGGATTGGTTGATACAGCGAGGGACAGAGAAACGCAGATTGTAAAGGAGGGGTTGACAGACAAAACGTCACTGAAAAGCCGCGTTAGGATTGGTTCAGAAATAAAAGTTAGCAGACACTTGATTGGTTGATATTTTAGAAGTTAAAATCTTTGTGGATAGGGTTTGCATGTTAAAACGCGATCCGACTTTAACAGGAACTTGTCCGGATAAGAGATATTTAGGCTTTGCAGAATATAATTTTATACATCGATACTTACCCAAGATGTACGGAGAAAAGAGAAAAATGTCATTTTTACAAAAGATTAAGAATTATTTTAAAAAGGACAAACCAATCAAAACTAGAGAGGGAATTATCATTCCACCAGCTAAAAAGCCTGCATCATTCATGATGATGGAGAGAGGTTATCATACTTGTGTATGGATGGAGAATTGGATAGAATATACCAAAAATGATGGAATACTAGCATTTCCCGAGAATGGCACGTTCAATGGGCGAATTCTGCAGAACTTGAGATTAAGGATGAATGACTTAGAACCCAGACCTAGATTAACTCAATATGAAGCTTTAGAGGAATGGGAAACAGAAGCATTTGAACGTGACCGATCCAGGAGTAATAGGGGTTATCGAGGATTCTTTCCCAGATACCAACCTGAGAATAGGGACGGTCAGATGAAACAATGGAGAAGGGCAATGCTTACAGAAGGATTATATCCAATATTTACGGAAGAAGAATTGTTAGGGAAGAAATGCACAGAAAAGACAAAACATTTAATGAGAAATGGAGATTCTGAAGATGAATTTATAGAAGAAATATTAAGGAACCCCCACCTTATCAGGAAGGGACAAGTGGATGTACCCCAAGTGCTCCAGTATTAAAAACTCCCTTAGTACCACAGGTAGTGCATGATTTCACCCCCAGTAGGATACTTCATGATAAAGAGAAAGAAGCCCTAGAAAAGACCAGAGCAGAATTAATACAGAAGATAACACAGATAAAAGTACATCCTGATTCTTTGACCATACCTGTAACAATTTGTCCAGTAGTTCCATTATATGGTAATCAGGGAAGTTGTCCACCACCGTTAGCTATGCCTACTCCTGTGAATATTCCTAAACCAGAAGCACCAGTGATAGTTGAGGATCATTTTAGTGATTGTGAATCAACGATATCATTAATGGATTTACCAATTCGAGATTCTGTCAATAGTACTCCTAGAAGAACTACATCTGGGTGCTCAAAAGAGGTAAACTTGATAACTTCATCAGGAGCAAAAAGTGTCACTGTAGTTAGTCCAGAAGTCTTAGAAAGGTGGGCACAAGGATCAGATCAGCAGTGTACACCGCCAAAAATATTGGATATTTATAAATTAAAGGTCGAATTAGAAGAAATACATGCAGGAAATGTGGGGCTAGATCGCCTAAATGCTTACAATGAAGAAGAATTATTGTTCATATGCAGAAGTATCACTAGAAATGTAAAAATATTTCATGAAAAATTATCAGATTTGGCTTTGCAGATGGGAATTGAAATAGGGAGATCAAAGGTGTTGCAGAAACCCTATAGAGCAGATTTTTCAGACAAAGATTTAGAAAATATGAACGCATCTGGAAGAAAGTTACAAGTAAAAGAGTTAATGACAGTCTTGCAAAAATGGGGAGACCTAGATAAATGGAGAGTTCGATGGGCAAAGAAAAAGGAAGAGGCACGATCCAGTAGAACAGCTTCTGAATATGTGATGAAAGAAACAGGGAAGACAGATCAAATGTACCCGATGCGAGAAGTTCCCGGAGGGGGCTATGTACATGTCCCATGGAATAGACAGGATATTTTGTCATTTACGAATGATTTTCCAAAGTTGATAGAAAAACCAATTGAATGGTACAAGCAGGTTGAAAGGTTTGTGAAAGTGTCAAAGGTATTATTGAAGGATTTAGATGGTCTGTTTGACATAGTGGTACCTGCCGATTTGTGGACAGATTGTAAAATTACAGTTGATTGGCCTAGTGATGAGTATCCTAGAGATCCAAAGACAGGTGCCCCGTCCAATGATGTAATGAAAAAGTATCACCAGGTGATAACTTACCTGAAAGGCAAAATACCTCCGAAAGAAACAGATTGGGTGAAAATAGACCGAACCACCCAAGAAGCTAATGAATCGGTACATGCCTATTATGAGCGTTTATTACAGGTATTTAAGCAATATAGTGGATTTCAGGACATTGGAGACAAGAACATGAGTCAGTTTGTGTATCGATTTGTTTATGGTCTGAAGCCAGAGATTTGTCAGATGATTAAGCAGCACATGTTGTGTTGGCAAGGGAAACCCATAGTTGAAATTTTGAAATATGCAAAATATTGTGGAGACGATATTGAGGATAGACACAAGAAATTGCAGGAAAAAGTGATGTGGGCACAGGTGAAAATGGCTGAGAAACAAGGGATTAATTTGGAAAATCCAAGTAAAAGTCAAGGAAAAGATTCGGGAACGAATGGCGATACTGGGAATGGTGGAAAAGTGAGAGGACGAATGAGTAGAGAAGAAGCTAAAAAGAAATTTCCTTGTCATGGATGCGGAAAATTGGGGCATTGGAAGGACGAATGTAAAAAGATTCGGAATAATAATGGCCCAAATCAAAATTTAAATCCACAGACGCAGAATGACTCACAGCAGGGTGTAAATCCTCAGAGTCAGTTGCCATCTCCACCTATTCAGGGTAATGTAAGCAGAGCAAAACACGGTACAGACGTCGGATATCAAGGAGGAAGTGGTAAGAATGATTATGTAACATCACAGTTTCTTTTACAGGACGATTTCTGTCAATACAGTTCATGACGGTGCCTGGGAGAGGGGGAGAAGGAGTGCGTACTTGGTGCATCCTTATCGGTAGATCAGTCAGGTCCATATGTTGAAGGAAGTGTGAAAGGTAATGATATTACTTTTCTTTTGGACACTGGTGCTACCCGGTCTACTGTGAGAACAACAGACATTCCAGACCTTCCTCTCTCTGGTGAAGCTATCCAAGTAGTGGGAGTAGCTAATAGAAAGATTAGAACACCTCTTACCGAACCAATGCAAGTTAAAATTGGAAATTTCAGAGAAATGCATCAATTTGTAGTATGTGATTCCAGTCCAGTAAATTTATTGGGCAGGGATTTGTTGTGCAAAATGAATTGTACAATTTTCTGCACACCGGATGGTGTGGCAGTTCAGACCCCCAGATGAAGATCATGTATATAAGTTTATGATTGCAAAACAAGGTACAGAAGTAGATGAGATGTTTTCATTGATAACCAAAGATGAGTTGCCAGAAGAATTAAAAACTACCGTAAACCCCATAGTATGGGATTTTACAGGAAAAGAAGTAGGACTTATGGCCAAAATAGACCCAGTTAAAATTACTGTAAAATAAGGTGCGATTTTCCCAAATACCAAACAGTACAAAATGAGTGCAGAAGTAAAGACAGGAGTCATCGAAGAAATAAATCGAATGGTAGAACAAAACATACTGAGAGAAGTGATGAGTAGTCCATGTAATTCACCAATAATGGGTTTAAAGAAACCTAGCGGAAAATATAGGATTGTTCAGGACCTGCGCAAAATAAATAAGATTGTGGAACCTTGTTGTCCTATAGTACCCAATCCTGCAGTAATACTATATCAGATTCCTTGGAATGCAGGATGGTTCACAGTGATTGATTTATGCCAAGCGTTCTTTTCAATACCATTACATCCAGACAGCCAGTATCTATTTTCATTTAAATTTGAAAACAAAGTCTATGTATGGAATCGTGTTCCTCAGGGGTACACAGAAAGTCCTTCCATCTGCAATCAGATATTGAAGAAGTGCTTAGAGAAATTAGTGATGCCAGGAAGTTCAGTTTTAGTCCAATATATCGACGACTTATTAGTGGCATCAACTAACAGAGAAGACTGTGTTGTTGATTCCATAGCACTATTGAATCATTTGGCTGAAGAAGGACACAAAGTCTCACCAGAAAAATTGCAGTTCTGTACAACAGCTGTTAAATATCTGGAACATCAAATTGAGAGGGGCAGAAGGAGAATAACATCGGAAAGAGTACAGTTGATTAAGAAAATGCAAATGCCTGTAACCCAAAGAGAAGTGAGAATGTTCCTAGGAATAGTAGGTTACTGTCGACAATGGATACTAGGATTTTCCTTGTTAGCAAAGCCCTAATCCAAATGACAAGAAAGAAAGCAAAAGACCCAGTTGATTGGGATGATGAAAGTGTAGGAGCTTTTGTAAAATTGAGAAATGCTTTGTGCTCAGCACCAGCCCTAGGCATCCCTGACTATAAGAAAAGCTTCGCGTTGTTCTGTCACGAGAGAGAAAACTGTGCACTTTCAGTTCTAACCCAGAGACATGGTTTGGACAGACGTCCTATAGCATATTTTTCTGCTACATTGGACCCAGTGGCAGCTGCGTTGCCTGGTTGCTTAAAAGCAGTAGCTGCTACTTGTTTGAGCATTGAACAAAGTGAGTCAATTGTAATGGGACACCCAGTAAAGGTGTTTGTTCCACATGCAGTTGTGATTCTGTTGACAAGAACACGAACTCAGCATCTTACTCCTAGTCGGCTGACTAAGTATGAGAGAATAATAATGGGTGCTGAAAATGTGAACATAGTGAGGTGTACAATAGTAAATCCTGCAACCTTACTACCAGACCCGTATCATGAGGAAATTAAAAATGACGAAGAAGAACATGATTGTTTACAAGTCACAGAATTATGCACGAAACCACGTCCTGATATAGAAGAACAGCCCCTTAGAAAGCCAGACAGGGAGCTGTTTGTTGATGGTTCATGCCAGAGGCATGAAGATGGTAAACTGACTGCAGCATATGCAGTATGTGAATTAACCGGAATAGTCGAAGCATCCTATTTACCAGGAATAAAATCTGCACAAGTAGCCGAATTGATTGCTTTAATAAAAGCGTGCAAAATTGGGAGGAATCAAAAAGTGACTATATTTACAGATAGCCAATATGGTTACGGGGTTGTGCATGATTTTGGCCAATTATGGATGCAGAGGGATTTCATGACTTCTTCAGGATCCCCCATTAAAAATGGAAAATTTGTAAGGGAATTGCTGGAGGCAATACAATCACCAAAAGAATTGGCTGTGGTGAAATGTGCCGCACATCAGTCAGGAGATGACTGGGTGGTAGTCGGCAACAGATACGCAGACCTTGTGGCTCAACATTGTGCCAGAAATAGATTGTCAGTCAATAAAGGGGTGGAAAGAATGGGAATCAGCTGCCAACTTATACTGTATATGCCACCTGAAACATGGAATGAGGTTAGAAGATTACAAGATGGTGCTGATGAAAGTGAGAAGAAAACATGGATCAAAGTGGGTTGTTCCCAAAGGGGAGATGATGAAGTGTGGATTTGTGCTGATGGCAGACCAGTCATGCCTGACTGTCTACTGTCTCAAATGGCCAGGATGTATCATGGAGACACACACATAGGGAGAGATGCAATGATTAGGCTTTTCAGACAGAACTGGTACAATCCCAAGTTCAGGGCTGTAGCAGAGAGCCTTTGCCAGAGATGTTTGACTTGCCAGATGCATAATCCAGGAAGAAAAACAATAATTGGGTTTGGAAAAATTGGAAAGGCAGAAGGTCCATTTATAAGACTACAGTTTGACTTTATACAGTTACCACCATGCAGAGGGTTGAAATATGTACTAGTCATAGTATGTCTGTTTTCAAAGTGGGTGGAGGCTTACCCTACCAGAAGGAATGACAGTATTACAGTTGCAAAGCTGTTACTACGAGAACTCATTCCTAGGTTTGGTTTCCCAGTAACTTTGGAATCAGATAGAGGAAAACATTTTAACAGTGAATTGATTCAAATAATCTGTGAAGCATTCCAAATTGAACAAAAATTGCACTGTGCATATCGCCCAGAGGCTTCTGGAGCGGTTGAACAATTGAATGGCACTATAAAATCAAGACTGGGAAAAATGTGTGCATCAACATCATTGGAGTGGCCAGATGCATTGCCACTTGTCTTAATGGGACTGAGAAGCATTCCTGATAGAAATACGGGATTGAGCCCACATGAAATAATGATGGGAAGAGCAATGAGACAAGCACATGTTCCCATAAACAAACTGCTGAATATATCTGATGATATGGTTCTGGATTATTGCAAAGGATTGGTTGACCTAGTGCGTTCTGTCTCTCATCAGGTCGGAGAAGACGCAGTTTCGAGGCAGCCTGAACAAGAACATGATCTGAATCCTGGTGACTGGGTGGTAGTGAAGAATCACACCAGAGAGACGTGTCTATCACCTAGATGGGGAAAACCTTGTCAAGTCATACTGACTACCAATACAGCAGTGAAGTGTGCAGGATTTCCTAATTGGATTCATGTAAGCCACACCAAAAGAGTACCAGACCCTGAAGAAGAAAATCCTCAGTCAGCATCAATCACTGAGGAAGCTGAAGGTTGCCCAGCTGAAGAATCTCAGGCTCGAGATTTGAGAGAAACTGCAGAAGAACAACCGAGCACAAGTCAGGACTGGATACCGGTAGTAGAAATTCCTGAAGTTTACTACAGAACAAGAAGTCAAGCAAAATTGGAAGAAATTGAAGAAGATCAGATAGGTGAAGAAGAAGCAGCTCAGGGAAAAGAAGAACAAACAATAAAAGAACCTGAGCAAGACCAGATAGGGAAAGGAAACTGGACTCAAAATAACGAAGAACCAACAAGTTTTGAGCAGGGAAAGACAGGTTTAGAAGAATCCGGTCAGGCTGCAGAAGTAAAAAGTGCAATAAGCCCTGATCACAACCAGTTAGGTCTAGAAAATCACACAGAAGAAAAAGATCTCGAGAAACAGGAGCATGAAGAATTAAACAAAGAACAAGGTCAATTATTGGAAACTCACGGAGGCGCTGCAGAAGAAAAACAAATAAGGCCTGAAAAAGAGCAAGAAAGAAAAACAGTAATTGCAGAAAACAAAAAGGTGTTGAACAGTGAAAATAAAGAGATTGCTGAAGACAAAAATAAAGAAACAGTGCAAACAAAGAAAACAAGAAAAGGTGATCATTGGCCTAGTGTCATTAAAAGAGTAAAATACCACATAACAACCAGAAGTGAAGATCCAGATCAAGTAAATGAAGTAACAAGTCAAACAGAACAAGAAAACAGAACTAAGAAAAGAAGAAGCAAGAGACTGAAACTTGTGAATAACAAATTCAAAGGTCCTGATTGGACTTACATTATTCTTGAAGATTACGAGAGTTCAGAGTCAAGTGAAAGTGGTGACGAAGGAACAAGTGCAGAATTGACGTACAAGAAAGAAACAAGACCACCTTGACTACGCAAAGAGTCATAAAAGAAAAAAAAAACGAAAATAGATAAGAAGAGCAATCTTCCTTGTCGAAATGTCTGATGATAGAGTTGGTGGGAGACCAAAACAGAGATGTTGTAGAAGATGCTGTGCAGTATGCATATGTAGTCTAGTAATGGTGCTTATAGTATGGTTAGTTCTGATCGTAGCAGTCCCTTACCTTATGATAATGGATAAAAAGATTAACAACGAAACTAAAGGGAAGACAGCACACATGAAGGGAAATAGAGTAGAACTAATGGCAGAAAATGAACCAGAATTTCATCATGAAATAACTGATAACGACACTAGTTTAAATGTTTTCACAAAGTTATTATTTCAGTATGTAGACACCATGGAAGTTAGTAACTGTTATGTCTGTATGAAATTACCCGACTCAGTAGCAGAAGGATTAACATATCATCACTTACCATTGACATATGGCATATCATGTAGTGTATTAGCTAGTTTATTTTATAGAACAGGGAAACTTCAGTATTATTATTCAAACATAGATGTGATATTTTCTGAGGTTCCGATTCGAAAGAGTATGAACCCAGTGCTTAGTAGTCAAGATGCACAGTTTATGGGAGAATTTTTCTTAACAATGAAATCGATAGACATAACACATGCACATAGACACAATCTAACATGTTCTTTACACGAAGAAGAAAAGATATTTTTGAATTTAGTAGAAAATAGAAGACAAGATTTTCAAAAGAAAACTTCTGAGCATAAGGCTCATTTGCCTCCTTGGGCTGAGAAAGAAGGGAGTTACACACCTGGCAAGGCTCAAGCTGCTATGGCTCTGGATTTTGTAAAGACGGGGAAAATTTGTCTACATAGATTAAGGACTGATTATAACAATGTTTTCATTGGTACAAGTGAATGTGAACACAATTTCTTAATTCTTGGAGGTTGGGGAATCAAAGGAGGAACAGATTCAGTTTTTCCTGGAATCTATTATGTATGCGGGAATAAGGCTTACTTTAGGCTTCCTGCACGGTGGTATGGAAGTTGTTATTTTGGAATAGTATTTCCAAAGATATACCACGTAAAAAGAAACACTGGGAGCAATGAAAACAATGGCGAATTAATACGTAGTAAAAGAGCTAGCTTTTCTGAAATAGTAGGTGATATATTTGGTGCATTGATACCTTCGGTGGGAATAATTCTGAACTCAAGGAAAATATGAAAATTATCTACAGTGGTTGATCGTTTATCAACTGACACTGCTGGAGGATTTCTAATGATTAATGCGGAAATGGTTGCGATTAGATCTATGGTTATGCAAAATCGACTTGCTCTTGATATATTATTGGCAAAAGAGGGCGGAGTCTGTAAATTACTGAAGACGAAACATTGTTGCACTTACATTCCTGATAAAAGTGCAGAAATTGGAACGTATATACAGAATATAACTAAACTTGAGAAAGAACTTAAACCACTGGAAGTTGATAGTGTATGGGAAAGATTGACAAGTAGTATTGCGTCAATTGGTACCTGGTTTTCTAATGTAGGAAAAGGGCTTATAGGTCAAATATTAGTACCTTTAGCAGGGTTAGCAATAAAAGTACTGACGATGATAATATGGTGCAAATGTTATAGAAAGAATGGAACATATACTGTGACAGGAAGAGGGAAGAAGAGAAAGATTGATGAAATTGAACTTGAGGATGTGAGAAGTGAATTATACAAGAAATTGAAAGGGGATGTTAAAAATAGAAAATGTAAAAATGAGAATGAAACTATTTGCTAGAAGTTGGCATCTGATTAAGGGTAGTATTTTGATGGCTCTTAAACGCCATCAGAGAGGGGATTGATGGAGCAAGGACTCAAAAATGAGACTTGCTTGAATGCAATCACCTCACAGTATTAATTTATTAATTTTGTATTGTTTATACTAACGTTGCATACATTACACGAATAGCAAGGAAGCTTGCCTATGTGTTCTAACTAACAAGTAACGCTTGTCTTTTTCTAAAATGGCCGCTAAAGCGCGGGAACCTTACTGCGCATGTCTCATCCATATCACATGGTGTGACGTCATTCTTTGCTTGGTGGGAAATTTCCGATTCTGCGCAGTGTGCTCTAAAATGGCTGCTTGATGTTTTCACATGCTTCAGCTTGCTCTTGTGTTATTATTAATTTGTCGTTTTCTTAACGCTACTAATGCGGGATAGATTTATAAGTAAATGGGGATAGAGTAGAAAGAGTGGGTATACAGTGAAACTTATTAATTGTGATTTTAATATTTTTCTTCTTTGACTTTTATTAGTTCGTAAACTTGGGCCTGGGGTTGGTGATCTGAAACTCGAGAGACAATGATTCTGCGCATGTGTCCTCCTTGGCTGCCAAAGAATGAAGTCAACCTGGACGTCGTCCAAGGCCATGACCTGGTGGCCGAAGTTGATGTGCTCTTGCCTTTCCTGCGGAACATTGAAACTTTGTATATGAAGAATACATAACATTTGTCGTGAGACGGGTGGGAAATAAAGCAAATGTATAAAATTGGATGGGCGGTAGTTTAAAAACAAAGGTCTTCAGAAATACGTACCAAATCAATATGGTGTGAGGATCAACCCCCTGTCCCTGTCCAATCAGAAGTAGTGGTCCCATATTTTAGCAACATTAGTGGGAGGTACATGGTGTAGAAGGGTATAATAGATATAGAATTAGCTAATTATTTAGCACAGGAGAGCGGAGATGCTGACAGGAAGAGCTCCAGACCGCCAAGCTGATCGATTGCAGAAGAGGTCCTGAGGAGGGGCGGCGGAGTCCATTAGAAGGGAGACACGGGAGAATCGAGGAGAAGCGAAGTACCAGAGAGGGAACGACGCAGGCGTCGTAGGTAGAGAGGTCACCGGTCCTGTCCTGATCCTGGAGGAGGTCTTGCTCTTCATCCTTCCTGGGTCCCATCTTTCCAACTCCTGAGCTAAGGGGTTTGGTAAATATATGCAACCTATAGTTGCGCTGCTGTCTCTATCCTCTCCTTTTCTGAGGGACCGTCATTAATTAATAATCGATTTCTTGCACTTCATTTTGGGTATTTGAAAAGTACCATGCAGCTCTGTAATTTACTCTGCTAAAAATTCTTAGATAAACATTTTTAAAACTTCCTGACTTAGTGGTTATTTCAGGATTATGCATCATAATGAAAGTCACTCATTTTAAACTTCCCAATTAGCAAAGGATCCATTGGTAAGTCATTACTCTTCAATCAGAAGGTAATTGGTAGCAGGGATTTGATCAAGAGTAACAACTGATAAAACCCAGCGTAAGTATTAGTGTAGCGTGAATGTATGGGCCCAAGTGAGAATCTAGTGTATGAATGCTGTTTGCTAATATCGCGCTGGATCATGTCCATTGAAGTCACGTTTCAACACGTGTCCTGTAGTAACACTGTGTCTCACTGTGTGAGGCGCACAGAGCAGGGAAAGATTGCTCTTGTGTCTGTGCTCAGTAAAGTGCTGTCACCATTCGACAATGGTTGGTGACTGGTGTATGATCAGAGTTAGGCGCTGAGATAGCACTTTGCTAAATCTATAGTCTGACACACGTCTGACAAGGAGAGAAAAACCATAATACAAAATACACATACCACAACATTTCAACAGGTCAGTGCTTTGAAACAAATTATGAGTACATAGTCAGCAATTTGATGGTCGAAAGCATACAAAGTTGTGGATATGCTGTTATATCATTGTCACATCAAGAATCTATATACAGCAGACATGGTCCTAAAGGAGGATTTAACGTATAACGGCAAATGCTCTCTAACATGAAATACACTGCATTCAATGTTCAGGTGTTAAACAGTGCATGTAAAAAATCAGGTTGTTAAATCTGTATAGAGCAGACACGATTCCCAGGATGGATTTAACATACATGGGCAAATGCTTTCTCTCACAAATTGCAATGCATTCAATGTTCAGGTGCTAAAAAGTGCATGTGATAAATTAGGTGACAGTTGGAAACTATATTTGTAAGATATGTACAGTGCATCACATAGAGTTCACCCATTGCTTAACAATGCCGCCTGTCTCGAGATTTTTCTAAAATCCACCATCTCAAGCTTTCCCCTTGATGTTTAGCTGCATGACAGTGTCAACCAGTGGCCCCCCCTCTATCACACATCGTATCCTGCTACAATGCTGGAGGATTCTTGCTTTGAATTCTTGTTGTGTTTACCTCACTTACAAGTTATTGCATGGGCAACATCCGTGCTGTTGCAGTTGGTGTGTTGTTTCAGGGTATACTTGTGATTTGAATGTGTGAAGTCCTTCCTTTCAAATGTCAGTTCACAGGCCTTGCACCTCTCACATTTGTAGTGTCCCACCAGTGTGGGTAAATTCAATTGTGATCTCAAGTAAGGGTTGTGGTGTCTTTAGCAGGGGACTGACTACATAGTCCCTCACATTTCTTCCTCTTCTGAAGGTATATAGTGGTTTTCCTTCTGTGTCTAGTTCATAATAAACTAGGTCCTAGTAGTTATTGATTATCTATTTAATGTCATCACTATATGTGCAGAATGCAGTGACACAGATCAATCTGTTCCTAGTGCTGTCTGACCTTTCCTGTACTTCCATTAAGGTATCGTGTGGGCAATACCACACTCTTTTTCTTGCCCTTTTCAACAGACCCTTGGGATAGTCTCTTTCCTTCAGCCTTTCAAGTAATAAGTCAGTCTACAAGAAAAATCCTACAAGAACAGTTCCTGTGGATTCTAAGGAACTGCCCATAGGGGAAATTATCGTGCAAGTTACGCAGGTGATGACTTGTGTACCTGAGCAATGTGTTGCACTCGCTGGGTTTTCTATAGAGGGTGGTATATAATTTCCGTCTCCCACTCTGATATTCAAGTCCAGAAAATTGATTTCCTCCCTACCATGCGTGATGGTAAACTTGATGACCTGGGATTTCTCGTTAACCCTCAGGAACAATTCTGACAATGTCTGCTCATGGCCTGTCCATGTCATCAGTATATCATCAATATACCGCTTCCATAGAATAGTGTTATACAGGAATGGGTTATCAAAACTACACATAGGTGTCTTCATATTTTTCCATTTATAGGTAGGCCACATCTTGGGCGAATCCGGCCCCCTTTGCTTGATAGTAATACTTATAAGAGAATGCAAATGGATACACATACTTGGCACTGTGAATGAGGGCCTAAATAAGTTCGAGGAAATCTCGAGACAGGCGGCATTGTTAAGCAATGGTTGAACTCTATGGGATGCACTGTAAGTATCTTACAAATATAGAGGTTCCAACTGTCACCTGATTTATCACAAGCGCTTTTTAACACCTGAGCATTGAATGCATTGCAATTCATGATAGAAAGCGTTGGCTCATGTACGTGAAATCTATCCTGGGGATCGTGCCTGCTGCATACAGATTTAACAACTTGATTTTTTACATGCATTGTTTAACACCTGAACATTCAATGCAGTGTAATTCATTTTAGAAAGCATTTGCCCATGTACGTTAAATACACCTTGAGGATCATGTCTGCTGTATATAGATTTTTGATGTAACAATGGTATAACAGTATATCCATGACTTTGTATGCCTTCAACCATCATGGCGGAGTAGCAGGACCATGAGCAATGGTGTCAAAGGTAGTCCTTTGAGGGACTGGGTCATGTCAAAAGAGGAGGTGAAAGCTTTAATTTCACGATTGTCTTCTGTTCAGGCGGAATCTCAAAAACCGACAAAGGCAGATAAGCAAGGGCCAGCCGAACCACCGTCTACCACCTCCCGTAGCCCAGGTGATTCAGTTCCTTCTGAGACCAGCTTTTACTCATCAGGTGATGTCCCCTCTGGCTTTTCTTCACCAGCAGCCTCATCAGATTCCTTTGTAGTAGACGACGTGCAGGAACCATCTCTGCTTGCAATCCTGCAGCTGTTGCAGGCTCAGCGGGCAGAGACACAACAGCACTATGCCCAAGTCCAAGCAGATAATCCAACTATTCAGCGATGTCTGGCCGAGGTTACTAGTAAAGTGACAGCCCTTTCCACATTAATGGTCGAACTTCAGCAAAGTGTTGCCGAAGTAGAGGACATGGGATCAGCTGCAAAAACCTCCTTCGAGTGTCACGATTGCCACTTTGACTTAATTCAATCTAAAATTGAGGATTTGGAAAACCGGCAGAGACAGAATAACCTCCATGTTTTTGGCATACAGTAAGGGAAAGAAGGTGTGTCCCCATCAATTTATTGTGCTGCTGTTTGGGAAGGCATTTCCAAATCTCTTGGATTGGGACATGGATTCACAAAATTTAGAGGGCGCATCGGCTTCTTATAAATCGGCTCAGCAAAACAACCGTCTCCAGTGCCAGGACAGCGAATCCTCGTCACATCTTGATTTACATCGGCAACTTTCTGCTAAGACAGGCTATCTCTATCAAAGCTCACCCTTCCTCACCTGTGGTGGTTGACTCTATGTCAATCTCAGTTCACTCAGACCTCTGCAAATCCATGATGGACAGGCGCTGGAATCTTTGCCAACTAATCAATCTGCTGAATGCTGTTGGAGCTCAGATCTTCTTGCAAGAACCAGCCAAGCTCAAGATCATTAAAGATGGATGGATACAATTATGCTTTACAGAACAAGATGCTGCACAGATCCTTGGCATTCTGAAGGGAGGAGTTCTGTAGATTATGTTTTTTGCTGTCTTATACTGATATGCATATAATAACTTCCAATTAACTTTTTCGCTTATTTGAGGGGGGAGGGGGGGTTTCATTGTTCTCCTTTAGTTTTCTTTTATTTCCTTAGATTGTTTTCCTCTTCCTCTCTCCTCTTTTTCCCCTTTACTTTTTTATCTTGGGTGGCGCAGCAGGTGACAGGTGATTGCGTAGAGTACATGGGGGTTTGCTCTCTGGACTGTCTAGTCCACCAACAGCCTTGGGATATGGATGATTCCCTTTGCCAGATTCAGGGTCCTGGTATAATGTGGGATTGTTTCTTGATAACTATTTTATCGTCATTACTGATCAGATATGCTGTTATGTACCCATCTGTCTATTTATTTATGCTTTTCTTTTTTTTTCTCTTTCTTTCGTTACCATCCTGTATATTTAAAATATAATCATTATGTGTTCTAAAGTTTGGGTTAACCCCAGCCCATTATATGCACTTGTTGGCTGGTCAAATTTTCTAATGATCATGTCTGACTTTATATAACAATACAAATAATTTAAAATGAAAAAAATAATGATATAACAGCATATCCAAACAATGTTGTAACAGCATATCCACCATGTTGTATGCTTTCTACCATCAGATTACTGACTATGCACTCATAATTAGTTTCAAAAGCACTGATCTGTCGAATAGTTGCTGTCTTTGTATTTTGTATTATGGTTTGCTTCACCGCTATGTCTCTCCTTATCAGGCGTGTGTCAGACTATACATTTAGAAAAGTGCTATCCCAGTGCCTAACTCTGATCATAAATGGGTCACCAACCATTGTCGAATGGTGACAGCACTTTACTGCACATAGACACAAGAGTGATCTTTCCCTGCTCTGTGCGCCTCATGCAGTGATAAACAGTGTTACTTTAGCGCATGCATTTAAACGTGACATCAATGGATGCACTCTTCAATTTTTAATTGATCTACATTCTATTGATGTGAGAGCAATAATGAATCGCACCTCTAGGATGGACACTTTGTTTCATCCCATTTTACTACACAGTAAGCGGCATCTAGACCGCCACCCACTGATCAACCATCTTACATTAAGGCCGTGGAGCGTTGCACCAATGTCCTTACAGAATCCGTTTGGGATCTTAAAGAAGTGCCGCACTCAGTGCGACTTCCAGCAAATATGTTTATCTACTGCCCGCATTGAATGAATAGATAAGATTGCTCCAAAAATGACAGTATGAGCTATGGCACTATATTAATTTGTACAGTGCTCCCTATTTCGTATTCATTTTCCTAATTAGGATGCTTTGCCCCTTGGACATCGCTTTGAGGCACTGCTTTCACCCCATCCCAGTTGGGAGGTGAGAACTAGCATGCTTTATATATTTGACTTGGCTTCACATTTAAATAACAGTAGGCTAATAAGGGCATTTATTCCCTTTCAGGGGCCTTTTTATACTTCAATAATCATTTCTCGTGCTCGCTGATCCAAGATCTGAACTTGACATGTTAGCTTCTTATAACTCCGGGTGAGCCGTGATTCAATCACACCAATATAAAATCACTATCAGGATTCACACAAGGTCTTACATTATGGACTTCAATACGATGTCGGGTGGAAAGCCTCCTACCTACAATCGGAATTTCCTTGACCGCGTCGGAACCCTTCCGACCCACTTGGTTGGTTTACATTCAGACCAAACGATTATGATGTTCGCGGTTGGAACGCAAACCAGTCGGTCATTCCGAATCGGTTCCGATTGGCTCTCGGAGTATATGTGTCAGTTGGAACCGCATCATACACCCCTTCCGTCCTCGGAATTACGATGTAGGTTTCCAACAGCCTTTCCGACTCGGCCTGTCCGACTCGGAAAGGCTGTCAGAAAGTGACTTTGGGGGCCCCTGGCAGGGCCCCCTTCATCCTGTGGCCTCTGGTTGGGGGAGAGGGGGTACCTAAGGGACCCCCCTGTAAAACCCTGCACTATGTGGCAGGCACAATAGGGTGCCCGCAACAGGGTGCAGGGTTTTCCGCACACACCACATTTCCCCATAGGAACCTGTGTTATGGCTGGTTGTCAGACGGAACACGAGCTCCCATAGGGAACAATGGGACTCTGAGCGATCAGTGTTCGGTTGCATAGTAATCCGTCATTCGGAACCACCGACGCAAGTCGGTCGGTCCCGATTCCAAGACAGTGTCAGGCGGAGGCTTTCTGCCCGACATCGTAATTAGGCCCTATGTGTTTTTTGTATCACACAGGTTGCACTTGTGGAAGACCCATTCTAAGGGTTGAAACGTCGATGATATATATGTTGCACCCCGCAATTACTCAGATATAATATAACGATTCTATTGTTTTATGTCATATTTTCTGTTTTGTTTTAAGTTACTTGATCGCACTGCAAGATCACTTCACTTTTATGTCACTTTCAAAGACAGCCTGCCTTGCCTAAATTATTTTTCAGTAAACCTTGGTTTATGAATAACAGCATACAAAGGAAACCAGACTCTTGTGTGTTTGAAATCATTTATTGATATGTCAAAGCTTGAAGACAAAATACAAACTGTTTGAGGTAATTTGAGGCTGACAACTGTTTCCCAGACAATTGGTCATTATCCGGCCATCTTTCAAAAAGGTTTAAGACTAAAGTCACGTCCCATAAAAAGGAATATTTAGGCCTGGGAGGATTAGAAACCCTGATGCCTTTAAGAGGTTTACAGATGACAGGATGCATTCCTACAGGTTTATCATTAACCTGTACATATCGAAAATTGTCAGCAGACCTGTATGATAAACCCTTAGTTGCCTTCTGAGACAGGAAATTCACTATGTGAGGAAACTCCGCCGCTACCGGATCCATGTGCCATTCAAAGCAGCAACCCATTCAGCGTCTTCATGTTGAAGAATACCTCTTCCTGGTGGAGGGAGCCCAGGCTCATTTGATGAACTCTGAAACCTCATCCAAAATGCTTGGAAAACTCCACTGTTTCCGGAAAGCCTCCATGCCATCAGGAACAGCTGCTCCGATAATACCAATGGATGCAATTCTCCCTGAGAGCCCTGGAGCATCATCTGAGACCAAGGAAGAAAGAGGGGAAGATCGCACGTCAACTCCAGGAGGACTGAGAACCAAGGCTGCGCTTTTTACACAGGAATGACAAGCACCATTTCTGCTACTTGATCTGAGTTACTACCCTGTGAATCATTGCGAATGGGTGAAAAGCATAATTCAGGACCTGAGAGACGGCGTTCGTCACTTTCGCTAATGGATCCGACCTTCGACTGAAGAACTCCTCCAATTGGTGGTTCAGTCTGGAGACAAAGAAGTCTACCTTGCAGGGACCCCAAATATTCTTGAGCAAACTGAATAGACAATGATGGAGTTGCCAATCACTGTAACCTATCAGGTATCTGAACTTCCACTCTGCCACTTTGTTGGATTGTCCCGGAATGTATTCCGCTACCACAGATATCTTGTGACTCAGGAAATAGTGCCAAAAGTCTTTGGCTATCTCCACTAGCAGGGATGATCTCCTGCCCCGCAACTTGTTGATGTACCTCACAGCCGATATGTTGTCCATCCTGAGGAGGATGCAACAAGACATCCTCTTGGGGGAGAGGGTCCTGATGGCAAAGGACCCCGCCAGAAGCTGCAGGCAATTGATATGGAGTTCTAACTCTTGGAGAGACCATTTGCCATCTTTTGAGATGTCTCCACAACACGCTCCCCAACCCCAACGGCTAGTGTCTGACTCTATACTCACTTCTGGCTGAGAGCCGAAGATGGAACTGCCGTTCCACGCATCTACGTTTCCCAGCCACCATAGGAGTTCCTCTCTCACATTGTCCGTCAGGGGTACCTGATCTGTGTAAGCCAAGCCCTTTCTTAAATGCTGAATATTCAACCTCTTGAGGGCCCTGTAGTGAAGGGGCCCCTGAAATATTGCCTGAATGGAGGAGGCTAGCAGACCGATCAGGCGAGCGATCACCCGCAGGGAGACTGTCTGACGGGAAAGACTGATTTGAGTTCCTTTTCTGGTGTCCTGTAACGTATTGTTGGGGAGCTTCAGCTGAGCTGACTGAGAGTCGATCACAAACCTCAGAAATTACTGTGATCTGGTAAGGACACAGGATTGATTTGGCCCTGTTGATGACAAATCCCAAGTCTTGTAAAAAAGATATCATCATCTGCAGATGTAAAGTGACTAACTCCTGGGAGTGCGCCATGATCAGAATATCATCTAAGAAGATGACCATGCTGACTCGCTTCTCCTTGAGGTGGGCAATCACCGGTTTCAGCACTCTGGTGAAGCACTGTGGCGCAGAAGAAAACCCAAAAGGAAGGACCAAATAATCCAGCCACCTGTCTCTCCACCGGAATTAAAGGAACCGCCTGTGCGAAGGAAAGATGGGAATGGATAGATAGGCATCTTTGAGGTCCAGACAGACCATCCTGTCCCCTTTCTGCACCAGGTCTGCCAGAAGATGGATACCCTCCATCTTGAAGGCCTGTAAGTGATGCAATAGTTGAAGTCCCACAGATTTAGGACCAATCTGCGTCCACCCCCCGCTTTTGTACTAGAAAGATGTTGCTGCAGAAACCCACGGGATAAAGGGCGCCATAGGATGCTGCATGCTCCTGCAGCATGTCCTCTATTTTGGCATCTATAAAAGTTCACTTTTGTATGAAAAAATGTAGCCGTTGAGGAGCCCCTTTTTCTGGGGTGTTGAAAAAACTCCAGTCGGAAACCCTGAATGGTTAGTATTGTCCAAGTATCTTGAGTCAAAGGACTCCAATTGTGAAGAAAGAATTGTACTCGACCCCCCCAATTGAACCTCAGAAGCATCGATGACCCTTACCTGTAGAATTAATAGACTGGAATCCTGTTCTGGGGCCGCCTCTGCTAAAGCGGCATTGGTTTAATCGATGTCTGGCCGCGAAGAAAGTTCCTCCTCTCGTGGAGCTGTGCCAGTCTCTCTACCACATGCGTAAGCTCCCCTGGGAGGGTCTTGGTAGTAGAAATGGCCTGGTGAGCGGCCCCTGCTTTGCCCGGCCCAAGCAAAAAGGCCAGTCTGAAACACTTTTTTGAAGTTGGATTGTGCCTTATCTAAGGTCGTAAATGTAGTGACATACTTAGAAATGTCTTTCACTAATTTATCCCCGAAAATGTGTCCTTCGGCTAAGGGACTAGCGCCGGCCAAAGCGAGTACCGTCAAGTTTGCGTCCATGTGCATCAGAAGGAACTTCCTTCTTTCAGAAGACAGAATTATTGCAGCCCACCTTAATATAAGTATAGGGGGCATCAGGGAGAGCCTAGTTGAAACTGCTAAAGGAGCGTGCAATCTGCTCAAGAAACGAAGTGCAGATGCTCTATTCTTACAGCCCGAGCCAGCGACCAGACCACGCTGTGACTGCTTTAAAATGAGCACAGTGCTGAGTGTTAAAGGAATGTGTCAGCGAGGAGGAGTGGAAAGGGGACTGCGGGTAGCCCAAATCTAGCCCAAAACCAGGCCATCTGGGCTACACGCACATCTCAGGCTCACTAACTCGAGCTGGACTAGGGGAGGCACAGAGCAACAGAAATGTCCAGTCGGAGCCACGTCAGATCCTAAATGGACTTTCTTGATCAGGAAATGACCTCTAAGAATGGATTTAATTGAACCTTGGAGAAAAAACAGTTTTATAAACCCTCAGCTAAGAAATGCGTGTACTCCCTCCCGGTCAACAGAGGATCGAAACCAGGAAACAACACAAGGGCTACTCCATAACACCGTTATGCTTTATAAGAAAAAACACACCATGAAAATAAACAGATTATGAAGCAGACATATAGCAATAGATTCAAAGGCACTTATTTTGACTGCTGAGCAGCAAAGAAAAAGGCTCTCATGATGGCGTGGATTGTACGTGTAAGGGCTACTGGGCGACAATTGGTGGTTAATGAGTAATGCATCAAGGGATATGTTGTTATATTATAGATATAAAACGTTTTTTCATTGGCTGGTGTTTGTGGGCAGTAAAGGAAGAGAAGCTTAATCGGAGCCTCCGGTCCTGAAACAGAGTCACGTCATATGCACTGTCAAATATCGCCTGACAAAATGTTGGTAAAACATGCAGCATCGTACCAATTCATCCACTTCATCCACTAGCGGGCCGAATTTCTTCCATAATATAATTCCATAACATAATTCAAACAGGAAAGCTATAACTCCTCATGCAGTCTGCACCAACATAGAAAAGTCCTCGATGGTCAGTGTGTTAAACAAAGCCAGCTCGGCGCCAAAATATTGAATTCTTCAGCTTCTCCTAAAATACATTTTTCACAATTAAGTGCTCAGGAAATGTTATATTTATTTTCTTGCTTTAACCCATGACTGCTACTAACGATGTCCTCCACTTGAATGCCTAGAACATGATCTTACATTCCAGAACATCTAATGAGTTTACATCACAACATTCTAAGTTCATGGATTTAACATGTTGCTTAAACATCTTCTACATATTACAAGCATTATGCGGTTTATAATTAGCAGAAAACCAGAAATATAATTCAAAGGTGCTCCAAACAGGGACCCCCAAAATATGTTTTGCCTAGGGCCCCAAAAATCTTTAAGATGACGCTGGAGATGGGGGCACTGTTGGAGGCTGGTAGCGAGGGAATCCCTGGAGAAGGATGTCATGGGGAGGGCCATTAAAGAGTCTTGCACTGGGCGCCACCAGCGCTAAAGCCGGCCCTACCTTCATTGTAGCACTTCTTTTTATATCAGCATTCCCACATTCAACAAAGTGCGTAATGGAGGTAGGGCATTTTCTGTGGTTAGTGCCCAAGAGTAGATCCACGATCGAGGAGAACATGGCGGCAGCTAGTTGAGCTGCCGCTGCTCCCGGAGGACTCGCCTGCATGCATGCCTCCCTGCCGCTGTTGAGGATGATCTTTCTTTTCGGAGTGTGAGCCGTCCCGATTGTGCGGATTGTGAAGGGGGGTGAATTCCTGACGGAGTTTTTTTTTTTCTCTCGTTTCCTTCCCCACTGACGTGGTGCCGCTGTGCTGTGGATGTGCCTGGGACGCGGGTCGGAATCGGCTTCTCCCCACCTGTGGCGGTGGGAGGCGGCAGCGCTGGAGCTCAGGAGGGGTCGCAGAGCTCGCGGCTTCCTCCGGGTTTCACGAGGCAGAGGCAGCACTGGTCGGGTGCCTCATACGCTGGAAGGGGCCGCGGAAGGGAGCACGACCGACAGGACTGAAGGAGCCCCCAGCGCACAATTACTGAAGGGGTCTGGTTCCCAGGAACAGCCACAAAACGGATGGGTGGCCCAGGTAGATCCACAGCCTGAGGTGGGAGTTACAGACATTATTGATAGTACAGATTTTACTGCTCTTACCTCAGTCTCAGCTTCAGCTAAAGCCCCCAGGAAGGGGAGGAAACGTGGTGTGGGAGTCCAGGGCTCTGCAAAGGGGAAGACGGCTGCACAGTGCTCTACTCAGCTCATCGAGGGCATCTGTGAATCAAGTTTGGGGGATGCTAAACAGAAACAGGGTAGCAGAAGTAAAGCGTTAAGTACAGCATCAGTGGGGAATCACAATTCTACCTACCTTTGTGGGGAAGTTAAGGGAAAGGGGAAAAGGTCTGGGAAAATCAAGAGTACCCCCTCAGATGCCAAGCTAAAAATTACACCTTCGCTAAGATCTTATTTTAAAGTCTTGCCACAGGTCTTGAATTTAACGAAGCAGGGCGAGGCTTGCAGGAAAGGGGCAGAGTGGTTGACCCCGGTAGTGGAAAAGGTCGATATGGAGGCATTAGGTCCCCCCCCAGTCCCGAGAGGAATCTCAGTCTCAACCATAGATATCGAGAAAGAGAAGGAGATGGAAGCGCAGGGTTTCCAAGCCCCACTCCAGGAACTACCTAAGGTAATGGAAGGCAATGAAAACGATGAAAATGTTGACAGGATGAATCCCAAGTCAGCTGAACCCTCGGTATCTTCCCTGGAGGCTCTCCTGGATACACTTTCAGCAGACATCAAAAAAGGATTTGAGATTTCAGCCACAAACCAAAGAGAGATTAGGAGTTTCTGTGAGTCACTGGAAAGGAAAGTGGACCTCCTAAACACCAGAGCTGAGACTTTGGAATCTACTGTGGGGGTCTTAACAGACCAGTTGGGTGCGGTGGAAGCGGATATTTCTACTCTTAAAAGGGAGGAAGGGGCCCTTCGAGATCGGATGGAGATTCTAGAGAATAACTCACGAAGGAACAATCTACGTATTTTAAATGTTCCTGAGGGGAGTGAGGGGGAAGACCTTAAGACCTACGTGATTTCACTTCTGAAGGAGTCCCTAGAATTGGATCAATCAGAAGATGAATTAAGAAGAGATATTCAGAGAATCCATAGGGACCCCTTCAGAAGAAATCCGAATAGAGTTAAACCAAGAAAGATCTTGGTAAATTTTCTTACCTACTCGCTGAAGGAAAAAATCTTAAACCTATCTCTCAAGTTTAAATCATTGAAGGTCAAAGATTGTTCATTTCAAATTCGATCCGACCTGGCTCGGGTGACTCTTGACAGGCAGTGGGAGCTGGGCAAGAAGTTGGAGGATTTTAAAAGGCTGGGGTCTGTGGCTCAGCTCAAGTTTCCTGCCTCTTTGAGAGTTATGTTTATGAACAAAATGCATAATGTAAAATCAATACAGGAGGCAGATGATTTGCTAGCCACTATGGAGAGGGGCGAGGCTTAGACAAAATTTCTCTACTTATTTTTCTGTCTTTCGTATTCCCCCCAGCTTTCCACCTGTGTCCCTGGACTAAGACTTTAGGTTTTGGTTAGGATTGATGTGTTTGGTTGGGACTGGCTATCCACTCTCGGGGCTGGATAATGGTAGTTTTGAACTGAAATACGGTAGGAAAGAAGAGAAGAAGGAAAGGGGAAATAAGGGGAAAAAAAGGGAAAAAAAATAATATATAATATCCACATTAAAATGAAATAAAATGGGTATCTAAGTATCATAAGCACTTTTCTTTGGCCCTTTCCAGCCTTAGATTACCTGGGGCTGGATAGGTCCTTATGTTAAAAATTGTTTTTCTCTTCTCTTTTTTTTTTTTTTTTTGGAGGCATGATGTGGGCGGGTATCTTTGGGGAGCAACTACCTGGATGCCATCTGTCCAGATGATTGGGGTCAGGGTTCTCCATGGGTGGGGGGGAAGGGCACAGGGAATCAGGGTGGGTGCAGTGGGGGGAAAAAATAAAATATCCTCATTTTCCCTCTTTTTTTTGGAACCACCATTTTTACGCTAATCAGCAAGGTTATAGGAACGATTTTGACTTGGATGTTGGGACAGGCACTGATGCTGAAGTTTTTACTTTTTTCTCTCTCTCCTGATGATGGTTATGGGTTGGATCCGCCATGAATAGTATTCAGATCCTTTCCTGGAATGTCAATGGCCTGCGTACTAGACCAAGAAGAGACAAAATCATACAATACCTCCGAGATTCTCGTGCGCAGGTCATTGTCCTCCAGGAAACTCATTTGCTTGAGGAGGAGACGATCTCCCTCTTTAGGCGTCTGAGTTGGGTTGGGTCGTAGGTATGTACCAGCCAGTCTGCAAATATTAGAGGGGTCTTAATCCTATTTAAGAAAGGGGCTAAGGCTCAGGTCCTATCTCAGTTAGTAGACACATGTGGTAGATGGGTCATTGTCAAAGTTTCGATAATGGGGAGTTTGCTAACTGTGGTAGGATATTATGGACCTAACCATGATGACCCCTCTAGTCTTAAGACTATTTTCTCCCATTTGTTGGACTTTCCGGAACCATTCGTTTTGGCGGGGGATTTCAACATTGTTTTGAACCCTATTCTTGACAAAACCCCTAATAATAGAGCTTTGGTCTCTTCCAAGTCCCGAGCTTTTCTAATTGGAGCTATGAAACAGTTCATGCTCTCGGACATCTGGAGAGATAGATCAGGCCACCAGCTAGGTGTCTCGTACCGTAACTATAAGTATCGGCACCAATCTTGAATTGACTTTGTGCTGATCAGTTATTCATTAAGAGCCAGGGTCAAAAACATCTCATATTTGGCCCCTCACCTTTCAGATCATTCAGGGGTTCTCTTGGGACTTGAATGCCCTGCTCCTAGCTTAATTAGAACACGGTCTTTTGATCGCACTTTACTCCTGGAGGAAGAGGAGATTTCCTTCCTTACACAAGAAACCAAATGGTTTTTGGAGGTGAATTCTGGTTCTGCCCCGATAACAACAGTTTGGGACACATTAAAAGCATTTTTGTGGGGACAAATCATTAGTAGGTCCAGCCACAGAAATAAAAAATACAAAGCTGAGATCTCCGATATTGAAAACAAGATGAAGGCTGCGGAAGCCGATATCCCCGGCCACGCTTCCCCCGAAGTCTTGCAAACACGTCAAGCAGAGATTGATAGTTTAAAGGCTCAGCTGGAAAATGTTCTTAACCGTCGGCTTACTCGGAGATGGGAGGCCAGTAAAATCTCTCATTTCGAGTATGGAGAAGGGGCAGGTAAGCTCCTCGCATGGAAGAGTAAATCAGACCGTGCCAGGAATTATATCAAGGAAATTGTTAATAACAATGGTGTCCACTCTACAGACGATGAAATCTGTGAAGCTTTTCAGGTCTTTTTTCAGGATATATATCACGAAGATAAAAGGGTGGACAACCTCAGTGCACAGCTGTGGCTTGGGGATATTTCCCTCCCCTCCCTCAATTCTGCCCAGCAGCAACTTCTTGATCCGGCCTTTTCTCAAGCTGAGGTTAGAGAGGCTATTTCAAATTCCAAAAATGGCAAGGCGGCGGGCCCGGATGGGCTTCCAGCTGAGATCTATAGACTGATGAGCGATGTGCTTGTACCCACCCTAACACTTCTTTTTAATCAGATATTACAAGAGGGATTACATCTCCCTCTTTCGTGGAATCAATCCACCATAGTCCTGATCTTGAAACCAGATAAAGCTCCATCAAATTGTGGGTCTTACAGACCTATTTCACTTCTGAATGCTGACTATAAAATCTTCACTTCAATACTGGCAGCAAGACTGGGACGAGTGGCAGGAGATATTCTCCACCTAGACCAGAAGGGTTTTGTCGGGGGTCGACAGCTTTCACATCTCACCTACGATTTCATAGGGGCGATAGACCTGGCCTCTGCATATTCCATCCCATTGGCGGCTATGACACTCGATGCAACCAAGGCCTTCGACAGGGTGAATTGGATCTACCTGTCGGAGGTCTTGAAGAAATTCAATTTGGGAGGGAAATTTAACCGCACAATACAATATATTTACCAGTCTCCAGCGGCCAGACTTCTTGTAAATGGTAATCTCTCTGATTCATTTAAAATCTCCAGGGGGACCAGACAAGGCTGCCCACCCTCCCCTCTCCTTTTTGATCTTTATATAGAGCCATTTGCTCAACGACTTAGGGACGACCCTAATATCCAGCCCTTTAAATATGGAGAGTGGGAGAGGAAGGTGGCCCTTTATGCAGACGATATTCTTGTACTCTCTGCAAACCTACAGGCAGCATTTCCAACTGTTGTTCATCTGGCTCAGGAGTTTGGGCTTGTTTCAGGTTATGAAATAAACGCCTCAAAAACGGAGATTATGGGCTGGAATTTAGGAGGGTCTCAGCATCAGTGCCAGACCAGTTCAAAAATGAAGTATTTGGGGATAATTATTCAGCAGGACATCACTAGCATAGCTGAGACTAACTTGACCAGAGTAACAAAAGAGTGTCAGAGGCTGATGAAATCTTGGGCCACACTCCCTCTATCCATTATTGGTAGGGTCAATCTGGTCAAGATGTCAATACTCCCCAAAATCACTTTCATTTTTAATTGTATCCCCCTCCATTTTGAGAAACTTTTAATTGACAAATTGCAGAGGGACATAAATTCGTTTGTCTGGGCCTATAAATCACCTAGGATCGCCTGGAAAAAGTTGAGGCGTAGGAGAGAAAAGGGAGGTCTTGCGTTACCAGACATTCAGCTGTATGCTTGGGCTTTCCAACTTTCCTATTCCCGCATGCTCTTGAAAATGCCTGTCAACACTGGAGTGGGTGTGATGTTCTTAGCTATGCTCAGGGCTGCTAATTTGTCGGTGGAGGGTTTTTTGTTTAAATTTGGTGATCCAAAGTTTAAAAAAAAAATCAAACTGAAAGTTCTTCAAGGCTTAGCCAAAACATGGGTAAAACTAAGGAGTTCAGTTGCACTTGGCTACTTTTCTAGCCTAGCTCCTCTCTGCGATTCCCCTAGGGTAATAGAGTGCTTGAGGGATAGGCTGGCAACTCCCCTGAGGGAAGCAGGTCTGGCGGTTTGGGGGGACTTGATTATAGATGGTTCTCTCGCATCCTGGGAGCAACTTAGGGTTAAAGTGGGTGCGGGCTTATCTAGATTTAAATATCTTCAGCTAAAAAGTTGGGTTCATTCACACTCTCAAACAATTGGAGGAAGCCTACTTGGAGTTGGTAATTCCCTCGAATATCAGCTCACAACCAAGCTCCCAGGGAGGAAGGAAGTCTCCTTCTGGTACCAAGCCATCCTTGAGGCGGTTGATGGCGAATTCAAACTGGCCAAGGACTTGTGGGTAGGCTTCTTACTAGCACAGGACTGCGATACAACATGGCAGAGCTCATGTAAGATGTTATATGAAGTGGTAAAACCTGCATGGCTAAAAAAGAACCACCTGTTTACCATCCACAGGGCATACTTTTCTCCTTCAAAACTCTCAAAAATCACTAGAGGTTCACCTGTTTGCTGTAAGAAATGTGGACTGGTCTCGGCTTCTGATATCCATATGTTTAAGGAGTGCCCCGCCCTTGTCTCCTTTTGGGACAGTATCAAAGAATTTATGGAAAATACCTTGGGAAGCCCTGTTAATATCGACTTACCTCTAATCATATTTGGCTTGGCAGATAACATCAAGGGCCCTGCCAGATCACTGCTTTTTTATGCCATCTTACTAGCCAGGAGACAAATTTGCATTAGATGGATGGATTCTACTCCCCCCTCTTTCTTCGACTGGCAGACCTCAGTTTTGGCGGTAGCTAAGCTGGATCTTATGAGAACAGGCAGCAGCAAAAAGAAAGCTTTTTGGAACATCTTGCAATCCTGATAGGGCTCAAGGGGAAACTCCCTCTTTTTTTTTTTTTTTTCCCTGAGTCCTATGATTATGCTGCCTCTTCACTCCCTGTTTTTTTTTTTGGGGAGCTTCCAGTCTAGTACTGGTTTCCCCATGTCAAGAGCCATCTTGGAGCTTAGCAGAAGAGTTGTCTCAGTTGGTTTCTTCATGTCCACCCAAAAAAGTCTTGATACCCGTAGGATGGTTCTTACAATCTTAGACCCCTATGCCTCTCAGCTTGCTGAGTGAGGGTACAGACGATCTGGGTGTACATTGAAGCGAGATTGGTGGCGAATGAGGATTAAAAAAAAGAAAAAAAAAAAAAAAGAGTAGATCCACCTTCCCCAAACCATTCAAGCTGAAAGCAACCTTCTGAAATTCTGCTGGATATTAAAGACCTAGCTGCTCTCTCTGTAGATACATTTATTCTGTGTATGTGCGTGCTTTATAAATTACCAAATGAAACCTGCCAGCTGTTTCCCTATTTAGGTAGGAATGTATTAAAGAAGGCTAGGGGGTTACTGCCCAGTCCTTGGGCCTTTTTTGATAGATAGTATTTAGGGACCCTTTTATATCTGGCACATAAATAGAAACTTCCAGTGATTCTTTAATTTCTTCTGAGATGACTGGCCATGTGCAATCATGTATGTAGGCCTGCAAATCTTCTGGGTTCCCAGGACCTCTGGTGTATTGGGCCTTCGAGTGGTCACAGAAAACTTCTTGTTTATCTTTTTTTCTGGGTGGCCTGGGTGCTGTTCGGGTTTTTTATTTTAACGATGTGTATTTAGGCCTGTTGGTATCTTGTCTTCCAAACCAGTATAAATAGTCTGTCCCACCCCCAAATTAAGCTGCTCCTACCCTAGGCATCACCAATTATCCCCTGGCTTTGGCTAGGTATCTTTTGATTTTCTTGTTGGATCATAGCTTGTCACCTACTTCTAAAACGTTTATTTCTTGCTTTAATTTTTCTTTTAGCAATACCCTCTCCTTAGCACTTCCTGCTGCCATATCAATTGATATTCAACTCACATTAACTTAAAGGCATCACAGTCTGTGGCTGGAATAATCTCTTGCTGGTTATTGAGTTTGAAGTATTCCATGATCTCCTTTGCCATTTCTAATTCAAAGGCCGGTTCCCTAAACATATTGATTTCGATACGGGCGTATTTAGAGGGCCTATGAGAGAAAAAGGAGTCATCCCTTTCCTCCAGATAGTAATATCTCCAAGTGTATGACATCCCCATAAGTTTGTTTTCCTGTGTCCAGGACATAGCGCCCGTGTTAGAGGAAGGTCTGCTCGTCCTATCCAGGGTTGAGTCACAGAATAAACTAATGTCCCCATTTATTACCCATTTTCTCCTGACGTTTGTGAGGGAAGTTTTTTTATAGCTATATCAGAAATGGTTCTGAAAGGTGTTTGGGACCTATAGGGTTACCAAGGCCCAGGAGTGTTGGATTCCAGGCCAGACGCTCAAGTGGGTCAGACCTCATTGAGGAATCTGTTTGGTTGATAACAAATACTGTTTTATCTTCTTGCCTGCAATGTTTAAAGGGATGGACTTGTTATTCTATTTAGTATTTAAGACTATTGATGAGGATCTCTTAAAAGAGAAGGAAAAGTTACTTACCTGTGGTTCTAGTTCTCTTCCAGGGCAAACCTCATTATAGTCATAAGCAACCCTCCCTCCTCCCCAGACAAGAGAGAATACAGAATGTATTCCTTTCATCCAGGACCGCATTCAATCTGTAAAAATGAACTGACCTTCCTGTCACCTCCGAGGCATGATGGGACACTGGAGGAAGGGTGATGCTCTTAAAAGCACAGTGCCAGTTTTTTACTCCTTGCTTAGTGCAGCCTATATGCTGGCATTGCCCTAAATTCACTTACTTTTTCCTTTCAATAAGGTTTGAGAAAGATGCTTTCTGATAACTTTTCTCAATGTTGTGACTAATATTTTTATTGAAAGCATTTTTTTAAATGACAAGATAAATTAAATGTAGGCATGTGTAGCCTGTAATAGGCTGAAAAATAGTTTTTCTACTTAATTGCACTTTTCCACTGAAAAGCTTTGCACAGATGTATATATGTACATTTTTGGTATATTCCTGGCTGTGACTAGGATCCCATAAGTGGATGGGACAGTTCAGGGCTTCTGTCTTTGATGAGGATTCCCCTGGAAGAGAACTAGGATTACAGGTAAAATTTCCGTTTATGCAGATCGTTATAGGAAAATTCAAGCTTCCATGTATTATGATTAGATGTGTGCTCACTATTAGCATAATATGTATTTTATAATAATAGTAAGCAGACAATTAACGAGGATTGAATGGAAATTAGGAACATTGTTTATGATTGAACTATATATTGATGGTTTGTAAAATGTACAATTAGAGCCATCGATTTGAATAACAAACAAAACGTGTGTGTAAATGTATATTTTCAACGATTCCACAATGTATACTACTCTGGTTGTTCAATTTATAATGCATTATTTCTCAGCTTTTCACTTAAAAAGCACATTTATTAAAATGTGCCTATAACATTCCAGTTGCTATTGTAGATTGCACTGAGCAGAGAGATGAAGAGCTCGCAGTTAACACACTTGGGAAGGATGCATGATGAGAGGGGAGGGGCAGAGGTGGAGGGAGGAGGGTTAAATGTCTATGTCACCCATTAAATACACAGGACCCAACACTGCTAGAAATGGAATCCCCCTGGAACAATCAAAAAAAATGTATTCAGCCCGTGAAAGGAGGTCACCCTGCTGTGACTTCTGGGAAATAACCCCTCGGAACCTTACAAGCTTCCAGCGAACTGTTACAAACCCCCCAGGAATTTGGTTGATTGTTGCCCCATGTTGGCAATTTGTGTGTGTGGCACAATTAAGAACTGATATGCCTCACAAGAATGGAATACTTCAAGACATCTGAATAGGCAGAGAGTGCCAGAACATTGTCTGAAAAGCCCTGCGCAGCCTGAGAGGCCGGGCTGTGTACCGGCGGGGTCTCATAACTGCGTATTTTAGTGTCTGGGCCCAAGCTCTGGTGGTGATATTGTGTCCTGATGAATGAGGCAGGGGCTGAAGGCTGAGCCAGAGCGCTAGGCCCCGCTTGGCTCTATTCAAGCCAAGCCTAATCGGCTTCAGCTCAACTCTGTGCCAAATCTTCCCTCGCAGTAGTGGGTTTTTCTCTGGGTTTTGTTACCCTTTCTTAAAGAGCTCAGCTTGCTCCTGGGCACTGAAAAGAATCAAATTATTAAAGATTTTGTGGAAATCCAGTGAGAAAGGCTCCGTGCAATAATGATAGCATTGTGCCAGGGCAGGCCATTCCCAGCTTCCAGTGGGGGTGGAATTGTCGAGTCTGTCTTTGTTTTCTTAACCCTTTCAAAAGACACAAAATAATATTTAGCTTAGTCCAAAATACTTCTTTTTCTTTTTTAATCCCTCAGGTTTATTTTCCTCCTCCTCTTTACCATTTTCTCATTTGTTGGCCCTCCCCCCGAGCGGATTTATAAATCCTTGTACATTTTTCATTCATCAGCTGGCTGGCGATTGTGGACTTTTATCACTCAAGCCCTCTTGTTAATCATTGTTATGAAACAGGCAGTGAGCTCAATTACCAGCATCCCCCTTCAATGATTCTAGTTTAGGCTGTTCCCTTTATTCCAAAGCAACACTAAGTAGAATTAGCCTGCATCCTGACGTGGTAGTCTACTTTGCTGAATGTGTGCAAGAGGCATTGTCTCTTCCCGCCGCAATCAATAGCTCAGCAGCGCCCCCTGTGTCCAAGCTGTCGGTACATCCCGAGCTTGGTGTGCGATGTAGGTGAGTGACGCTGAAAGGCTGCTTCATGCAGTGATTCAAATATCTTAGGCAGATAGACATCAACGGTTTGCCAGAAAGATGGAACCAAGAGAGCCATTGTTGGATTTCTTCCCGTAAGGAAATGCTAATTTCCCAATGAAATAGCATCCCCACGATTGATGGCTATTATAAACGAAATAAAAAAAATAAAAAATAAAAACACCTGGCTTCATTTAACGGCCCAAAACGATCTAAAACGAATTTTCTATAAAGAAAATAGCTAATTTGAAGAAGAAAAACAGTGCTAATGATTGTCTCACACGGGTTAATTATTTTTATGTGGAAGTGTTTTACAATCATCAGGACATGAGCCAAGGAGTCCAGGTGCATCTCTTAGACTGATAGGTAGAGTTTGACGTAAGCACGAGAGAAGTTAAGAGATTCATTTTGCACCAAGGTGGACTGGGCCACACTGCAAAATGTTTTTCACCAGTGAAAAAGAAAACATATGAAAATGATTTGGCACTGTTGGTGCTTATCTACTAGAGTACATAGCAATGTAATTGGGCCATTTTTCAATTATGAACAAAATACCTCATTTTTGTGAAATCATTTTTGTTCCCATTCTTTAAAGCAAGAACATTATGCAGAGTGAAAATCCACTATGCTGTGTTTTCACCAGGGCACAATATTATTAAATAACCTTGAGATCGGCTTTTTGCTACATTTCTTACAATGCAAGGCCCACATATACTAAAGTTTTACACTGGCGCTAGAGCAATGCAAATTATGTGAATTGTGTGAAGATTTTAAAAAGTGTGCAAATGCCTATACAGTGTTCTGGCGTTCGGTTACTGACAATAGAGATATGTTAAGATCCAGTTTAGCTGGGCCTAGCAAATATCCTAGGGTCAAATTTATAAAAGACTTGCTTTGCCCTTGCACGGCGCAATGGGTCTCAAGAGCAAAACAACTCTTAAGTTAGATTTATCATGTGACATTGCGTGGCTTGATAAATCTAGAGTAACGCAATGCAGCGCAAATAACTCGTTGCTTTACTCTGCCCCAGGGAGAGGTTCCATGGGTAGAGTGTGGGTGTTCCTATGCACCACCCATATTTTGGCGCATTCCCAGATTTACCATTACTGGTAGACTGGGAATGCATCATAATGCTACGCCTCCCCAGGTGAGGCATAACAAGGAGAAATAGCTTTAATTCTCCTTTTACTTCATCTTTCTACATGTGCTGCATTCTGCTGCACACTTAGAAAGAAGTAAATGCCTCTTAGGATTATTTTTGTGCAGGAAGGTGTTCCTTCCTGTCCAAAAACAATCCTGTCTACAATGCAGGCACCTTTGCACCATGGTGGAAGGGTGCCTGCATTGGCGCTAGGCCGCACATTGTGCGCCAGCGCAGGAAAAAGGCAGGAATGCACCGTATAATGTTAGATACGATGCATTCCTGCCCTTTCCCTGTCACTCAGAGCAGCACAGCAAGGTGAATTGATGTGCTGCACTGCGTGATATTTTAATAAATATGCCCCCAAGTTTTTAAGGCTTTTTGCAGAAACGTGTAGAGGAAGCCCAGAGTTTTCGGGACGGTAAGTAATCATTGATGTCTCTGAAAACGATGCACATTGATTTAAAAATTATCTTCTCAGCTATTGCTAGCCAATACAGAGGTCTCAGAGGCAGGAATGAGGCAGATTGTGGAGGGCGATTAAGAGCAAGCAACGCAGCACCATTTTGAATGTGCTGTAGAGGGGTAGTGATGATCTTGGGAAAATTGAGGCACAGAGTTACAGTAGTTCAGGCTACTCAGGATAGTTGTCTATACAGTTAAACGGCACAAGTCAGCAGGCAATTAGTTAATAATCTTCTGCAATATTTTTAGCAGAAGTGGATGACACCTTATTGATCTGAGTGGATAGTGACAGATCCTGACTGAAAAGAAGCCCAAGAGGTTGAACCTGGGATATCATGGTGGGAGCAGTCCTTAGCTGGGTAGGCCAGAGATGCAAGAGTGAAACTGGAACAAAAATGTTGCCTGAGAACTTCAAGATCTCTGTCTTGTCAGTGTTCAATATGAGTGCATTATTATTCATCCCATTGACTATGCCAAGCATGCATTCTTAAAACAAATTGGGAGGAATTGTTGAGATTTTTTCAAGTGAAAGCAATAACTGTGTATCGTTGGCGTGGGACATACGTTTTATGCATATTGAACGGATAAGAAGAACCAGGGTCCGCGTAAAGTTAAAAAAGAGTGGAGGTGAGGGAGGACCCCTGTGGAACTCCATGAGAGAGGGATTCGAACTCTGGTTAAAAAGATATAGGCGTAGGCAACTGGTGTGACGTGGGGAAAGTAACAATGGTGATCAATTATTTCAGGCAAACGCTATTTTGCCATGATGCTTGTGCAGTGCACAAACAGCCACAGGCCCCCCCCCTGTAAAGTTTTGCAAAGGGGCTATCTGGGCCCGGGCAGTACAAAGCCTTTAGGTTTTGGTACTAATCTTGATCTTCTAAAGTAACATGATCATGTTTTACATTGAATCTGAACACCAAGTGAAAGCAGGTTCCTTGAAAACGGCCAAGTGATATATTGCCTAATACAACTACATCTAATATACGAGAGATGTAGTGCTGTGCATTGTGTGCACAATGAAAGCATGTGCTGGTTGTATGTTTGCATGTGTGAAGTACAATACATGAAGGGTGAAGTGCTGTCAAGTGCATGCATGGTGAGTGTGTGTCCTGGCAGAGTGTGTGTTTGTAAATAGCACACCCTGGTACAATATAGAAAAGCTACAATATTGAACAGTGCATGCATACCGAATGTGAGTGCTGAATGTATGTGAGTCTGTAATGGTGAAATGCATGGAGGTAACTGTGCTGGACAATAAGTGTGCTGTGAATGTAGACTGAGTGCAAGTGCGCCTGCTATGGTACATTACATGGAAGGCCCTGGGTTCCATTTTGGAAAACCAAGGACTGCCTGGTGAGACATGAGGAGTAGAGGAATCCCCCCAGACAGATTTATATTGCTTAATTCCTGTGAGCTGGGTGGGACACACACTGGAGGAAAGGAGAAAGAGACTCCCCCTTAACACTTCAAAAGGTTGATCTGTAATTCAGTGATAGATCACAAGGAAGGGACCAGGACATATCTCATAAAGGAGATGGGGTTGATAAGGGAGTCATAAAAAGTAGGGCTTGGAGCCAGGGATTAAATTTTTGATGCACATATCACAGTTTCTGACATCCAGGTATGAACTCTGGTCACACCCATGAATTTTGTTGTGGGTCTTTCAACTTTGGAGTCTTGTCCGCTGTGCCAGAGGAAACATCCATAGTCCTAGTCACTGAAGTCTCAAAACCTACTGTGGTGTGGCCGGAGGCACCTACCATATAGGATAGGTATCTGTGAATGCCATACCACCATTGGGGGCCTCCCTTCACCCAAAATGGTCCCCACCTTCTTTCTCTCCTGCATGGGCTGCTTCCACGTACAAATACTGTCCACCCCTACCTGTGATCTCCAAACCTGATGGTGCATCCGTGTTGTAGAGGGGGTCAGCCTCTGCAGCTGCCCTACCACTTAATGCCATCCTTGCTCTCTGACTCCCTGCAGATCCTGAATGCTGTCTTGGCCTGCCCTCTGTGTACACTGCCAACTGCGCCTGGGCCCCATGAGGGTGATATTGGAAGACTGACCCTCTAATCCTTTCTACACTCTAGAGCTGCTCCTAGGTGCCTCTTCCCACTGCAGGGCACAACCTCCTCCAACAAGAGACCTGGTACTGACCCCAAATATTCCTGCAGAATTTTGAGTTAATGATCTCCCTTCAGGGGGAGCAAGTAGAGCATGGGCTGTCTGTCATATAGTTCATATCCATGTAGGCCCACCAGCACGTCTGCCTCTCTTGGGGGGCAAACCACAAGCAATGATTGCCACCGCCACTCCAGTGGAGGCAGTGTGATGTGGGTGAGAAGCAGTGGCGGCTGGTGACATTTGAAAGTGGTGGACGTAAAATGATTTTCATACTGCACCTTAGCGAGCGAGCGTAGTGAGCGAGCCCGAACAACCTAAGGGGGGTTCTGGGGGGTTCTACCCCCGAGAAAATTTTGAAAAAAAAGTGGACAAATGGTGCATTTTCAAGCAAATTTGAGAAAGCAGGAAGGTTAATAAAGCAATTGTGAAAGTGCAGTTATTACATTAATAAAGAGATGTCATATAACATAGGTAGCTGCTTATTCAGTATAACCCCAGAGCTTCAAACAGACTTCGAGATACAATGCATTTCTGAGTACCTCACAGATGTTTTTTATTTAACAAACAACTAAACAGGTCGCAAACTAGCAGCATTCAACATATTCACTATTTGTAGATAAAATCAGCACGTCTGTCTTTAAGAGCAGCAAACTTATCAATAACTTGAACGTTAAAGTCTGGGATTCTTTTAACTAGGTCGCTCTCTATAGAGAGCATTGCTAAAGCATTCAGTCTTTCCTGAATCATTGTGTTCCTCAGGAATGTCTTAATTCTGTTTAAGGTGGAAAAACATCGTTCCGACTCTGCTGTTGTCATAGGAGTGGTAATGACAATTTTTAGTAAAGCCACTGTCTCTGTAAGTGACTTTTCCATATTAAGTTTCTGAATTAAAGCCAGCAAAGAAATGGCACCAGTGGCCTTCCGGTATACACTCATTCTGTACAGTACATTCAACTCAGTTTTCAGGTCCTCTTTGTTGAGCATAGGATAAGCTTCCACAGCATCATTCAGAGCTTGCTCAGGGAAGGATTGATCATATTTTGCAAAGTGTTCACTTTGCAATAATGCAGCACTCACCAAATGTTTTGTGAAAGAAAAACGTTCTTGTGCATGCCCAATTATAATGTCACATATCTCCTTTGCAATTCGGACCAGACTGCTGTTGTTTTTCCTGCGGTTTGAAAAAGTAGAATCCTCTGGCAGTTTGTTGTCTAAATTGTCAACCCCATCTCTCACTTTGCTCATGTTGGTGACAAACATACTGGTATCTCTTTGCACAGAGACAGTATCTATGGCTCGTGCTTGTAACTGGTTGTATAATATGTAGACAAAAAACATTATGTCATGAAATAAAAACAGAAAGAACTGAAACTCTCTGTCTTGTAGTGTTCTAGCAAAGCGACGGGCTTCATTCTGACTTTTGTAATCAAAGTCTTCATTGGCTTCTATGGCGTCAAAACATTTCTCAAGGTCCTCCCTATGTTTATATATTAGGTTGACTGTACGTATGTTAAAGTTCCAACGAGTTGAGGATCCCCTTGGAAGTCTTTTGTCCACAATCTCAAATCAAATTAAGTTGGTGGGCGTAACAGTGCACATAATGAGCATTAGGGTACACATCTCTAATTCTTTTCTGTACTCCACCAAGGCTTCCACTCATTACGGACGCACCATCATAGCTTTGTGCGATAAGTTTATTTTTTTGAAGCAGCTCTGGAAAAATGAAGTTCAGTTGACGCAGTATAGCTGAAGTAATGGTTTCTGCACTTGAGTCTCTTAAATGTGTGAAACCATAGAACCTCTCCACAACTTTACTGTCTTTGTCAAGGTACCGAAAGACTAATACGGACTGTGTTTTTGTGGCCACATCAATGGTGTCATCAGCCTGAATAGCCAAAAAGTCTGTGTTTTGCACCTCTTGGACAATATGGCTTCTCATAATTTCTCGAAGCTGTGTGGAGTGACATTTCACTCCACACCCAGTCTCACAGCCATAGTTATCACGTATCATCCTTCGTTTAGTTCCATTATTCCATTATTCCAACATTTTAATCCAATTTTTACTTAGTTCACTTATTCCAGTCCTCTGCATGTAGGGTATCATGCAATTTTTGAAAAAACTTCAAATGTTTAAGATGTGCCCATCCATAACTATGGCTGTGCGACTGGGTGTAGAGTGAAATGTTGCTCCACACAGCTTCGTGGATTACTTGGGTGCCATTCGGGCTAGGCACTCCCCCAGTGGGCACGCATTCTTGGACTACAATGGCATAAATTGTTAATCATGGTGTGCATCTCATCACTTCTTGACGTAATTCTACATGTATAATTGCCCCCTTGATGACTTGCACCCAACGGAGAACAAAGGAAAATTATGATGAACTTGTTAAACATCACTGCATGTATGGCTTGACATCTCGTTCATGGAGCAAGCTTGTGTTATTACAATATAGAAAAAATATACTTATGACATACATTCTGATATGTTAAATTGTGGAAATATTGCTTGCTCATATACGTTGAGGATTTATATTGTATTAAGCTCGCGTAAATGAGCACTTCTGGAAATCCGTAATAGTATCTTGATCCTGGGAATCCATTGAATTGTGGGTAGTGTAGTTTTTGTTTATTGAGGTTGTTTGGAGGTAATTGTGGGAGTGTCAAGGTGGCCAATTAACATCAAAGAAGGAGGGAGGGGTTATGATGTTGGTTTGTGATTTATAAAGAGTGGTCACATGGGGGAGGTAACATCCTTTCACGGAAATGGCTATCGTGATGACAGAGTGATGCAGTCTTTAGAGGTATGAGGGAAGTGGGGAACGAGGTGATAGAAAGTGTGAGTTTGATTGTATTAGGTTTGAGTGAGTGAATAGGGGGTGTTTGAAGAAGTGTGCATGCGGGAAGTTTGGGGAAAGTAGAGGGAGATTGAATATATGCTAATGAGTGTAGTTCGGTGAGCGCGTAATTGCCAGTAATTCGAGTTGGGTAAAAGAGGGGGGAGACTAAAGAGTGCGAAGTTTAAAGAGTGTTGAATCGTAAGTTGTTTATGGGGGGAGATTAAATTAGTGTGAATGTGAGGAGAAATGATGTTGAATGCAGTGTGGGTTTGATCGTCGCGGTGAATGTTTAGTGGGAGTAATATTGAACTGAGGTGAACGATGTGTGAGCACGAGGAAAATGGGGGTTTTCACAGACACTAGGGGTTTGAAATAGGAGTAGAGCATGGGAACAAGATGGGAGAAAAGTAAACTCATGGGTTGAGAAGGGGAATATTTGATTTGTGGTTCCCAAGAAATGACAATTATATTAATAAATCGGATAAAACAAGGGTAGTATTTGAGCATGTTAATAAGATGGCATGAATGTAGCATAGTGAGCATGATTTGAAACATGTGTTTAACTTAAGATTCATGCAGTAATGGTGGTTTTTTAACTAATATTTGCAGTTACCCCTGATGAAGGCCTTGGAAAGGCCGAAATGCATTGGGTTTTAATAAAGAAAACTGCTCCAGACGAATCATGTGTTTTGATCGTGTTTTCGAGAGAGGCCTGGATGGGCACATCTTAAACATTTGAAGTTTTTTCAAAAATTGCATGATACCCTACATGCAGAGGACTGGAATAAGTGAACTAAGTAAAAATTGGATTAAAATGTTGGAATAATGGAATAATGGAACTAAACGAAGGATGATACGTGATAACTATGGCTGTGCGACTGGGTGTGGAGTGAAATGTCGCTCCACACAGCTTCGTGGATTACTTGGGTGCCATTCGGGCAAGGCACTCCCCCAGTGGGCACGCATTCTTGGACTACAATGGCATAAATTGTTAATCATGGTGTGCATCTCATCCCTTCTTGACGTAATTCTCATAATTTCTAGCATACACTCAAGGAGTTCATTTTGTATCGTTTTAGAGGTGCCCTTAAAGACTGTAGCACTTGCTAAATGTGCTTCCATTTCCTTGTCTATGCTTGCTAATAAATCCACAAGGCCTCTGAATATTCCAGGATTTGAGGAACTTTCAGATTCATCATGGCCTCTCAATGCCAGTTCGAAAGCACCACAGAAAAGAATGCAATCAATTATTTTTGATAGTATGTGTCTATTCCTATCAACTGCTTCATTGTGTTTCTGTAGTGTTTTGCGGTATGCATCGTTTATGTGGTGCTCAATCGGTGTGTCTCCCAACATTCCCAGTCTCGTCAGGTTTTCCATATGGTTTCTTGTGTGTGCATGCTTCTTTATTTTGTCAGACAAATGCTTCAAGTCTATTACTCCTTGTTTTGTCCAAGACATGTCACCACTAAACAGCAAGCAAGGGAAGCAGAACAGAGAATTTTTTGACGCGCACCCTGTACGCCAATCAGCTTTTGTGTACCAGGTGTTTGAGAATGTACGTTTGTAAGTTTTTCCTCTGTCCTGGGAAGTTTGTTGTAGTTTTAGGTCAGGCCGATCAGGTCCTAATTGCTTTATAATTAGTTTCTCTTCACGTGTCCGTCCAAAGAATGGCCTTGCAATTAGCTGTTCTACTGTATTCATGCCGATGCTGGCCTTACCAATATTAAAGAAACCTGTCAATAATCAAAGTACAACGTATAAGGTTTGGTGCAATAATATCAAATTTCAGTATAAATACATATATCTTGTGCATTATCGCAATATATCTCCAACAGCTCCCCTTTGCACAACATGACTGCTATAAATACAGCCTTACTGCCTGCTGCCTCTGTGTGCCATACTGGTTGCTGAAGGCACTGAAACAGACACTGCTTGAGGGCCTTTAACAAGGCAAGGGATAGATAGTGCCTTTAACAACCGTTATTGCCCAAAACACAGGGCTAAGGCTATTAGTAAATTCCATCCACTGAGGGTACAATGTTCAAAATGTGCACCCACCCAAACCACCATGTAGAGTGACCACATACATAGCCCTAACTCCAATCTAAAAAAATATAGCATCAGTTTCCTTACCTTTAACAATGGTGTTTGCTGGGTTGTAGCCGGGATGAAAGAGCAGCAAAGGAGGTTGGGGCCTCTTGTTCTTCGCCCAAAAATTGCCCAAAAATTAGGTAATGGTTGTCAACTTGTCAGGCTTTACCAGGTGCTGAAAATAAAAATATAACAATTTATTTTTGAAACATTAGGATAATCAAACAAAGACTGGGGGAAAAAAACATAACGCTCTAATTTTTACCTTGCAGTTTGCATGCAGCTCTTAGATGACAGTTAATAGCTCACTGTTGTATGTTAGGATTTTAACTTACAAACTGCAAGTAACAAAAGGATCTCTCTGACAAAAGCAGTGACTCACTGACCTATTACATCATGTGCATTTTGTGATCCGCATCAGGTACATGTTCTTTGCAGCAGGCACATTAACCTTCTGCGCTACCTTTCCATGAGTCAAAACTTCCACTAGACAAAACTCTGATCTCTCTCTAGGAAAAACATTAACCATCAGCGTTATCATGACATTTTTATTGTTTCTGAAAATTGCTAGAGGCCAGGAAGGTGGTAGCGAGTGCTTTTAGAACCATAATATACTTGCAACTCCATTCAAATTACGCACTAGACAAGAGAGCAATATGCTGCCTAAATAAAAAGTACCAACATCCTGGAAAAAGCAAAGTAAAGCATGTGAAATGTAAGCAGGAAGAACATGGTTACCAATCCACCCATCAATCAGTCATTGCAGTACCCCACGATTGGTGCACTTCCCCACCCGGGAAAACAATGCTGTTAAAAAAAAGACAAGAAAACAAAAGTACCAGTGGCCACTCGAAAACCAGGCCTCGCCTTCGCGAAGAATGCAGAATGGGGAAAGAGCGCATTAGCATTAGCATCGCTGCCAGGGGCGGTTATGAGGCACGGTGGTTTCGTTTTCCCACCCCAGCATACCGAGCTTGTGGCATGACCCGCCGAACGCTTTCTCGGTGACGGACAAAGTCCCCGAACTTCTGTTCTGCGCTGTGACACTTCTTGTGAGGGAGGGCAGGGATTCAGTGACTGAACCAGAAATGGTACCTAGCGCGGCTTGCGGAGTAACATGTATGCAAAAGAACGGTTAAATATTTTCTCTTTAGTGTAATTATTTAAAACATTATATGCACCGGATCGAGCCACTGGGAGGCAGCGTCCTGCATAAAAGTAAACTGCGTGGTGGGTGTAATGTGTGCATTATATAAAGATATAAAGTCAGCGACTAAGTTGAGGGTATGTTTTTTGTAGCGCTGAGTCAAGGAAAGAGCATTCGGAGCTATATAAGACAAAATACGTGCTTCTTTCATTAACAACTTCACAAAACTATTTTTATTTATTACCATGACTGTGTATGGATTACTAGTGCAATTTTTGAAGCTCTCTACTGAAAATCTTTAATAAATAAAGTTAAAAAACAAGAAATGGCTTGAAACTTCTAGTCAGGAAAACTCTGTCATGAGTCAGTTGGGCACCAACCCCTACTCGGCAATTGCAACTTCTTGGGGGGGAGCTTGGAACATTCCCAGTAGCCATGTCAGAGCCACCAGTCACCCAGATGCCATTTCCTCCCACTGTCGCACAACACCGTGACTGGCACTGGATCAGTACGAAGTGTTAGGGAAGGATGAGAGGAGATTATGCAAGGCCCATTGAATTTAACTTTGGCAAATTGGCATGAAATGCACACTTACGTCTACTCTATCAACGATGATCAGGATCCGATCTTTTGGTGAAGAAAATCCACAACCAACCAAGGCTGAGCCGAGCCACGAGCAGTAGTAGGCAGTTCACGAGGTGTGTCGTGTCTGTGACTCGTGTCGTGTGTGTGGCGTGCGCGGTCTGCTGCGATGACGTCACGTCACGGAACGAAATGGCCAATCACTGTCTGCATGGCTTCACATAAGCCACAGTGATTGGCCATACATTCTCACCAAGTGCCACCCACGCGTGGCACCCAATGCCTATTATGCCTCAGACTCTGAGGCATAATAGGCATTGGGTGGCTCAGACTGCGCGGTGAACGCGTGCCTCTCAGCCAATCCAGACGCTGCTCCAGCAGCGCCAGGATTGGCTTGAGCAGGGATACTCCCCGCCCATTAGGAGACCGGGGGCTGTGGCATGAAGCAACCCTCGCTCTCCTAAGGGGAAGGCTAGTGCGCATGTTCGGGCTGGTCGTAAAAATGACCAGACCAAAACCGAACATGCGCACTACTAGTGTTTAGTGCGCTGTCAGTCAAACTCAAACCCTGAGTGCTGCCGCAGCCCACGCCCCCACCCCCTTCAGCGAGCATCCTGATTGGAATTAGGCAGCGTCAGAACAGTAGAACGAAGAGAATTTGTTATTTGTACAGTAATTTATTTAAACGATGAATGGGGCCGTGGCATTAGTGGAGCAACGCCCCAGCGCCCCAATGGACCACTGGTGAGAAGCCCCACAGGGATCAAGCTCTTGCCCCCGATATTCAAGCGGGATGCGTCTCACTGAGTACACCAGCATGACTGCGTTCTCAATGTCGGCCTCAGATGCAGTTTCCGGGGCCGATATACTTCTTCATTCCAGGCACAGGGGGAAGGGATTTCTCTGCATCCTGATGCGGTGACGTCATGGCAGCAGTATGGTCGACACATCGCTCAGCGTATACTCTCCCTTCCAACCTTTCTGGGCGAGGAGTGTGATCCTACTCCCCCACCAAGGGATCTGATTGTTTGGTAAATTAAACACTGTTAACAAATCCTTCGCTAGGAGTTGATGGAATGATTTCAACATTGGAATTAACTCTCACACAGTAGTGATGTGAGCATCTATGTGATGCTGGCAAATGAGCTTGGACTCCTCCATGGCAATGGTGTATTCAATACTCCGTCTGACTCTTTTGTTGCCTCTTCTGGGTGCCTGGAAGGAGTCCATTACAACAACAGATTTATGAAAGCAGGATTTTCCTCACTGAAGTAGATCTTTTTTAGTCTGAATTTTAGTCAGTGAACTAGGGAAGAAAGGTGGCCTCTTCCCTGAAAGTTTATGTCACCATGTCATATCTTTGAAATTCCCCACCACACTGGATGCAGAACAGAAAGCAAAGTCTTTTTTGGAGGAGCAATTAAACAGACAAGGTAAATTAAAGAGGGGTACAATACCACACAAGGAAGTCACACTAGAAAATTAATCCACCCAGCAAACAAATATTTTTAAGGGAGACAGCCACAACACTGAGCTCAATGAGTAAAGATTAGAGTTTGCACTGAAACAGGTGTGGTACAGGCAGACATAAATTGGCAGAAAGAGGAACGATTGGAGAATAGTTTTATGACCATACTGAAATCAAGCTTGCTGTCATTAACATAATTTGGAAGTCTTTGGGACCCATCTCCAAAAAGAATGGTTGCCGTAGTCCAAAACAAAAGTGCTAGTCAGAGAGGTGTTCATATTAGTTGGGAGACATAAGCTTACCTCTTTTAAAAAGATGCACTCAAACTCATTATTTGATCCACACAAAACGTAAAGCCTATCTGCCCTGGAACTAATTTTACACAGAAACATAATGATTCTTTTTAATTAAGGTCTGTCAATAGATAATGTTCATTTTTCTGTAAAATAGTAAATCACCTCTGTGAATATTTAAATGTTAAAGTTGACGTTATTAGTTATGTTTTTCTGTAAAAGGTTAAATTCAATGGTGGGAATTATTTTTAAATTCACAGTGTTTATTTGACATCAGACAGGTGAACCTTGTATCTTATTGCTATCTCAGCTACCCCACCAAGAAGAGGTTTGTGTTCTTTACAGTGACTTCTGTGCCCATGGTTTTCTAATACTTAGACACAATGAACCCCATAGCCAATTGACAGAGAGCAGCTTGAACAGGTATTGTTACATGATTCGCTAGAAACCTCCCAATACTCTCTCAGGCAAATGCGTTTAAAAATTGTTTAGTATTTTTATGACTTTTGGAAAATATTGCATATCAGTTATAACAGTTATTAAGTTCTGTTGAAGCAGCCTTTGGGTGTGCATTCGACCAGACCCCCAACATAAGGAAAGGGGATTTTAAGGATTTAGATATTGAGGCATTCCTCAGCACACGTCTGTTATGTCACAATATCCATAAACATGCTTGATGTGAGCATAAGTAAAATACAAGTAGGTAAGTTCTTATTTCTTTTTTCCTTTTTATTTTCCGATGTTCAGACAGCCGACACGTGTTTCGTCGCTTACATGGGAATTATTCCCGCGACTTTATCAAGGCTATTGTCTTCACCTCAAACTCATCACTCCCATCCTTCATCCTGCTTTATCTTTAAGAGACTTCAGTGAGTTTTCACAAATTCACTAGCCCAGTATATGTATATTTTTGTGTCTGCCTTGAAATTATATACATATCAACTCCCCAGTGTAGTTGCCTTGACGAGCAGAGATAAGACCTGTTCATTTTCTGAGCATGCTTTGTGCATGCGTGGCGTGCTCACTTCACCACAGTGACATCTAAATTCTCATTGTTACTTCAATATACTGCTATCAACGTTGCCGACATACACAGGCAACCAAAGAATTCCTGAACCTATCCATGTAACTGATTTGCCCTAATATTCTATTGTATTCTATTGCAGTATTTATATAGTGCTAATACCCCTATGTGGCATCCTGTAGTGCTTGCCTACATGAGTAGCACACTGCACTGTGAAGGGTGTGTGGTTGGAAGCATGCTGTCTTTGTTTTGAACCTAGATGGGAAGTGTTTCCATGTTGTGCATGATGACCACCGAGGTGGGGAGACAGAGGCACAGTTTTATGATTTTCAGTGTGCTGGTAGCTTTGAACAGCTCTACAGGTCCCTTTGTGGTATTTCAAAAGACTTAATCTGCTTAGCTGGTTACTTCAGTGGGCTGTCCAATCAGAGTTTTTGTGTTTAGTTGTGGCCGGAGCTGGCATGGTTGGAGGGAGAGTGAAATTGAGAGATCTGTAGGGATGGGAACTTTTATTATCATCCCATATCTGAGGGTCTTTGTGAGATGTAAAGAAGCAGTCAAATGGTATAGATATTTGGGACCTGCAGTAGTGGGCTATATTAAAGTCTTCCAAATGTCTAGCACTGTGTGACAGATCTCCTCAGTTATTCCATGCCTGTTTGTTTGGTGATGGCTGTTTTAATTTGGCTGTACAGTACTCATGAGGGCCAACCCTCATAGCAGGCATGTCTTATGTGAATTTAAGAGGCATAAGTTATAATTTGTCGCTGACAGCTGAGTATTATGATTTTAGTATTATTGTGGACCATAGCTGCTATATATGCAAGTGCATAACTATATAATGTCACAGCGAACCATAGGTCGGCCCCTCTTAGCTTGCCTGCACGAAAGCAGTTTACTGTTTGAGTTGATTGCAATTCATGAGTTGTGAGTGCAGGATTGCGTTTGAGGGTGCAACTGTTTTCTGGGCTCTGCTGCCGGGATGTGGGTGATGTAGTTATCTAATAAATAGCCAGGTTTTCAACTCTCTTAATATCCGCTTTTGCAACATACAGTACATTAGGCCTGTCAGCCTTAAGGTGATCTTCCCCCAAACTTGTTGCCTTCACCCTCTTGTTTTCTAAACCTGTTTTGTTGGCTTTTAGGACTCTGTACACTTTGCCACTGCTAAAAAGTGCTAAAGGACTTGTGCTCTCTACTTTAAACTTGGTGAAATTGGCCTACACCCAATTGGCACATTTAAATTACTTGCAAGTCCCTAGTAAAGTGATACTACATGTACAAAGGGCCTGTAAATGCTACTGGGGGGCCTGCAGCACTTATTGTGCCACCTAATTAAGTAGCTTTTTAAACATGTTTCGGGCTGATTTTGAAGCCTGTGTGTGCAGTTTTAAACTGCCATGTTGACCTGGCAAAATAAACCTTTCAAATACATATAGGTCACCCCAACCGTAGGCCAAAGGGCAGGTTGCAGTGTATTTAAAAAGTTGTACTTTTCATTTTTACATAGCAGTGAAAAACTCTTAAATTAGTTTTTCACTACTGCAAGTCCTGCCTTTCCAATAGGATAACATTGGGTTAACTTATTACATTTAATAAGTGACACCTTTCAATAAAGAGCGGGTAGAAATGTTGAGTTGGTGTCTAAAGAATTGTAATTTAAAGCACTCTTTAAATGGTAAAGTCAGGTTCTACGTCAAAATTCTGAAAATGCCACTTTTCAATAGCTGTAATTTTCTTTTCCCAACCATTTGGTGCCTGCAGCTTGTACCTGGATCACATGACTAGGTGTAGCTGATAGTTAATCTTTGTGTATTGCTCCGAGACAGTGAGACATTGGGGAATTGTAGCTGGCATGATGGGCATCTCTGACCTGATGAGGGGGAGGAGCTGTCACATACCACCCTTGCACATCACAAAGGCACTGCCCAGCATACTCACAAAGGATTTTGACACTGCTCTTTTGTGACCACAAGCTGGGGCCAGGACAGGGAGGCAGGCAATTCCAAACACCTCCAGAACCTTCTCCTACTTCAAAGTGGGCACCAGGTATAAATAATGGACCCTCAGACCCAACTCTTCAGTACCCCTCTGGACCTGTGGAAGACTGAGAAGGACTGCTATGCTGCTCTGCTGGAAGAAGGACTGCTATTCTGCTGCCCTGCTACTGTGCTGCCCTGTAGCCTGGGTGAATAGAGCTGGACCTGCATCTTGAACCCAGGACCATTAGAATGTCTCCAATGGCTAGTTGGCTGACCTCCTGATCGGAGCCTCAGTAACGGGAAAAGCTCAAACTACCTTTAATCCAGCCCAGGGGCTCTGTCTGCTTTGAGTCTTGCCCCCCAAGTGGTGCCACCCCAGTCCTGGACCCTTGGAAGTGGGTCTGAATGTGCTCTGCCAGCCCAGCTGTGGTCGAAGCAGAACCGACTCAGCGCAACGCCTCGCAGACCTGCATCAGAACTGCCGCTGCGCAACGCATGCCTGATGCAGTACCCCACAACTCTTCAGAACCGCCGTTGCACAACACCACCTCAATGCAGGACCTCGCATCACAGCTCCTCAACTCCTTCGAACCGCTATTGCGCTACACATCTTCGAACCTGGAACTTGCACCGCAATCCCACAGCTCCCCTGAATTGCTGTTGCGCGATGCATCTTTGCCACAGGATGTCGCATCACAGCCCGCGGCACATCGGAACTGCAGCGATGCGGTGCATCTTCCAAGTGGGATCTACATGGAATCTAACCCGCGGCCCTGATTTAAGGTACTGTGTTCAGCGGGCCTAACTTGTCCCTTGTATCAAGCCCTCACTCCAACGCAGTCGGTCTGAACTTGTGACTTTGTCTTGGTACGGAATGACCAGATAACCACAGTTGGTGCTTTGTGCTTTTAGGCACTATTTTCACTTAAACCTTTAAAATTGCATATCTCCAGTTCTACTAATTGAATTTTTGTCATTTTGGCTCAAATAATTTACTAAACTTTACTCTGTTTTTCTAAATTGGTGTGGGGTTTTTCTTATGTTGTGTTTCCACTTTCTCACTATTTGAATTGCTGCTTCAATACTTCATACATTGCCTCTAAGTCAATCCTAACTGCTTTGTACCAAGCTACCTGAGGGTTAAGCACAGGTTAATTTGGGGTTTGCTTGTGACTTCACCCTGACAGAAATTGTGGCTGCTGCCCCGGTTCAAATGAAAATAAATATTTGGAATGAGAAAATAAATGTTTGCTTATATTAGATTTACCACCTGTCTGGTTTCTAGTCTTTCATTTTCTGCTTAGCTTGGGGTGCCCTATTAGAGTCGTCTGTTCTCGGCTCACAGTCGCAACATCTCTTACATGTGATTTTATGTGCATTCTATGTGTATCCAATCATGGCAAGCAATGAGCAAGTAAAACTTCAAAGATGTTGCTTGGTGTTCATAATGTAAATAAACCCCTGTCCCTGCCCACACAACACGCTCAGCCCCCTTCCAGGGTTTACAGACTTTAGCTTTCTGCCTTGTATGGCTCCTTGACTAACAAAGCTGTATGTTTATGAAAACATCTTTTCCTGGCAAAAAAGCACTTTAACAGCTCATTACATTGGGCAGTGGGCGTAATTGGAGAAAGGGTAGAGCGAATGCCAGCATCTGCCACACAAAATACCCGAAGCAGTACTTGTACTGTACCATTGAGTGAGACATAATCGGGATATTTTCTCAACCCCGGTCTCCTTTCACCCATTGTAAACAGAACTGGGTCATGCTGGTGAATGGGGCAAATTTCCCGAAGCCCAGCGGCTTTCGGCTGTGAGGATTGCTAAGTGTGACAAACAGACTTCCTCTCTTTATTTCCAGCCGGCAGTGCACTGGATGACTAGAATTCATTCAGTTGGTGTTTTTTTTCGTAACAAGAAGGGTCCAACAATCTGCAGCTCAAGCCTTCACCATGTCCAGCCAATTGGCCCTTTTACAAGGAAAGACATGTTCGCGGTGAGAAATTTCATCAGTACTATATTGTATTGTAATTGCATTTATATAGCGCTTACTACCCCTGACGAGGCGTTGAAGCCCTTTTTCGGCGAGTAGCATGCTACTCCGGGACCCATAGAGGATTAGTGTTGAATTAGTATAGTGAAACATGCAAGTACATTTTAAGTGGTGGATAGGTTAGTCAGTTATTTGGATTTGGAATGATAGCAGAAGGATAGAGGAGGAAAATTTATATAGCGCTTGTTACCCCTGATGGGGTGTTGAAGCACGCTACTCCGGAAGCCCATAAAGGATTAGTGGTGAATTAATATGGTGAAATATGAAAGTAGTTTCAGTGGTGGATATTAGTCAGTTATTTGGAGTGAGAAGGATAGCGGAGGGATAAAAAGGGAAGAAAGGTTTGCATTCATATAGCACTTGTTACCCCTGATGGGTGTTGAAGCGCATTTCTGGCGAGTAGCACGCCACTCCGGAACCCATTAAGGATTAGTGTTGAAAATTAGTATAGTAAAAATGAAGTAATTTGAGTAGTGGATATGTTGTTCAGTTATTTGGGTAGAGAAGGGTAGGTGGCGGGATAGAAGAGGGAAAGAGGTTTGTATTTATATAGCGCTTGCTACCCCTGATGGGGTTTTGAAGCGCAAGTAGCACGCTACTCTGGAACCCATAAGTATTAGTGTTGAATTAGTATGGTGAAACATGAAAGTAATTTTAGTGGTGGATATGTTAGTCAGTTATTTGGATTGAGAAGGGTTGGGGAGGGTAGAAAGGGAAAAGGTTTGCATTTATATAGCGCTTGTAACCCTTATGGGGTGTTGAGACGCTTTATTGGCGAGTAGCACGCTACTCTGGAACCCATAAAGGATTAGTGGTGAATTAGTATAGTTGAAAATGGAATTTGTGAATTGAACATGTTAGTCTGTTAATTTTGATTGAAAAGGATAGTGGAGGGATAAACGAGTGAAGGATTTTTTTTTACATTTTTTTTAGGTCTTAGCAGTAGGAGGAGGCTTTTGGATGAGTAAAAGGGGGTTTTGGAGGGGAGGAGTCAGGGAAGAGTTTAGAAAGGTTTGTTTTAGGGGATCAGTATAGTAAAAGAGGTGTCAGATGATGCAAGGAGGGTAGAGTAGGAGAGAGTCTAGAAAGGGTTATTTTGGGGATCATAGTAGTGGTATGGGGTTTGGGACAAAGAGTGTGGATGTAGAGGATATATTGATAAATGTGTAGGATGAGAGATAGGGTAGTGCATTGGAAAGAGTAGTAGAAAGAAGTTTGAGATGAGTCAGAAGGTTGGGCTAGAAGATATATTGAGATAAGTATAGGCTGAGAACTAGGGTAGTGCCTTGGAAATGCTAAATTAGAAGAAAGTGATAAATATATAGATCCATAAGTACATTGAAAGTATATAGATACATAAAGGAGGTAAGTATATGTAGATTAAAGATATTGATAGAGGCACAGGATGAGAAATAGGGTAGTGCATTGGATATGCTTTTTCAGGAGAAAAGTAACAGAGACACAGATCCAAGTACATGGAAGGTACATAGATGCACAATGGAAGTAAGTACATGTAGACCAAAGATGATATTTATTTATTATTATTATTATTTTTTTCTCTCAACAACATAATTATTCTACATGTTTATACAAAGCAATACACAAAGATAGGTACATGTCTATAGTGAAAACAAATGCTTATATACAGAGGGATATGCTGTAAATTTCTGTTTGCGTATGGTGCTTATGTGGGGAATAGACAATTCTTGAGTAGTTTTCTAAAGATAAGGTGGTTGTCGGTGGATCTTATGTTGGGGGGGTAAAGAGTTCCATAGTTTGGCTGCTTGAACAGAGAAGGATGTGCCACCCATGGTTTTTTTCTTGCATCTTGGGATTTTGAGGCGAGATGCTCCTTTAGAGCGGAGGTTCCTCTGTTGAATGTGTTTGGTGATTTTATTCCTGATGAAGAGCGGTCCCATTCCATGTATTGCTTTGTGGGTGATACAAAGCAGCTTGAACGTGGATCTTCTGGCAACCGGTAACCAATGCAGGGCTTTCAAGGCAGGGGAGATGTGGTCTCGCAGTTTGATATGCAAGAGTAGTCTGGCAGCCGAGTTCTGAATCCGTTGTAGTCTTTTCATGGTTGTTAAAGGTGATCCGTGGTAGAGGCTATTGGCGTAATCAAGTTTTGACAGAACAAGGGAGATGGTAGCTTGGACCTTGTGCGGAAATCCCAAATGAGGGAAAATTCGTCGCAGCGTTTTTATAGTGACAAAGCTTGATCTTGCTAGTTTGTCCACTTGGGCATTCATCGACAGCTTGGAGTCCATGGTCATTCCGAGGTTTCTTACTTCCTTCGATACTTTAGGTGGTGATCCCAGTTCATTAGGCCATGCGGCAAGCGGGTTGTAATGTTTCCAATCGCCACACGTGAGTATTTCTGTTTTTTAAGTATTCAATTTGAGATGGCTCCAAGTCATCCACTGATCCACGGCTCTGAGACAGCTGAAAATTGGTGATTTTCCAATGTCTTTGGGGCATTCCAGTTGAAGGAGTATTTGCGTGTCATCTGCATAGTTATAGCACGTGAGGTGAAATTGATTGATCAGTACTGGTAATGACTTCATGTAGATGTTGAAAAGCATGGGCGAGATGATAGAACCTTGAGGGACCCCTGCTTTTGTGGAGTACGGTTTGGACGAGAAAGGTGGGGTATGGATGACATTAGTTCTGTTTTGAAGGTAGGACGCGATCCAGTCTAGAGCAGTTCCCTCTATGCCGGCTTCATAGAGTCTTTGTTTCAGAGTGTCATGGTCAACCGTGTCAAAGGCAGCCGAGAGGTCCAAGAGGAGTAGCGCAGCAACTCCGTTGCGGTCAACTGTATTTTTCAGGTCATCCCAGATGGCAAGGAGGGCAGATTCAGTGCCTCTCCCCGGACGGAATCCTGTTTGGAAGTCTGAAAGTATGTCATTCTCTTCAATGAATTGTGACATCTGGGTGAACGCTGCTCTTTCTATCAGTTTGCCCAGGAAAGGTCCATTTGTAATGGGTCTGTAGTTGTCAGGGTTCAGCGGGTCCAAGTTTGTTTTCTTCAGTAAAGGGCGTATGTGTGATTTTTTGAGTTCTTCTGGAAATATTCCGGTAGTGAAGGAATCGTTGATGATTCTTCTTACTGGAGTGGCAGCAGAGGTTGTTAAAAGAGTTGTCTTGAAAATTTGTGGTGGACAGGGGTCAGAAGGGCTGCCGGCAGGCCTGCTTGCTTTGACCAGGTCCATAAATTCATCGTGTGATATGTGTTGGAAGTAACGGAGAGGCTTGGTTAGAGTATTCTTGGATTGTTGTTTTGTACAAGGGTTAGTGCTGGTGCTTTGTTTCTGTTTTAAGTACGAGTCCAACTTGTCTGCTTTGTCCGTGTAATGATTTTCCAGTTTGTCTGTGAAATCTTGAGTAACAGGATGAGTTCCTTCTAGGCAATTTGGTTTGCGAAATTCATTGAGTATTTTATAGAATTCTTTATTTGCACATTTAGCGTTTTGAATTCTGTCTGAATAGTACCTTTTCTTAGCTTTTTTGATAGCCGACTTGTATAATCTGTTAATTTTTTGTAGGTGAAGTTTGTCTTGTTTGGCGTTTGTTTTGAGCCAGGTACGTTGTAGCTTTCTAATTTGTTGTTTTATGTCTTTTATTTCTATGTTTCTCGAAGGTGCTTTTTTTCTTTTGTTCTGTTGTATGGTTTTGAGTGGTATCAGGATGTCAAAAGCTTCTTGTAGCCACTGATATAGTTTTTGAACAGAATTTATTGTTTCTAGATTTGTACTTGATGTTAGTTGTGTTTCTAAGTATTCAAAATTGAGTTTGTTCCACGGCCGATAGGTGGATGGATGTAAGGTAGTTTTAGGTGAGTCGCTTAGTGTTGTTTTATGTTGGAAAGCAAGCAAGTGGTGGTCTGACCATGTGACTGGAGTTATAGTTTGAAAGGTAACTAGTTCAGTATTAGCAAAAATGACATCTAGGATATCTCCAGCGGTGTGTGTCGGTTTGTGGACAATCTGATGGAGGTTCAGTGCGTCTAGGCCAGTGATTATTGTTTTGGGATGGGTCATATTGGGTTTGTCAAACCAAATGTTGAGGTCACCCAGAACGCATAGGATGGAGTGTATTGTTATCAGGTTTGAAACTGTGTCTAGAAGTGCGTCTGGGAATGTTGCCTTGCTAGGTGGAGGTCTGTAAAGGAGCAGGAAGTTACAGGAGGAAGACGGTGTAGGATTGCATCTTGTTAGAAGAGCCTCACAATTCTTTATGGAGATGTCGTCAATTTTAGTGATATGTATTGTTTGCCTGAATACAACAGCTAGACCACCTCCTTTTTGGCTATACGATTTTGGGTGATTGTTTGATAGCCTAGAGGAATGGCTTCATGCAGGACTGGAGCCATATCCTCTCCCAACCATGATTCGGTTATGAATAGTATGTCTGGTTTTGCATCTGTGAGAAGGTCGTAGATGTGATGCTTGTTTTTAGAGAGAGATCGAGCATTTATTAGTAGACAGTTTAGAGAGTGGCCTTTGGTGATTGTGAGACTTTGTTTTGTAGAAGAGTGGTCAGTATTGTGTGGGTTTGTAGCAGGTGTGTATTTAGAGCTGGCATTAGCTGTATTAGGATAGCAATCGTGTAGCTATTCTGTATCATGTTCCTCATCCAGCATGCTAAGAAGGCATTTTGATGGGTCTGCGTGTGTATGTGGTGGAGATGGTGTTTGAGAGTGAGTTGGAGTGCTGTGTTGTTTTCGTGGTGTAACATTGTGAAGTAGACATGGGGAAGCGAAGTTGTGAGGTATGGCATGTTGCTTATATTGTTTGCGTGTGTTTAATGCGGAAGGTGTATGAGTCAGGGGTGGTGGTGCAGCATGTGGGTCATGTAGTAAGGTTCTAAATTGTCCAATGGATGAGAGGCGGTTAGAAGAGAGTTGCTGTGTTGCTGTATCTGTGTTAGGTGTGGTGGAAGAGAGAAAGCTTGGCATTGGAGTTGGTTCTTTTGTGTTTGAAAGGTGGGTGTATGTTTGTATTTTGTGATGGTAAGTATTATGAGGTGTTGTGCTTTGAAGATCTTGTTGTGCTGGTGAGTGTGATATGTTTTGTTTTTGAGGAGTAGTGAAAAGGGGTGCTGATGTATATGTTTCATGCAATGGATTTGGTTGTATAGTATTGTTTGTGAGAGGAGGTTGTACGGTAGAGGGGTGGTGATGTGTTTATGAGTAGAGTGTATGATGTGTGTAGGTGGGAATGAAGTAGAGGTAAGAGTGTTTGTCTTAGACTGGTTTGTTGCAAGAGTTAAAAAGTGTGGTGGTCTGCAGTGTGTGTGTTGTACGTTAGTGTTATTATGGTAGAAGGGAGAGGAGGGTGTTTGTTGGACAAATTATGGAAGGATGATTATATGTTTGTTAGTGATAAAAGGTGGTATGTTAGGTGTAATTACAGCAGGGAGCGTGTGTCTGGATGGGATGTAGTTATGTATGGTGTCGATTGGCGTTGTGTTAATGATGAGTGTATTGGTTGGTGGTATAGGATAGGGTTGTGTACTGTTTGTAGGTGATGGTGGATATGTGTGGTAGTTGGGATAGTAGGGTGTATAGATGTGGTTTGGTTGGTTTTGTAGTGTATGCTGGCACATTGGTTTGTGCATAGGGTTGTGCTTGGTGTACATTTGGTGTGTGTGTGTTGCTCTGTTTGTGGATGTGGATGGTGTGGGCTTGGTGTTGCTTAATAGGAAGATGGACAGCATTCCTGGCCCTGGTCCCGACCAGTTTCGAACAGGCTCAAACAGGCACCTGCCCTTGTCCTCTCTGCCCTTAACAGGCTCAAACAGGCAACTGCCCTTGTCCTCTCTGCCCTTAGCCTCGACGCCCGGGCTGAGACGCCCTAACCCTGGCCTTTCATAGCCCTAGTAGTCAGGTGACCCCGTCAGCCAATGGGAACCCTAGCCCTAACACTATCCAATCACAACACTAGCCCTAAAAATCTAGAACCAATAGGAGATCAGGACCTTACAGCCAATATTAGCCCTAGTCCAAGCACCCAATCAGTTCAAACCCCTGATCTCTACGTCCAATAGAGGCCCTAGCCCTACCAGTAGTCCCAACCCTAGTCCAAGCAACCAATGGGACAGGAAGCCCTAGTCCCTCCTTCCAATAGAAAGCCTAGCCCTACTCTTAGTACCACACCTAGTCCAACAACAAATAACACCAGAAGCTCTAATCGCTACTTCCAATTAAAGGCCTAACCCTAGCCCTAGTTCCACCTTAGTCCCAACAACCAATAACACAGGAAGCCCTAGTCCCTACTTCCAATAGAAATCATAACCCTAGCCCTAGTCCCAACCCTACATTGATTGAATCACAGACCCAGAAACCAATCAGAACCCTCAAATACCCAACCAATGAGGACACTAACCCAATCCAATAGAAACATCAGATACAACTACCAATCAGTGTATACATGTACCAACCACTAGCAGACTATATAAGGTCCCAGCAACCTCAGACAAGGTTTGCTGGCCAGGGAGTTGGAAGCTGCTTCTCCTGATCAGAATCTCCTAGGAGACAGACAGGCTCAATCCACACTTTGGACTTCCTTCAGGTAAAGGCCTCACAAACTTGAAATCTAACAATACTGTTTGAATAAAACTTTACTCCCTCTCCTGGCCAAAAAACGAAGTGCACAGTCCCTATTAAACACAGTTTAAACAGCTCACAGAAGCACCCTCTGATGTAGAATATCCCTGATGCTGAGGGGGGGAGGCAGGGGGCTGGTTTCACTGGCTTGATAACACAAAATGGTGGCTGGGGGTGCACTGTTTAACATACAGGTCTTAGCACAGAGCAAAGGAGAAATTTGGAGGGAAAACTGAATAGTCACCAGGAATGAGAGGGAAAGACTACAGAGTTTGGACTGCAAATCCCACAATTCAACACATTAAATGGAAGCAATCATGGGCAGGAAAACCACAAGTTTAAAACACAAAACAGGTGATAAAATATGCAATCACAGGCAGGTTAAAACTACAATTTTAAACTGTAACAACCACAGGCAAAGACAGTAATCACAGAAAGGGAAAATCGTTTTTTTAAAACATTTGGGGGGGGGGAGAGACAGCACTAGTCTGCCTCCTTACCACTTCCTGGACTCTGCTCACTGCAATCTGGGGCACAGGTAGGCTGCAACTCAAATTATTTTGCCTGAATGATGCAAGGCCTTGTTTCACACTTTAATTGTGGGAGGAGCAATGCCATAATGATGGAAATATTGGGTTTTAAAAAGGTAGCCTCTTTCTGTCTTGGGCTTTCTCCGGTTTTCCTTCTCTGTTCCCAATCCAGCAGCCACAGTCTCTCATCACTTATTTATTGCCCTGTAGCTCTTTTTTGATTAATTGTTATTTGACAGCTGTATTCTCATTCTGATGAAAGTGTAAGGTTAAATGCATTTAAAAACAATCTACATTCAAGAATTTTAAGAGACTTTTTTTTAAATGAAGCATCCTAGAGCACATGTTCACAGTGCCATGAGTGTATATTAATATCAAGGCATCAGTAAGAGTAGCTGTCTTTCTACTAATAAACGGCGATCTTAACTTCCATCTAGGATGTACTAAAGTGTGTTTTACACTTTCTGTAATTCCCAGAGGGACGCAAATAGACGTAGCTCATGAATATGAATGAGGTAGGTCTCAGTTTGTGACCCATTGGAAACTGCAAAAATCACAGGGATGGTGGCCTGTCTGTGATTGCTATTAAATAAAGCAATCTTTTTTTTAACGCAGCCCATTTGCAGCCCATTTTCCGTGAGGAAACATGGGATGCATTTAAAAAGGAAAAAATGAAACTTTGACATTTCATTTTGTAAGAGTAGGCAGCGGTCGGTGGGCACTGTCTGCTCTTAAAAAATATTTTACCAGCTATTCTCAAAGTGGATGGGGTCCTTTGGGTACCCGCTCCTATTCGCAAATGTTTTGCCACCGCATTTCGGTCGCAAAGCATTCATACATACCAATACGAATCGGTATTCGGAAGGGACCCCCTAAAAACGCCCCTTCCAAATATCGAATCACAAAACCCAAATTGTGATTCCGTAATAAGTTACTGATTCGCAATTTGGGTTTTGTGCATCCCAAAAAGCATTTTTCTGGTCACAAACAGGCCACTTCTGTGACTTGGCCCTTTTGCGACAAGAAAAATGCTTCGTACATGTGGCCTGTGGATCGGCTCAGAGTTTTGAGCCAGATGTACAAAGCATTTTTCCAGTCGCAAGCGACCCGATTTGCAGAATTAGCCCGTTTGAAACCAGAAAAATGCTTTTTCAAATATACATAATGAATGAATTTGTACAGCGCACTGATACCCTGAGGCCTCCTGGCGCTGAATGCATACCGCTGTGGAACCCTTCCTGGCTTTTCCCTGTGAAATGTCCACTCCTGGGCACCCCCAAGGTGAAGCCAGGAATCCCAGCGCTGGTGGGGCCGTTGTGGAGATTAAGCAAGCTATTGCCCAGAGTTGCAGAGTGGGACCCATGATTAGAATAGGCACCGAGGCGAGAATTATCAGGTCTGAGGAAGTTGAGCCCAAGACCCGCCGAGGCGGGAATTGAACCCTGGTCCCGGGCCAGATCTCTGCATCAGGGTCTGCCGCTCTAACCATTGAGCCACACTTCTCCATGCAAATGTGATTTGGTAACTTGCTACCGAATCGCATTTTGCATTTGAGATTCGGTATTTGGAAGGGGCATGTTTCGGGTGCCCCTTTCAAATACTGAATTGCTATGGTATGTATTACTGTTTTGTGACTGAATTCTGGTAGTAAAACAGTAATAATTTGCCACATTCGCAAAGGGGAAGGGGTCATCAAGGGACCCTTTCCCATTTGAGAATGTAAATAATAATGGGCCAGATATACGACCAGTCCATTTTGCAAGTTGCAAATTGCGACGTTTTACGACTCGCAATTTGACACTCACAAAATGGAAAGTACAACAGTCTCAGACACTGTTTGCAATTCCTAATGGGGTCGCTAAAGATCCACCTCATTAATATTAATGAGGTAGGTCGCAATTTGCGACCCCCCTAGGAAACTCACATATCACAGGGATGGTGGCCTTCTGGGGACAGAAGACCACCATGTCTGAGTTTGCTTTTTTAAACAAAACAACTTTTTTTTCAAATGCAGACCATTTTCCTTAAAGGAAAATGGGATGCGTTTAAAAGAAAGAAAAAAAAGTTTTCTGTTCATTTTTTAAGGGCAAGCAGTGGTCCATGGGACCACTGCCTGCTCTTAAAAATATTTTCGCATGCATTCACAAAAGGGAAGGGTCCCCTGGGGGCCCCTTCCTGTTTGCGACTGGCTTACCACCTACTTGAAGTAGGTGGTAACTGTGATCATACATACCAGTATTACTCGCTATTAGGAAGGGACGCCCTTGGCATGGCCCTTCCTAATAGCGACTCGCAAAGCCCATTTTGCGAGTCTGTAATAGGTTACCGACTCGCAAAATAGGGTTTGTACATACCACAACCCTTTTTAGAGGTTGCAAATGGGACAATTTCCTGTTTGCAACTGCTAAAAAGGGTTGTACATCTGGCCCAATATTTTTTAAGCGCACGCAGGTGTTCCACAGACCACTGCCTACTCTTAAAAAATGGAACCTCAAAGTTTCATTTTTTTTCTTTTTAAACTCATCCCGTTTTCCTTTAAGGAAAACGGGCTGCATTTAAAAAAAAGATTGGTTTATTAAAAATCAGTCACAGACATGGTGGTCTGCTGACCTCAGTAGGCCACCATCCCTGTGATGGCTGTGATTCGTAACAGGTGTCATACTGTGACCTACCTCATTAATATTCATGATGTAGGTCGATTTGCGACCCACAAGGAATCCCTAAATGAAACTTAATGAGTTTCATAAATTAGGAAATCGGTATTCCTAATGTTTGTACATCAAGACCTTTGTCTGTACACCATCTGGTTTAAAAATTTTGGAAAAAGCTGTGTTTCTGGCACTATGTTTGCACATAAGTAGTGCTATATTTGCCGAATGTGGCTGAACGACAAACTGCGATCACTCTAGTGATCTTCTGACAGTGGTTAATGTCGAAGTCACAACATTTAACCGTGCAACATCTTTCCGCCATGACGTCAGTTGAAAAATGTTTGCAGCACGTAATTTTGTCAAGCCCAATGCTGACAGAGTGCCCTTTCCAGTATCTATAATGCATGACGTTTCTCTTGGAAGTAAACTATTGGGCTTTAGAGAAGCAGATTACATTTTGCATCTGCAACTGGTAGACAGATAACCTTATGATTTAGTTATTTGTTTTCCTTGCAGGGAATTGCAATATGAACATTTTATGCCTTCCAATCTCCTAGGGGCTTACAAGAGACACTTCACGTTCTGCTTAGAACTTCCTCTTTAATCATGTTAGAGGAGCCAGAATGTCCTACCTCAATTCAGCAAGAATAATGTTTTCCAATAAGCCTGAATCTGCTTGCATAATGGCTTGAATAACTCTGTGGTAATCTTCATACAGTGCTTAAAGTGACTGAGAGTTCTGGAGGCACTGTGAGTGTTCTATATTATGTCTCAACCTTTGAGACAGCTAGATCTTTGGAAGAATAGTGTTGACAGTGGGGCCCTGTCCATGCCCTTGCTAAGAAGTGGGGTTGAGGATGTCAAAATTTAAAATGCTGGACTGGGTTGGGTTTGAGTAAAATATCTCAGTATGCTAGTTTACAATAGCCTGGTGCAATATATATCCAATGTTATATGGGGTTATGTGGCCCTTAGATACATTGTCGACATTGCTAAGTTAGCATGAGTTTTGCTTGCCCTATGCTGCTGCTTTTGCGCACGCCTCTGCAAAGAGTATGTTTTCGCGACACTTTGCCTCTGCCCTGTACATGATAACAGATTGTTTTTCACGTTCTCAGCTTTCCCTTCAATTCTGTCTGAACATAATGTGTAAGGTCGATCAACAATGTCTCTTGTTATTCTGTTCTGGTCAGTCCCTATTACCTAGACAAAACATGTTACCAACAGCTGCAGAATGGAAGAATCGAGCTTTGATATAGCGTTGTTGCATGTTTTTGAAACACTCTCGAAGAAAGCCGTTCCATGGAGCTGAGCTCTGCTGTTCCTATGATGTAAACCTTTCGTTTAGGCTTTCAGGTAGGGGGTCTGCTAATAACGCCTCGAGACCTTCTGTTATATAAAATAACTTCTTACTACCAAGGGGAGGGTGATTAGGCCCAGTTATTTTGCCTTTTTCACAGTCTTTATAAAATGACGACTCCTTTTGTATTCTATGGTATTGTAACAATGCTAATGATGTTAGCTTTATGCATTTTGCTGCTGGTCGTGGTTCGCATACTGTTTTATGAATCACTATAGTCAAAATAAAAATGTTGAACTTATTTAGTGACTCTGATTATTCTTATTGTGGACAAGTACGTGAGAGCGAAAGATTGTCTTGTTCCCGCAAGTCTGAGGTGAGTCGGGAGTGCTCGTGTTCTGGGTTGTCTAAACATTCGTAGCTTCTTGATATTTGTAGGAGACCGAATGAGACACTATTGCTAGTCGGTTGGGATTTTGGGTACTAAGGTGATAGGAGGTACACCCCTATTTACTGAGGTCCTGTTTTCTTGTGCATAGTTCTGTGTATGAGCAGAATCCCCGCAACATGGCGCCGTCAACGTTTGGTCTGGTTCTTATCTGCGAGACGCTTGAGTAGTGCTCGTGCTGGTCCACAATACCCTCACTTCTGTTTCCGGAGACAGCTGTGACGGAGTAACCTCCTATATTAACATTTTTATAGGTTTATTCAAGCTTGAAGTTTTAAAAGGTATTTCTTTTCATATAACCCGAGTTTGCGCTGCCACTCTTTAAGTTGTTCTACTGTCTTCTCCATAATGGCTGTAGTTGATATTCCGGCTCATAGCAGAGCCGCACTGAGGGCGCACTTGACTCGTTATGCAGTCCCTGATGCTGGGGCCGCACTTATTTTCGTGGTGGAAGCCGATCTGGCTCACCAGTTTGAAGTTTTTTTACTCTTGGGTCACCTTACCGGCGGTGGATGGAACTGATGATATGTTTCACGCATATACTCCCACTGCCGTTCCTCAGCAGTATCAGCCTTATAGAGCTCTTGAGATTCCGCTTACAGCTTGGCAACACCGTATTTGGTTTAATGGCGCCCTTTCTCACCCATTAACGGCAGTCCATTTAGGCCCTTTATCTATAGATGGGGCCACATGGCCCATTTTGGCTGGGTTTACCCCACACCCACGTGCTTTTACAACTGCAACTCTGGCAGAGCTCCGCGTCTTACATACATCGTTAGTGCGCGTATGTAGAGCGGTAATACAGTACGTTACCCGCACCGTCCAGGTGGGACCACCTGGCGCTGCTGTACAACCTGCGGGTCCTGGTGGCGTGACCATCAGTCCCCTTATGGTTAATGCTGTCATGGGCAAACGCCCACGGAATAAGGATGAATTTCCTTATTGGCTTGCTGAAAAATTTGGACAGATAGAAGCTGTCTTTCCTAATACAACTCCTGTGGAGAAACACACAATCTTAACTATTAGTTCACCCAAAGACTTAATTCCCGAATTGGCTGATTGTAACACCTGGGGCAGGGTGTTTGCAGTAGTATATTCTATGTGTTTCGTCACTCCCTCCATGACCGTACTCCCCTCTGTGATTAAACGCGTTCAAGATGAACACGGAGCCGAAGCGGCTGTCGAGCTGGGGATGAGACTGGTAGGAGTGTTCGACGTGGTTGCTGATATGATCCTTGCGAATGTCAAGGGCGATGCCGTTAGCTTTCAAGTAGCAAACCGCTTAGAAGCGGTCGCGGAGGCTGACAAACCACGGGAATTACCTAAGATTATTGCAAAGGCTTATAAAACCATAGGCCGCAATAGTCTGGGAAATAAGCCTACGACTCAAACACAAACGCAGTCTCTAAATCAACAGAAAGCCCAGCCTGATAAGGATGGGCGCCCTTTCTTTCCTAAAAAGAATTGGCAAAGGAATAAGGAACAGGGTTCCCAACAGGAGAAGCAGGGTTTGCGTGCTAGTTCACCGACCCCTGAAGCTTCTGAACGTACTTATGACTTGCGCGATCACACTAAAATTAAGTCTCCTGATAGATTTCAGGTTCCTGATCAGCGTTCTCCTCGTTCTTTACAGGAAACATCAGGCTCACAAGCCGGTGGACGTGATCGACAGGATCGGGGTACAAGTCAACCTGCGTCACAACCTCGTGAACAGCCTCGACAGTTTGAAGTCAAGGACAAGCAGGGTGATTTCCCTCGTACCCGACCTCCTTTTCAAAAGAAAAAGGATGCTGCATTAACAGCGAGATATGCCACAGACGGTGAGGACACGACTCCTGGATTGGACATGGGCAGTGACTCTGCTCGACAGCGCGGCAGAAGTTACCATAGTCAGGAGGCTCTGCGTCCCCGTCTGGATGTGACAGCAACTGACACATTTGTTACTATTGAGACTGCAGATACCCAGGTTGCCCCCCCGGATAGACTCTACGAAGTCATTTTCCAAATTGAAAGTGATGTACTGCGTCCCATTAAGGTGGTTTTCTGGGAGAATTTAACCGCTACCTATGACATTTTATTGGCGGAGAAAGATTGGCCTCCACCCTTTGTGTTAGCCTCTTCTAGAGGGGAAGATGTGGTACTTCCGAGTTTTTCCTGTTGTGTCCCTGAGGACCGCGCACAGGCTTACGCAGAGGAATGGGCTTTGGCCTTAGCCCCAGCGGTGTATCGCAATCAGGTGGGTTGGGACGTTGATTCACCAGCTCATGAAATACCGTTGCGCTCTATGCCACAACCTCAACCTCAATATCCCATCAAACGTGAAGCAAAAGCTTTGGTTTGTGACATTCTAAGACAATTGGAGTATCAGGGGGTAATTGAGTCATGTACATCACCTATGAATAATCCTCTCTTTACTGTCCCTAAACCTGATGGTTCATTTCGGATTGTATTGGATAATAGAAATTTGAACAGCCATTGCGGCACCTTTGCGGTGCAAAACACACACAGCTCGGCGCTGGTGAATAATATTGTTCGTAAAGGATACGAGACAGCACTTGACATTTCCAATGGTTTCTACAGTCGCAATCTCGACCGTGCAAGTAGTGACCTGACAGCATTCGGTGCCGTCGGAAATCAGAAAAAATGTACACGATTGCCTATGGGGTATAAGAATATCCCCGGGGCATTTGCGGCGCGCATTATGTCTTTGTTGCATGACATTGACCCCGAGGCCTTGTCGTACGTTGATGACATCTATTTGACTGACGACGACCTCGCCCCTCATCTTGACCGAGTCGACCACATAATATTGTCTTTTGCCGACTACGGTTATAAGTTCAATTTTGCAAGGTCACACATTGCCCATCTGGCAGTGCTCTTTTTGGGCTATGAGCTCAATAACGAAGGAAAGGGTCTAGCACCTCACTTCCTAGAGAAATGTGCACATTTGCAGCCACCTTCTTCTTTAAAAAAGTTACAATCCCTGCTGGGTTTTTTGAATTTCGGGAGGACTTGCATTCCCGATTATGCCCAGCGTATCAAACCGCTTTATGCGTTGATACAACCTAAGTATTCATCTGCCAGCTGGCTTCCGGAACATTATTCCATTCTGCAGTCTTTGCAGGCGGATTTGCTTGCGATTAACTTCTTAATGACTCGTGATAACACCACCAACCTGGTAATACGTATCGTTTCAGGGGCAGTAGGTTTCACGTACTTAACATTCAATGAAGGAGACACAATACCTATTGCATACAAATCACACTTGTACACTGCGGCTGAAATGCGTTTTTCCTCTGTTGAAAAAATCTTGATGGCAGTGCAGATGGCGATTCTAAAGGAACGCTCACTGGCACAGGGCAAACGCATTCTTATGGTCACCCCCTTCCCTGCTTTGGAAGCGGTGACTAAAGCTAGTGTGCCTAACTCGAAGGCATTGCACCCACGTTGGATTCAGTGGGCTACTTCCTTAAGATCTTCGGATGTGACATTTGTCTTTGATCCATCACTTCAGACTCAGGAGTATTTGCAGTATGAATTTGTTCATCCTCCTCCTTTGTCGCTTCTTCCTCTGAGTGAATACAAATGCATCATTTATACCGATGACTCGGCGCAACCGGCCACGGGTTCCAGACATGCCTATTCTGCGGCTTGCACTATTGTGGCTGGCTCCATTGAAGATGGAGAGTTTAAGTCTTCCATTGTGCACAAACAGGCACTAGGTGACTGTACGGCGCAATTGGCGGAACTGCGTGCTCTTGTACTTGCTCTCGAGTTTGCTGATCCTCTTGTGAATACTCTTATTGTTTGCGATTCTTACTACTGTGTCCAGTCGTTCAATGACAACTTATTCTTTTGGTCTCAAAATGATTACCGCGATTCTAAAGGCAGCGCAATTGAGCATAGAACGCCTTGGGTTCAAGAGGCAGATCTTAAACAGCGTCTGCCTCTCACACATGTTATTCACACTCTTGGCCACCAGCGTGTCGGAACGCACGCTCTTGGTCATTCTTTGGCTGATGAAGCAGCCAAGTCTGCAGTGGCCATGTGTTCTGTAGCAGCAGTTACAAGATCTATGACTAGGATTGATAATGAGATTCTGGCAGCGGTCGCTGCAACTAGGGAGGGAGGTAATTATCCTGCGGGTTTCCCTTCTAAGTACTCTTGTCATGTAACTCCCGAACAGGTTCCTTATACTACAATTCCTTCAGTTGGGGATCGGCTGATTCCCAACTCTGACCGCAGACAAGCTTTGGTTGAGGCCACAAACGAGGGCATTGCTTCGGCCCTTGCTGGTGTGTCGGCAACAGTCTCTATTCTTCAGCAACGTTGCTGGTGGCGTGGTTTGTATAAACAGACTCGTAACTATGTTCTTTGCTGCGATGTTTGTCAACAAATCAAACCTTCTACGGTCCCACGTCCGCCACAAACTCAGTTATGTATTTCTAATAGACCTTTTGGCTGTGTCTGTCTTGATCGCTGCGGTCCTCTTTCTTCTGATACTGCATACAAGTATATCTTGGTTGCGATTGATTCGTGCACTCAATTCCTGTGGGTCTGGCCACAACGTAGTGCTGACGCTCGAAATGTCATCAGGGATTTGCGTGTCTTTATCGGGATGTTTGCCTGTGGTACCTTCCATTCTGACCAAGGTCCAGCGTTTGCCTCTAAGGCTTACAAGGATGCGATGAAGTCGTTGGGGGAACAGGTGCAGTTTTCGTCTCCATACAGGCCTGAGGGCAATTCAGTTGTGGAGCAAATGAACCGTGACTTAAAGCAAGCCTTGACAGCTAGAGTCTTAGGTACTGGCAGGGACTTGCTGTCCCACTTGTATGGGGTCCAACGTGCACTAAATAATCTCCCTAGAAGATCTCTGGGTGGGCGGACCCCTTACGAAATGCTCTTTGGCTTTCACATGTTTGTTCCTGACCTTGATGGTCTGGACGTTGTGGCGGCTGCCTCTAAGTTTGATGTAGATAATCATTCTGCTATGTTACAGGATCTACAAAAGGCACGTGATACTCTGGCAACTGAGCATTTACCATCTTCGCCTGCTGATGCACTACTGACTCCTGTTACCGGTTGGCTTCCTAAAATTGGGGATCTGGTGAGAGAGAAGATTGAGAACAAAAAAGAATTTGGTCCCTCTTACCGGGCTCCAGTTTCAGTACTTGGACTGAAAGGTACTCGTACAGTCATTATACCGCCGTTGCCAGTTCGCAAAGACAACAGGTACATCTCAGTGGACAATGTCAAGTTACACCGTATGGCCGATTCTGAATAGTGTAACACTTGCAGTTTCGTGCAACGCAATTGCCTTAGAGCCATTGACTTTGACATCATCATCTGCTGCCACACGGATGTCTGCTCATATGATGGACACTGTAATTGATATTCAACCTTTGCGACAATCCTCTTCTGCGATAGATATTGTGTGCCCTGTTCCGGCTATTGATTCCATGAGTGAGCTGCCATCAAGCCCACGGGTACGAATGGACGATTCGACACTTTCACCTTTCCTTGCAAGTCCAGTGAGTGCCTGTGATGTAGATCAGGCACGCCTTTCTTCTACCGCGTCCTCCTCATCATCCAGTTTGTCTGATGCACCCCCGTCTAAATTGCGTATTTTTTACTCCTGGTTCAAAGGGACATACTTTGTTCCCCCATGGACCTACATTTGGTTGCTGCTGATCCTAATTTTCCTCTTCATGTCAATTGTATTTGTGACAGTGTTCTTTTTGCTTATAAATGGCCATTATCTCCCTGAACGCTCTGCAGTACAAATGGTCGATGGAACTTTGGCTCCTCACGCATCGTCCCATGTCATGAAGCGTGACCGGTCTTTTGTGAACATTTCAGCTTTCCCAGTTCCTGATGGCATAGTTTGGACGGGGTAGCTTACGAAATTCATGGCCCTACTGAGTTCCTTGGAGTTCCTTACGTGTTTCGTGTCTCATCAGGAGATGTGGTGACACAGCACATACATTCGGATGATTGGGATGTGCAGGCAGTTTATGCATTGTTTTCGTATTTAAAATGTTGTGCTGCCTTTGATGCTGAAGATTTGTATTTGGGTTCTGCCAATTATGGTGATCTCTTTTGCTGTCAACATTGTGGGCATCATTTTTTACACAAAACCAACACGATATGACCTGTTTTTAATTTTACCCAATGGGAACATTGTCCAACTCCTTTAGAGGGGAGTTCTAAAACTCTTAGAAATAAGTTCACCTATTTTTCAGATTATGATTTGAAGAATCCGGAATACTATTTTTTTCGGCTTCAAAAATCCCCTACATCTAAGTACCTGTTATCCCACACTAAACTAATTTACACCAACTTGTTTAGAACACAGTTGGCCACACACGGTTATGACCATTGGAAACAGACTATAGATTTAAAATCAATATGGGGCACTAAACCATGGCAGGTTCAAGGCACTGAGGCATTACATTGTGCCGGCCTGATCCCTACTCAATTGTTATACTTAAATGATACCATTTACCAATCATCCTGTTATGGCCTTGCATCTCTAAAAAATTTGAATACCCCTTCCATTCCTTCCTTAGCTGAATATGACAATTGGCGGTTATTTAATAACTACACCATTGAGGCTTTGCAAGCTCTGCTTCAAAATGCCTCCTTTAATGTTACTGAGGTTGACTCATCAGGCTGGTTGGTGTGGCAAACTAATGCAAATTCATGCCAGCTGCGTTTCTATAATGTTACACCTGGTTTTATTCAGACTAAGCTTGACCCTCGTTATCCACCTCATCATTCTGTGACTACATACTCGGTAGGTAAATTGTGCCAGCAGTGGTTACAACACTCTACCCTGGCATCTGTGAAACAGCACCTTTCCCTTCTCTCCAACGATATAAATTTGGCTGATTTTCTCCTGGGCCCACGTAATCCAAGGGCCAAACGATTTATTTATGCCGCTTATAATGAAATTTGGAAACTTTCACAGATGGAAGCAGCCTTCCGTCTGCGTCAAATAAATCAGGCAAATTTAGAAAAAGTCCTTGCAGTAGTGGATAACAGCATTAACACACTTTCTTCACGCATTTACACCTTGGACAATATTGTTTCTTCTGTAATAGATATTGTGCAAAGTGATGTTTCTGTGTTATATCATGGTCAGAATCAGTTAAGGTCGGTCATGCAATTTGCTTGGACGTTGCAGACACTGAAAATGGGTAAAGTGCCTTGGGATTATTTGAATGCCACTGCTTTATTTTTGCCTTTTAACCTGACTGATAAACAGAGGTTTATGTCCATGAAAGATGCTGTATACACACTGTTACATATTGAACATTTGGAACCTTTACCGTTTTTCGTAGCGGAAACGGACTCTGCTGTGTGGTTAATTCATGGGGTTATCGCTTTGCCCTTTTCGCTTTTTCAATTTAAATCATGCATGCAACAGTTTCCTGTTGGCCGCTTTGAACCGCTTGGTAGTGCTTTTCTGTATGAATTATGGGCCCTGCCCTTTGCTTATCGCTGTCTGAGGGAGGATAAAGAGGTTTTCCTTACAGGGGAGGAGTGTGATTCAACAGTGGGTCACTCTCTTGTGTGCAAACACGTTAAACTGCACGGCGAGTGTAACGTGTCCGCGCCGAATCTAGCTTGCTTCTTAAAGGGGACCCCAGTACCATCCATCACGCCTGCCTTTACATTGCTTACTAACGGCAGCTATCTCATTTTAAACAATCAAGACTGCTGTGGTTTGCGGGCGGGAGTCCCATACTTAGTAACAGTTTCCCAGCGAGTAACTTGTAGTAGCAATGTCCTTTTCCCGCCCCCGCAGGGGAGTTTAGATTCTTCGCTTTGGCCTTCCATTCTGACTTTGAAAACAGAGTTCAACAAGTTGAGCAGGCTCAAAGCCCTTTTATTCCAACAAGAGGTGGCCCTCACTTCCGCCCGAGAAACATTCAAATTGCAGGTGGCTCGGACCTCAAGTTAGATACAGTCCCTTCTTAACACTAACCTCCCACTTCATTTTGGGGAACTAATTCACCAAATATTTAATGCATCTGAGACGACAGGCCTTGCACATTTTTTTAAATGTTTGGGATCTGGCCTGGTCTCTTCCTTTCAAACTATATTCGGGGTAATACCAGCTTTTATTCATTCTATATTTTCCAGCGTTTTCGGAGGGTTCCCCTTAATATTGGCGCTGGCAGCTAGTGTCCTGCTTCTCCTCCTTGTGCTTCGTAATGGATGCTCACTCTGTGGCTCTGCACATGCCGGCCCAGCTACAACTGTACCGTAATCGCCTATATGAGGCTTTTGGATGCTTGCCTTTAGCAACGCTTGGCGTAAGTTATGACTTGACATTCCGCTTTGCCTATTTTACTTGCGTGCAGCCAGTGCTTAATTGCAAAATATGTCATTTCTCCTGGGCGATGGAGCTTTGCTTATCGAACACGTGGTGTCCAATCCCTGACTTCAGCCGGTTGATGGGTCCCTTAGAGGCGCATGACGAGGCTTGTTCTGTGGATAGTCAAATGACGCGTGCAGCTTTACTTGGAATCTTGGATCAATGGGATATCTGTGCGGCTGCGCAGACTTTCCTACAACAAAGTTTCATTGAATATCACGCAGGTTTCCCATTTCTGCTTTTGGATGCTCCTGCTTGTGAGGAACATAATTGTTCCTTCGACTTACTAAATTTGATGTCATCGCTTTTTTCTACCAATGACAATGATGAACTATTGGAAGGAATTGCATTCCTTTGCACCCAAACCTTCATGACTTGACTACTTGGGTCGTCCCTACTCCGCTGTCTAGAATACAGACTCTTTTTTTTCCAGCTCACAGTGCCTTTAGCTTTTTCTACGAACTTTCCCCTTTTTCTCCGATTTGTTTTTTTTAGAAAGTCCCTCACCAATATTCTAGACACTGCCTGACTTTTGAACTCTGTTTTTGTTCTTCTGTCTATGTCCTACTGACTTACCAGGGGGAGGGTGTTATATGGGGTTATGTGGCCCTTAGATACATTGTCGACATTGCTAAGTTAGCATGAGTTTTGCTTGCCCTATGCTGCTGCTTTTGCGCACGCCTCTGCTAAGAGTTTGTTTTTGCGACACTTTGCCTCTGCCCTGTACATGATAACAGATTGTTTTTCACGTTCTCAGCTTTCCCTTCAATTCTGTCTGAACATAATGTGCAAGGTCGATCAACAATGTCTCTTGTTATTCTGTTCTGGTCAGTCCCTATTACCTAGACAAGACATGTTACCAACAGCTGCAGTATGGAAGAATTGAGCTTTGATATAGCGTTGTTGCATGTTTTTGAAACACTCTCAAAGAAAGCCGTTCCATGGAGCTGAGCTCTGCTGTTCCTATGATGTAAACCTTTTGTTTAGGCTTCCAGGAACGGGGTCTGCTAATAACGCCTAGGGATCTTCTGTTATATAAAATAACTTCTTACTACCAAGGGGAGGGTGATTAGGCCCAGTTATTTTGCCTTTTTCACAGTCTTTATAAAATGACGACTCCTTTTGTATTCTATGGTATTGTAACAATGTTAATGATGTTAGCTTTATGCATTTTGCTGCTGGTCGTGGTTCGCATACTTTTTTATGAATCACTATAGTCAAAATAAACATTTTGAACTTATTTAGTGACTCTGATTATTCCTATTGTGGACAAGTACGTGAGAGCGAAAGATTGTCTTGTTCCCGCGACTCTGAGGTGAGTCGGGAGGGCTCGTGTTCTGGGTTGTCTAAACATTCGTAGCATCTTGACATTTGTAGGAGACCGAATGAGACACTATTGCTAGTCGGTTGGGATTTTGGGTACTAAGGTGATAGGAGGTACACCCCTATTTACTGAGGTCCTGTTTTCTTGTGCATAGTTCTGTGGATGATCAGAATCCCCGCAACACCAACTTTGGCTATTGCTGAAAGTAGCCTTGCAGATTAATTATCTAGTGGCCTATGTGGCGGAGCATGGTTGGGGCACAGCTGACATAGCCACCTTTTCCATTAGATGAAGGAGAATACCTCTGTGTGCCATGAGGATATTCATTTCCTCCCGTTCCTGGAGCAATTGCTATCCAGTGCAAAAATCAGGACTAGGCTCAATCTCCTTCTGCTCCCACAAAGGAATATTTTCAAAGTCATAGGAACAAGTACTCAAAATATGATTTTTGGGACAAACAGAAAAAATATCACGTGGCTGGAGAAGTCTATTGAAATTAACCAAACAGGTAGGGAGCTTTTAAACGCCAAAATGAAACTGAAAATGAAAATGAAACTGTTGATGGAACTTAAAAAAGGCTGAATAAAAAAAAATCTGCCTATATACCCATGTGGTCACTAGAAAGATTGAGTTTATCTCCTCTGGTCAAACACACAGTAAATACACTTTTCTCCAGTTTCAACTGAAGAACACACAATATAGACCTGAAGCACGTTAATAGGCTTATTCCTCATGGTTTAGCTCTATAGAAGGTGAATTAGATGTGGTGCCAAATCCCGATCTTTCAGAGATTGAAAAAGATGAAGGGAATAATCCAGAGGGAAATTAAAGGTTGTACAGATGATATGGAAGTGGAGTAAATCCTCCTAAGGTCGAGTGTTTGTAAAATTAATTCTAGATAAAGTTTAGGATAGCATGTAAACCCAGATGGGTACTCACAGTGCTGAGCGGTCAAATAGAGGTATTTGATTTAAAAATTGACACTTTTAGGGCACAAGTGGGTAAAAATGAAGATTTATTTGGAGAAACCAGTGATTTCATCATAAGCCCAACAAGAAGAGCATCTCTCAGAGTTTGCTTTCTAAAACACAGGATCGGAAGAACAGATCCCAAAAGACAAATGTGAGTACGTTGTGGTTCCGAGTGGCAGCAGAGGTAACCGGCCCACTTCAGGAATGGTGTAAAATATAATTCAAAAATACATAACCAAGAGATAAGTGGCCTGATGTTACAATGGCTAGAATACATTAAGGGACCGATTTCAAAGTCGGGCAGAAAGCCTCCTCCCGCCAGTCAGCATCTCCTGGACCACGTCGGAGCCCTTCCGACCGACTTGGTCGGTTTACATTCCGACCCCCCGATTACGATGATCGGCGTCTGATTGTAAACCATGCGGTCATTCTAAATTGGTTCCGAGTGACTCGTTGAGTATTCATGTCGGTCGGAACCGCATTGTACACCCCTATGGACAGTGTTTCCACCCTCAGGATTACGATGCCGATTTCCAACAGCCTTTCCGCGTCGGACTGTCCGACGTGGAAAGGCTGTCGGAAAGTGACTTTTGGGGCCCCTGGCGGGCCCCCTTGGTGCCTCGGCCTACAGTTGATGGTCGAGGGGGTACCTAAGGGACCCCCCTGTAAAACCCTGCACTGTGTGGCAGGCACCATGGGGTGCCTGCAACAGGGTGCAGAGTTTTCCACAAACACCCCATTTCCCCATAGGAGCCTGTGTTACGGCCGGTTGTCGGGCGGAACACGAGCTCCCATAGGGAGCAATGGGACTCTGACCAATCAGTGTTCGGTCGCATCATAATCTGGTGGTCGGAACCACCGACCACGAGTCGGCCGGTCCCAATTCTGAGTCAGAGTTGGGCAGAGGCTTTCCGCCCGACATCGTAATAGGCCCCCATGTGTATGCTGCTGGAAAAGGTGAGTAGTTTGGGGATTTCAATTAAGTTCTTTATAGCTGTAGCATATGAAACTGCTGAATTTTGGAGAATGTTTTGCTTCATTATCTCTGAATTTAGGAAAGATTGTATGAAAGCTAAGATTAAATAAAACGTTAAGCTCTTAGTGGTGAATAATGGCTCTGATTATCCTTTTCCTTCTGTAATGGATACTGAGGGCAAGCTGAATGAGGTCCAGGCTGGGGAAGGGGGAGAAAATGATCCCAGAGTACAAATTATTGGGACAATCTAGGAATGAGAGTATAATGAAATTGAAAATACACTGAAATTATTTCTGCATTATTTGTTGTGCTGGATGTTGGAGGAGAAAATTAGTTGAGGCTGAAAAGTGATTGACCGGAGTTGAGCAATGTCAATTTCATCCTTCCCAGATCCTTCTTGGATTGCATTATCCAAGATTTTCCTATGGACAGAAACCATTATTGATAGTCTTTGAAAAGAGAACTCTTGCTCAGGGGGGTCATAGCACTTGGAAGTCAGGATAACAGGACAGCAAAAATAAGAAATGTGGAAGAGAACAAGAAGTGGGATCAAGCTGAGCAGTTTGTATCTCGTGCCTATCATTAAGTATATGGGTACCCTAAAACAATAATGGCAAATATGAATAGCTTTTGTGAGATAATAAAGTGGGAACTTATCATGCCGCACTTTGAACAAAGACAAATTATATCCTTATCCACCAAACCATGTCTAATCGCAGATTACTACATGAAAACAATTGGATTCAGGGGACAAAACAAAATGCTATGTCAGCAGTCCAGGGTGCGGGCGTGATAACAACACAGGAGTATTAATGTTTTGCTCTCATGTCATTATCTGCTTCACAGTTGACCGTTCTTACTTAAGTAGAAAGATACTCAAACAATCATGATAGCCAATAGATATGGTTCTTTAATAAATGATTGCAGTGCTCTCATGATTTGATGCTGGAGCTCCCTAGTTTTTTCCTGTCCAGCTCATTAGAGGTGGGGACTTTAATGTCTGCCCACTGGATCTGGTTAGGTTATCCAGCACAGGCATAAGAAACATCATAATACAGAACCTGGATTCAGAGAATGTCTGGGAACCCACAGCTATACATGCTTTAAGAAAGAGTTACCAGAATCAAGCTCAAATTGATTTATTCCTGACATCCTATGTGACGCTGTCTACAAACTAAGCTATAGCCATCATTCTGCAATTATATTAATCTCCTCATCAGGTATCACTAACAAGAGACATTTACCTAGATGACAGACTGATTTTTCTCTCACAAAAGCCCTATATTTTGTGTAGTAGGCTAGCTCATTAACATCAGAACGGTCTGTGAACAAAAATACTTCTCTATGCCAAGGGTTATATGTGATGCCAATTAAGCTTACCTAAGGGACCTACTTATGATATCAATAGAAAGACTATAGGAAAAGCAGATCTGGAAGCTGAGTTTCAGAATCTCCCTCCAAGCAAAATGTCACCATTCTGACCTCACTAAGAGAATGTGTATATCAAAATAGCCTAATGAAGGAAATCATCACTTAGCAAATTATATAACATTTATTTTTTAAAGAGGATAATATAATTAGAAAGATATGAGCCTGGAAAGCAAATACTTGTCAAAATCAAAACTGTGTGAGGATGATCCTCAACTTTCACTAGAGTTTTGATTTTATACAGGGAAATCTAAAACAAGGCAGTCGAGAATGAGATGGGCAAGAGCAACACATTTTTGATAAGAAATTACATTTTAATGGTAATGCTAGGACTATTTGAGGAAGAGGATGTGAATATCAATGAATTATATGGTTTAAGTTAAAAATGGAACAACATTTTGAATTCACTTGTAGCACTAAAATTAATTCAGAACGATTCCTCTATTTGATGCTACCAGATTGTAAAGCTGTGGCCTTTGAAATGTAACCAAAAACTCCCATCAAGATATGACCTGTCCAAACTGCAGATTAGAACTTAGGTGTACGTTGTTAATACAAACGTATGAGAAATGCAACAGCTGGACAAATTTCAAAAAGAAGTTTCACAACTATAGCAAACATATTTCATGAAGGAGTTAATATGAACTCTACACACTACACAATATATTAAAGATGTCAAACAGAGTGCAATGACATAGAGTCAAGACTATGTAAAAAGCTAACAAACGTATATCTACTATTTCTAGAACCGAAGTTCTTAGGACAGTTTACTATAACAAAATTTGGTATTGTGTTGAAATGTATATGATTTATGAGCTTCTGAGACATTATTCGGCCTCTTAGGGGTATTGTCTACAGCATGTTGTTAGAAATGATAGACTGTTTTTAACTGACGGAATTACATTTTTAAAACATTACAGGATTACATTCTGTTACCACAGATAAAAACTAAACTGAGTTATTATAATACCAGCAGCAGCATTTAAGAAGTCTCTTTTCCACTTCACCATTGTAACGTGATTTGGTTGCCTAATGCTAAAAATGAAATCCTAATACATTTTTCTTTATTTACATTCCTTCACAGTGCTTGAACTGCTGCAATAAAAAAAGAATACAAATTAACAACTATGGTTTTTCACATTCTTGAAAATTAGATCCACAGACTGCTTCCAAGCTGTTCAGCTGGGGTTATAGTTCATTCAGAAGGTAGCAAAACGCATTGGTTCTGGTGACATTTCACTGCATCTTCTTTCCTCGTAAGCTGGAACTTTGTTGTCAGGAGCAGGGGCTTGAGGTCTGAGGCTGATGATCCCTCTCTTTTTTTTCTCTGTGGAATTTTAAGTTGCTTCTTGTGGTATGTTTTCAAGTGGTATAACATACTTGTTGTACCACATGAATATTTTTTTGCTGTGCCCGAGATAATCTCTTCTCGCATGTGCTACACTTCACCAATTTAGCTGTAATACTGTATACCACTGACACATCCATTCACTCACAGACACAGCCATACACACACTGAGTCATCTATACAACCCCTCACTTACGCATTCGCTAACCTATACAGCCACTGTTATGTTATGTTAATGCTATTTGCTATAGCGCACGTGTCACCCGGGGGCATCTCGGCGCTGTTACAGAACCTGACCGGGAGGCCAACCAGATGAGATTAATACAAGTAGGCTTTTAGTTGTTTCCTGAATTTAGTGTATGTTGGAATCTCACGGAGTGCTATGGGTAACTTATTCCAGTACCCTGGGGCAAGATAAGAAAAGGCCTTGCCCCCAGTGCGAGTTTGACGTATTCGGGGCACACACAAAAGGGCTTGGGTACTTGATCTAAGATTTCGGCCAGGTATATAAGTAGTGAGTTTTCTTTGAAGATAACGTGGGCCTTTGCCTCTCAAGGCGTTATAAGATAGGCAACAGATTTTGAAAAAGGACCGTTTCTTCACAGGCAGCCAGTGCAGTTCCCTCAGCAGAGGCGTGGAAGGGGTGCCTGTTGGACAGTTCAAAATTAATCTTGCCGCGGTGTTCTGGACCACCTGTAACTTGGCGAGCAGGGTATCACCCACTTCAGCCAGCAGAGCATTTCCATAGTCCAGTCTGCTAATCACCATAGCCTGGACCAGGGATCTGCGGGCGTTAGTGGGAAGAAAGGGAAAAATTCTGCGCAAAAGGCGCATATTATAGTTACAGGAACTGGTAGTAGCAGCAATATGGACTTTCATTGTTAGGGTTTGATCAAGTTTTATCCCTAAGTTTTATACACTTTTTTTGGGCACGGGAGTGGCCCCCAGTTGGTGGGGCCACCACTCGTCCGACCAGATGGTTGGGGCTTTCCCCAGTAGCATGATCTCCGTGCTGGCTCACCAACTCACTCATACATGCAGGCAGTCACACACCATCTCACCCACCCACAAAGACACTCAGACACCCATACAGGTAGTCAGACAACCAATCAGTCATCCATACAACCACTCACGTACCCACTCACCAACCCATACAGCCACTTAGACACCAACTGACAGACTGATACAAACATTCTCACAACCTAGTCACTCACTCATGCATTCACTAAGACACCTAATCACTCACTTATACAGTCAGTCACACACCTACTGAATCATCCTCTAAATTTGCTTACCTCAAATGTCTGCTTTTCTATCAAAGTCTTTAAGTGTAGGATTATCACAGAGCTATCCACATCGAGATAGAAAGGGACAAAGTCTTTTGCCATTTCTACAGCAATGTCTTTAAGCATAGGATTATGCATTTAGATTGTCGCTGGTGTTGAGAGTGCTCTATACTGGAGCTGCTTTCCACCTAATATATATATATATTCACTGAAAAAACCATAGGTTTCAGGCACGTTATAGTTAGAAATTAGCATTTAAAAAACCTTAGAAATTCACTGAAAAAACCCATAGTTTTTAGGGACAGTTATAGTTAGTTGGACATTTCACTCGTACAAAACCATAGAAATTCCCCCGTTATAGTTAGTTCAGCTAACTATAACTCGCGCCCGCAATGCACTGCTGATGACGTCACATATTACATCACTCATGACATGGCCAGTGACATCATTGATGACATCACTGATGACATCTCAAATGACATCACTGATGACATCATCCATGTGATAATTTGATGCATCTTCTCACACCCTAATATAACTTTTGATACACCCACTCTAAATTACAGACTGCCATTCTCAAAACCATAGACACTCCAACACCAATAACTACATACACACTCACTGATTCTTAGGTCTACACACACATCCACTCACTCACCCATACAGTCACTCATACTTACGGTCACTCAGTACAGGACTATCATATGCACTCATACACCTATATAGACACTCACACACCGCCACTCATCCATAGAGGTATTCACACACCTAGTCAGTCATGCAAATAATTAATCACACTCCCATTTACTCACCTATACCGTTATACACACACCAGCTCACTTACTCATACAAATACTAGCACATTCTTACGCTCTTATACAATCACTGATACAAGCACACACTCATCCATACAGCCACTCTCACAATCACACACTCTCACTTATAGCCATTTAAATAATCTAACACACATATATACTGCCTTTCACATATGTAGTTACTCACACATGTACCACTGAGATATACATTCACTCACTAACACACCCATACACACACTCACCCACCCATACAGTCCATCACAGATGCACTCTTGAAACCATGCACCCAGTGAATCACCCACTCACACATCTATGCACAGAGTCACACACACCCCACCCACACAAACACTTAGGCACCCATACAGATACTCAGACAACCAATCAATAACCCATGTAGACACTCATGTAGCTATTCGCAAACCCATGCAGCCGCTTACACACCAACAGACAGACGGATACAGACATTCACACAGTTTAGTCACTAACCTATGCATTCAGTAAGAAACGTTTAATCACTCACTTAAAGAGTCAGTCACGCACCTACTAAATCATCCATTCAGACACTTATACACCCACTCATTCTTCAATATGCCTTTCCCTATATATATGAAACATATTTAAACTTTACAGAAACACACAGTCACTGGATGATGTCATCAGTGATGTCATCAGTGATGTCATTTGAGATGTCATCATTGATGTCATCAGTGATGTCACTGACCATGTCATGAGTGATGTAATATGTGACGTCATCAGCAGTGCATTGCGGGGGCGCGAGTTATAGTTAGCTGAACTAACTATAACGGGGGAATTTCTATGGTTTTGTACGAGTGAAATGTCCAACTAACTATAACTGTCCCTAAAACCTATGGTTTTTTCAGTGAATATATATATATATATATACAAATGCATAACCAATAAAGGCATAAAGAAATAGCAACAGATCAAGCAATTCTCACTATTAAAACATAAGCATGATTAAGACATATTAAAAACATTCATGCCAAACAGTAAAAGCATCTTTTTGGTAGAAACAGGTGGACATGGGGAGGCAGGTGGGACAGTGAGGAATCCACAGGCAGATACTGTATCCACCAGAAAAAGCATTACCGAAGGTAAGTAACTTGCTCTTCTGATGGATACTTCTGCCTGTTGATTCCTCACCTTTTGAATAGAATCCTCAAGCTGTACCTCACCCGGAGGAGGGTGTCCACCTGACTAGACCAAAAAATCTTGCAAAACAGATCGAGCAAAATGGCCATTTCTCCTAACCTCCAAATCCAATAATAATGGAATAATTTTTAGTCGAAATTATATTGAAAAAAATACTTTAAAAATACTTGTATTAATAAATTTAGACAAACACTTAAAGGAAAACCTTTATTTATAATTAATTTAAAGATATTTCATACTTTTCAAATTATGCCGAAGTCGCGACCCCAGCGCGACTTTTCAAAATGGCTACCGGAATGCGCGCAGCCATCGTATAGGGTGCGCGACTTCTGTATAATATTTAAAAAAAAAAAAAGAATGAATATAGTTTTCCTAACTAAAAATTATTCACAATTTTTTTAAATATATATATATGTATATTATCTACTGGCGGTCGCCAGTAGATAGTTATAGTTAGGACCTATTTTCCATAGGAAATCCGCGACATTCTATTTGAAATAACTCTTGCGTCGGTTGACGAATCTTCGCAAAATTTTCAAACTTTATGGCCCGCTCCGGTCCGCTCCTACCCTGAAAGTTTCGGGGTGATTCGTCAAGCGGGGGCCGAGAAAAAAGGGGGGTCCCAAAACATGTTGTCCCCATTCATTTTCCCATAGGAAACTTTAGCCACGGCTACAGCCCGAACTGCTGAACGGAATTACACAAAATTTGGCAAAGAGGTAGTTCTTGGTTCAGAAAGAACCCTTTTTGTTAAATGGTGTAAATCCGTTCAGTAGTTGCGGAGAAAATCAAAAGTAAAAACACATATATATCTGGGCGGAGCCTAACCACACATGTCATCGTGAGATCTGATTGGCTGTCAGCACTTCATCCTGGAATTGCTGGCAGCCATCTTGGGACCAATATAAATGATAGTACCCCATTGAAATGCATTGTAGTGAATCGAAGATTTTGAGGGTTACCAAAAGGAGAACTATAAAGGGTGATAACAGACTTTAGTTACATTAGAATTCATTTGTTGATGGTACCATACTAATTTCAGGAATTGTGGTGTGTTCTAAGGTGATTTTACCCTGTGAAAAACCTTCTGCTGGGATATCATGAATCATGTTCGAGAGAAAACTATTTTCACATGCTTGTCCCATACAGTTTTGGAAGGTGCTCCAGAAGCTAAAATGAGAGCATATTTTCTGTAAATTCACATTATCTTTCTCAGTCATGTGAGAATGAAGTCTGACATTCTCAGTAAAACATGTACATCCAACAATGGCAGAGACTGTCAGTTGATTCCTTTGTGTTCTACTGCAGCTTCCCAGAGTGTTCTAAAGAACAACTAGAGTGCTAACAGCCTTACTTATGACAAAAGTATGGCACACCTGAAGCCATCTTGATTGGAATAAACTGGTAACACTTAAAACATTTAATTTAAAAAGGAACAAAATGATGGGGTTCATTTTGTCATAGAAATTATGGTTAGTGCTGTAGAAAGAAAAATTAGGACATGTTTTAAGTGAGATCTCAAATATCTTCCTGTTATATTTCAACAGGAGCAGCCTGTCAGTTGATGCCTTTGTGTTCTACTGCAGCTTCCCAGAGTGTTCTAAAGAACAACTAGACTGCTAACAGCCTTACTTATGACAAAAGTATGGCACACCTGAAGCCATCTTGATTGGAATAAACTGGTAACACTTAAAACATTTAATTTAAAAAGGAACAAAATGAGGGGGTTCATTTTGCCATAGAAATTATGGTTAGTGCTGCAAAAAGAAAATTTAGGGCATGTTTTAAGTGAGATTTCAAATCCTCTTCTATTTCATTAGAAAATTCTGACATGCAGACTGAAACAATCACTTTTAATACCAGCAGTAGACTTCCAGTTAACTCCTTGGTGAGCAGTAGCTTTACTACAGTGATCTAATGAACAACTAGAGTGCTAACATTCTGAATTAATGGCAAATGTGTGACACATCTGAATGCCTTCTTGATGGAATCAAAGTAAAAAACTGAAAGCATTTCCTACTGAGGAGACTGTAGTAAATGAGGAAATTAGGAAACTTCATAACAAATAAGTCTCCCAAGATGGCCACCAGAGAAAAAAGAGCCCAAATGTAGCACAAATATCACCCAGAGGTAGCCCACGTATAGCCCAATGACAGAAGTGTGCAAAACACTTTTTATTTTTTGTTTTTGCAGTTTTATATAGTGCAGACTGGTCAGGTATTGGAGTGCTTTACATGAGCATTGGTTACATCACACAAGGACAAATTCATGTTGGTTGACCCCTACACTACCCAAACACCACTGCACTACCCTAAACCCTAAAACACTACCCCCAGCACGACCCCCTTCACTACCCAAACACAACTGCACTACCCTAAACTCAAAAACACTACCCCCAGCACGACCCCCTACACTACCCAAACACCACTGCACTACCCTAAACCCTAAATCTACCCCCTACACTACACAAATACCACTGCACTACCCTAAACCCTAAAACACTAGAACCCAGCACGACCCCCTACAGTACACAAACACCACTGCACTACCCTAAACCCTAAAACACTTCCCCTACACTACACAAACACCATTGCACTACCCTAAACCCTAAAACACTACCCCCAGCATGACCCCCTACACTACACAAACACCACTGCACTACCCTAAACCCTAAAACACTACCCCAGCACGACCCCCTACACTACCCAAACACCACTGCACTACCCTAAACCCTAAAACACTACCCCCAGCACGACTCCCTACACTACACAAACACCACTGGACTACCCTAAACCCTAAAACACTACCCCCAGCACGACTCCCTACACTACCTAAACACCACTGCACTACACTAAACCCTAAATCTACCCCCAGCATGACCTCCCACACTACACAAACACCACTGCACTACCCTAAACCCTAAAACACTACCCCCAGCACGACCCCCTACACTACCCAAACACCACTGCACTACCCTAAACCCTAAAACACTAACCCCAGCATGACCCCCTACACTACCCAAACACCACTGCACTACCCTATACCTTAAAACACGACCCGTACACTACACAAACACAACTGCACTACCCTAAACCCTAAAACACTACCCACAGCATGACCCCCTACACTACACAAACACCACTGCACTACCCTAAACCCTAAAACACTACCCCCTACACTACAAAAACACCACTGCCCTACCCTAAACCCTACATCACAACACCCAGCATGACCCCCTACATTACACTAACACCACTGTACTACCCTAAACCCCCTACACTATACAAACACCACTGCATTACTCTAAACCCTAAAACACTACCCCCAGCACGACCCCCTCACAACACAAACACCACTGCACTACCCTAAACCCTAAATCGACCCCCAGCACGACCCCTACACTACCCAAACACCACTGCCATACCCTAAACCCTAAAACACTACCCCCAGCATGAACCCCTACACTACCCAAACACCACTGCACTGCCCTAAACCTTAAAACACTACCCCCAGCACTACCCCCTACACTACACAAACACCACTGCACTACCCTAAACCCTAAAACACAACCCCAGCACTACCCCTACACTACCCAAACACCACTGCACTAACATAAACCCTAAAACACTACCCCCAGCACAACACAACCCCCTACACTACACAAACACCACTGCACTACCCTAAACCCTAAAACACTACCCCCAGCATGACTCCCTACACTACCCAAACACCACTGCACTACCCTAAACCCTAAATCTACCCCCAGCACGACCCCCTACACTACCCAAACACCACTGCACTACCCTAAACCATAAAACACTACCCCCAGCATGACCCCCTACACTACACAAACACCACTGAACTACCCTAAACCCTAAAACACTACCACCAGCATGACCCCCTATACTACTCAAACACCACTGCACTACCCTAAACCCTAAAACACTAACCCAGCATGACCCCCTACACTACCCATGCACCACTGCACTACCCTAAAGCCTAAAACACTACCCCCAGCACGATCCCCTACACTACTGCACTACCCTAAACCCTAAAACACTACCCCCAGCACGACCCCTACACTACCCAAACACCACTGCACTACCCTAAACCCTAAAACACTACCCCAGCACGACCCCCTACACCACCCAAACACCACTGCACTACCCTAAACCCTAGAAAAGAAACCCCCACCCCATGCCCAATCCCCCTTACCTCTCTCTCCTCGTGGTTCCTCTCTCCTCGTGGTTCCTCTCTCCTTGTGGTTCCTGCTTCACGTCGTCTCTGAGGGGCGGTGCACGTCGTTGTGAGGAAACGGAACAGCCTCTGTTTCCTTACAGCGACATGGATCGTCTACATGTTTTTTAGAACGCATGGTCATTTACCATACATACCTTTACAACAAAATTCGTTGTAAAGGCATGCGTGGTAAATGACCATGCGTTCTAAAAAGCGTAGTAATGACTTCGTGATGTACAACGCATGCGTGGTAATGCATGCGTTGTAATGGTATCGCAAAGTAAAAAAGTCGTTGTAACGGCTGTTTACCGATCGAAGCTGGCCCCTGTTCTTCAGTGAGACGTTTATTTGATTAATTAGGAGGAAGAAATGTGTTTTTTACCGAAAAGTGCATTCCCGGCTGTTGTATTGTGAAAGTGTCCGCGTGGCCTGGTTTCACTTCCGGTGAGAGAGTGGAAGAGTCTGTTTGGATCTAAAGGAGTTCTGTTGTTGGACGGGGCCGGCGCGACATGTCATCAGAAAACATAGCTAATGGAAAGCGTCCTCCCTGAAGTGTGGAGCAGTGCCATGAGAGGTCAACGAGTGTGCGTCCCACCGCAGTATGACCGTACCGCGTGACCCATGTGCCACCTCCAGGGTACGGGAGACAGAAGCGGCATCGCAGGTCCTCTTGAAGACCGTTGTAGCACTAATTCTACATTTTGGTACTAGGGCATTTTAACTTCGTTGTTCCTGCCAGATACAAAGAGAAGATCCTGTGTTATTCAGTGCCCTCGTTACCTTTTTTGTGGGTTGTGGTGCTTGTCACTTCGCTGCCCCGCCGGTGCAAACGACTGGGCACCCCACCTCGTGTGCCATCTGCAGGGCCTCTGCCCTCGGATCACTGGTTTCGGTTTCTGGAGTGGCAACATAAACAGTTGCTCCCAAAGGACTAGCCTGAACACTTAGGTGAATATCCCCTGCACCAGCATTCCACGGAAATTCTTTCCTAGCTCTCCCACGTCAATGAGGACGTCATAATAGCACGGCTCTGCTCGCGACACCGTATGACGTCATCGGAGCCATAAGAGAACCTCGTCGGCGTGCTGACGTCAGTTCCACCCATTTTTTCCGTGCCACCGAGGCAAACAGGGGACCGAGACATTTTCACATGTATACATAGTATAATAAATATATATATATTCACTGAAAAAACCATAGGTTTCAGCCACGTTATAGTTAGAAATTAGCATTTAAAAAACCTTAGAAATTCACTGAAAATACCATAGGTTTCAGGCACGGTATAGTTAGAAATTAGCATTTAAAAAACCTTAGAAATTCACTGAAAAAACCATAGGTTTCAGGGGCGTTATAGTTAGTTGGACATTTCACTCGTACAAAACCATAGAAATTCCCCCGTTATAGTTAGTTCAGCTAACTATAACTCGTGCATCCCGCAATGCACTGCTGATGACGTCACATATTACATCACTCATGACATGGTCAGTGACATCACTCATGACATCACTGATGACATCTCAAATGACATCACTGATGACATCACTGATGACATCATCCAGTGAATGTGTGTTTTTCTGAAAATTAAATATGTTTTATATATGTATATCTCAAGGTCGATGGAAGAATAAATGGGTATATAAGTGTCTAAATGGATGATTTTGTTTTGTAAAATTGATTGTATAACTGACTAAGTGTATCTTAGTGAATACATGGGTTAGTGAGTAATGTTTAAATATGAAAATATCTGTATCAGTCTCTCACTTTGTGTATAAGTGGCTGCATGGGTTGGTGAGTAGCTACATGAGTGTCTATATGGGTTATTAGTTGGTTTTTTGAGTATCAGTATGAGTGTCTGAGTGTCTGTATGGTTCGGTGGGGGTATTACTTAGTGCATAGATGCATGAATGAGTGACTCACTGTATGTGTTGAAGACAGCATGTGTGCAGGACTGTATAGGTGGATGAGTATGTGTATGGGTGTGTTAGTGAGTGAATGACTGTCTCAATAGTGTCTTTATGAGTAACTACATATGTTTTAAACTAGTATATGTGAGTATTGGTGTATATAAGTGAGTATATGTGAGAGTGAGAGATTGGAAGAGTTCCTGTACAAATAAGTAGGTGTTTCTATAAGTGATTGTTTAAGAGAGTAAGTATGTGTAAGTTTCTGTAGAAGTAAGTGTGGTAGTGTGTGTATAACTGTATATGCAAGTAAATGTATGTTTGATACTTTGTTTGCATGTGTGACTATGTGTGTGAGTAACTCTATGGATGAGTGGCGGTGTGTAACAGGATGTATAGGTGTATGAGTACATATGATGAGTGAGTACATGTATGAGTGACTGTATAGCGACTGTTGGTGAATGAGTGGATGTGTGTGTAGATCTTGGAATTACTGAATAGGTGTGTTGTAACTGGTATTGGTATGTCCATTGTTTTGAAAATGTTAGTTTGTATTTTTGAGTGTGTGTATCAAAGGTTATATTAGGGTGAGAGGAGGTCTGCCACTCTATCACAAGGATGATGTCATCAGTGATGTCATCAGTGATGTCATTTGATATGTCATCAGTGATGTCATGAGTGATGTCACTGACCATGTCATGAGTGATGTAATATGTGACGTCATCAGCAGTGCATTGCGGGCGCGCGAGTTATAGTTAGCTGAACTAACTATAACGGGGAATTTCTATGGTTTTGTACGAGTGAAATGTCCAACTAACTATAACGCCCCTGAAACCTATGGTTTTTCAGTGAATATATATATATATATATATATATTCACTGAAAAACCATAGGTTTCAGGCACGTTATAGTTAGAAATTAGCATTTAAAAAACCTTACAAATTCACTGAAAAAACCATAGGTTTTAGGGACAGTTATAGTTAGTTGGACACTGCACTCGTACAAAACCCATGAAATTCCCCCGTTATAGTTAGTTCAGCTAACTATAACTCGCGCCCTACAATGCACTGCTGATGACGTCACATGTTACATCACTCATGACATGGTCAGTGACATCACTGATGACATCACTGATGACATCTCAAATGACATCACTGATGACATCATCCAGTGACTGTGTGTTTCTGTAAAGTTTAAATATTTTTAATATATATAGGGAAAGGCGTATTGAAGAATGAGTGGGTGTATAAGTGTCTGTATGGATGATTTAGTAGGTGCGTGACTAACTCTATAAGTGAGTGATTAAACGTATCTTACTGAATGCATGGGTTAGTGACTAAACTGGGTGAATGTCTGTATCCGTCTGTCTGTTGCTGTGTAAGTGGCTGCATGGGTTTGTGAATAGCTACATGAGTGTCTATATGAGTTATTGATTGGTTGTCTGAGTATCTGTATGGGTGCCTGAGTGTTTGTGTGGGTGGGGTGTGTGCGACTCTGTGTATAGATGTGTGAGTGGGTGATTCACTGGGTGTATGGTTTCAAGAGTGCATCTGTGATAGACTGTATGGGTGGGTAAGTGTGTGTAAGAGTGTGTTAGTGAGTGAATGTATGTCCCACTGGTACATGTGTGAGTAACTACATATGTGAAAGGCAGTATATATGTGTGTTGGAGTATATAAATAGCTATAAGCGAAAGTGTGTGATTGTGAGAGTGACTGTATGGATGAGTGTGTGCTTGTATCAGTGATTGTATAAGAGCGTAAGAATGTGCTAGTATTTGTATGAGTAAGTGAGCTGGTGTGTGTATAGCTGTATAGGTGAGTAAATGGCAGTGTGTTTAATTATTTGCATGACTGACTAGGTGTATGAGTACCTCTAAGGATGAGTGGCGGTGTTTGAGTGTCTATATAGGATTATGAGTGCATATGATAGTCCTGTACTGAGTGACCGTAAGTATGAGTGACTGTACGGGTGAGTGAGTGGATGTGTGTGTAGACCTAAGAATCAGTGAGTGGGTATGTAGTTATTGGTGTTGGAGTGTCTATGGTTTTGCGAATGGCAGTCTGTAATTTAGAGTGGGTGTATCAAAGGTTATATTAGGGTGTGAGGAGGTGCATCAGATTATCACGTGGATGATGTCATCAGTGATGTCATCAGTGATGTCATTTGAGATGTCATCAGTGATGTCACTGACCATGTCATGAGTGATGTAATATGTGACGTCATCAGCAGTGCATTGCGGGGTGCGAGTTATAGTTAGCTGAACTAACTATAACGGGGGAATTTCACGGGTTTTGTACCAGTGCAATGTCCATCTAACTATAACTGTCCCTAAAACCTATGGTTTTTCAGTGAATTTGTAAGGTTTTTTAAATGCTAATTTCTAACTATAACGTGCCTGAAACCTATGGTTTTTTCAGTGAATATATATATATATTCACTGAAAAAACCATAGGTTTTAGGGACAGTTATAGTTAATTGAACATTGCACTCGTACAAAACCCGTGAAATTCCCCGTTATAGTTAGTTCAGGTAACTATAAGTCGCGCCCCGCAATGCACTGCTGATGACGTCACATATTACATCACTCATGACATGGTCAGTGACATCACTGATGACATCACTGATGACATCTCAAATGACATCATCCAGTGACTGTGTGTTTCTGTAAAGTTTAAATATGTTTAATATATATAGGGAAAGGCGTATTGAAGAATGAGTGGGTGTATAAGTGTCTGAATGGATGATTTAGTAGGTGCGTGACTAACTCTATAAGTGAGTGATTAAACGTATCTTACTGAATGCATGGGTTAGTGACTAAACTGGGTGAATGTCTGTATCCGTCTGTCTGTTGCTGTGTAAGTGGCAGCATGGGTTTGTGAATAGCTACATGAGTGTCTATATGAGTTATTGATTGGTTGGCTGAGTATCTGTATGGGTGCCTGAGTGTTTGTGTGGGTGGGGTGTGTGTGACTCTGTGCATAGATGTGTGAGTGGGTGATTCACTGGGTGGATGGTTACAAGAGTGCATCTGTGATAGACTGTATGGGTGGGTAAGTGTGTGTAAGAGTGTGTTAGTGAGTGAATGTATGTCCCAGTGGTACATGTGTGAGTAACTACGTATGTGAAAGGCAGTATTTTTTTGTGTTGGAGTATATAAATAGCTATAAGCGAGAGTGTGTGATTGTGATAGTGACTGTATGGATGAGTGTGTGCTTGTATCAGAGATTGTATAAGAGCGTAAGAATGTGCTAGTATTTGTATGAGTAAGTGAGCTGGTGTGTGTATAACTGTATAGGTGAGTAAATGGGTGGGTGCTTAATTTTTTGCATGACTGACTAGGTGTGTGAGTACCTCTATGGATGAGTGGCGGTGTGTGAGTGTTTATATAGGTGTATGAGTGCATATAATAGTCCTGTACTGAGTGACTATAAGTATGAGTGACTGTATGGGTGAGTGAGTAGATGTGTGTGTGTAGACCTAAGAATCAGTGAGTGTGTATATAGTAATTGGTGTTGGAGTGTCTATGGTTTTGACAATGGCAGTCTGTAATTTACAGTAGGTGTATCAAAAGTTATATTAGGGTGTGAGAAGATGCATCAAATTATCACATGGATGATGTCATCAGTGATGTCATCAGTGATGTCATTTGAGATGTCATCAGTGATGTCATCAGTGATGTCACTGACCATGTCATGAGTGATGTAATATGTGAAGTCATCAGCAGTGCATTGCGGGGCGCGAGTTATAGTTACCTGAACTAACTATAACGGGGAATTTCACGGGTTTTGTACGAGTGCAATGTCCAACTAACTATAACTGTCCCTAAAACCTATGGTTTTTTCAGTGAATTTGTAAGGTTTTTTAAATGCTAATTTCTAACTATAACGTGCCTGAAACCTATGGTTTTGTCAGTGAATTTCAAAGGTTTTTTAAATGCTAATTCCTAACTATAACATGTCTGAAACCTATGGTTTTTTTCAGTGAATTTCAAAGGTTTTGTAAATGACAATTTTTAAATGTATTAATTGTTATATTTATTTTTTTGATACTGATTTACTACATTTTTTTAAACTATTTATTTTTAGATATTTTATTTTTTAAAATACATTGTAATTACATTATACATTACATTACAAAATATACTTTCTCAGAATGAATTACTTTAGTTTAAATACTTTGCAAATAGGCAATAGACTTTTAAGTACAGTAGTTACAGTTGTTGCAATGGGCAACACAATTTCAAACACAATGCAACATTGAGCTCAATGTGAATTTCAAGTTAAATGCAATTAGTTACTTTATGGATTACTTTTCTAACCACAGGACTGGATCCTAGATTCAGTCCTGGGACATCTCCTGTAAACAGTTGAGTAAAAGCGTTTTGGTTACAGTAGTGATTTTTAAGGAATATTATTGTATTTTAAAAGTTGACACTTAGAAATTTTTTCACATAGAATCAGCAATGCTATCCTATGGGAGGAAATTCACTTAGCAGGTAAGTAGTGTTATCGTTACTTTTTCTTACTCAGTGGTGGATCTTGGATCCAGCACTGGTGCATCTCCTGTAAACAGTTGAAAGAATGCGTTTAAGTCATACAGGCGATTTTTAAGGAATATTTGTAGTTTGTGAAAATCGACACTGAAACTTTTCTGCTGAAAACCAGACAATGGATTCCTATGGAAGGAAATACAAGTTACTGGTAAATACGGTTAGAATTACTTTTCAGGGTCAGTGCTGGGCTAAAAGATGCAGCACTGGGTTCTCTCCTGATAACAGGTGAGTAAATCGGAATTCGTAGTTCGGCTGATTTTAGAGGAATATTATAAAATTCCAAAACTCCACACTTAGAAGAATTTCCAAGTATAACCAGTCAATGTTAGCCTATGGAAGGAAATTCAAGTTACTGGTAAGTATGGTTAAAATTACTTTTCAGGATCAGTATTGGGCTCAAAGATGCAGCACTGAGGTCTCTCCTGTTAACAGGTGAGTAAATCGGAATTCGTAGTTCGGCTGATTTTAGAGGAATATTTGTATGTTACAAAAATCGACACAGAAACTTTTTCAGCAAAAAGCAGGCAATGATATCCTATGGAAGGAAATTCAAGGTACTGGTAAGTACGGTTAAAATTACTTTTCAGGATCCGTACTGGGCTGAAAGATGCAGCACTGAGGTCTCTCCTGATAACAGGTGAGTAAATCGGAATTCGTATTTCGGCTGATTTTAGAGGAATATTATAAAGTTCCAAAACTCCACACTTAGAAGAATTTCCAAGTGAAACCAGTCAATGTTAGCCTATGGAAGGAAATTCAAGTTACTGGTAAGTACGGTTAAAATTACTTTTCAGGATCAGTCCTGGGCTCAAAGATGCAGCACTGAGGTCTCTCCTGATAACAGGTGAGTAAATCAGAATTCGTAGTTCGGCTGATTTTAGAGGAATATTTGCACAATGGTGAAGGGAGGGGCGGGGCCTGAGGTGACATCTGTGCAAACGCGCCCCGTGGCGCGTTTTAAGTTGGGGGATTAAGTCCCCTTGAATCATGAGGGTCCCTGGGGTCCAACTAGCCCACCCTGTACCTCCAGTATGCGCCAGGGAGCTGCGTTGCAGATAGGTGTTCAGTGGCCACGCCCCTTTTTGCACCTCTCTGCAACGCAGCTCTGTGGCGCTTTCTGGACATACCTGGTGGGCTAGTTGGCCCCCAGGGACCCTCAGGATTGAAGGGGATTTAATTCCCATCTTAAAACGCGCCATGGGGCCTGTTTGCACACATGTCACCTGAAGCCCCGCCCCTCCCTTCACCACTGTGCAAACGCGCCCTGTGGCGCGTTTTAAGTTGGGGGATTAAGTCCCCTTGAATCCTGAGGGTCCCCGGAGTCCAACTAGCCCACCATGTACCTCCAAAAGCGCCACAAAGCTGCGTTGCAGAGAGGTGTAAAAGGGGCGTGGCCTCTGTACACCTCTCTGCAACGCAGCCCCTGGCGCATACTGGAGGTTCCTGGTGGGCTAGTTGGCCCCAGGACCCCCAGTATTCAAGGGGAATTCGTTCCCCATCTGCAAACGCGCCAGGGGGCGCGTTTGTAGAGTGCTGACAAGGAGGGGGGCAAATTTTTGTTGATTTTTTTTAAAAAAGGGGGCTGTGTGGCCCCCCTTTTTTGTAATTTTTTTGAGCCCTGGGGACCCCATCCCCCAGGGCCTGACCCCCTTTTATTTTTTTTTAAAAAAAGGACCGGGAAGGGGACCGCATGGGCACCCCTCCCGTGGCCAATTTTGACCCGGGGACCCCATCCCCCGGGCCATTGCCACCTTATTTTTTTTTTTAATTTTCATGGAGGGGGGCTGCGTGCCCCCCCTCCTAAGGCCTCCTTAGGCCCCGGGGACCCCATCCCCCGGGGCCGGCCATTATTTATTATTATTTTTTTTTAATTTTTAATTATTTTTGGGGAGGGGGGCTGCATGGCCCCCCTCCCGGGCCACTACTTGCCCTGGGGACCCCATCCCCCGGGGCTGGCCCTATCCTTTGGGGTCCGTGGGGGGACCCCAACTCCCCCACGGACCATGCCGGCTCCCTGCGTCCTGCGGGAGCCGGCATTGCTTTTCCACATGGGGAGCTGCTAACATGCAGCTCCCCATGTGGAAAAGCAATTTGCTTTGGATATTGGAAGCGAGAGCAGGTTTCCTGCTCTCGCTTCCAATATCCAAAGCAGTTTGCTATGACAGGACGGGAGCCGCGAGGCTCCCGCCCTGCCATAGCAAACTACAGTGTCCCAGGGGTAGGCACCCCGGGACACTGCAGGAGCTGGCCCTGGGGTTGGCGGTCCCCAGGGCCATCACTGGCTCCAGGAGGGGGGACGCGCGGCCCCCCTCCCCACTTCTGCAAAGCCCCGGGGAGGTGGTGGTCCCCGGGGCTTCGGGGGTCTGAAACGGACCCAATTTAAAAAATGTTAGTGCCCCGGGGAGGTGGCGGTCCCCGGGGCGTGTGGGGGGGCTGGAGCCCCCCCATACAGGTATTTTAAATTTAAAAAAAGAAGCCCCGGGGGGTGGCGGTCCCCGGGGCTGCGGGAGGGCTCAGAGCAATCCCGCACCATTTTTATTAGAAAGCCCTGGGGGGGTGGTGGTCCCTGGGGCTTGGGGGGCCTTAGAGGCCCCCCATTAACTATAAACCCACCCCCGCATGCCCCCGGGACTTGGCCCACCCGGGGAAATTAGCATCGAGCGCGGGACACCGCGCTTCGATTTTTACGGCGGGATCCGCGCACCCTAAGCGCATCCCGCCAATTTAAAAAAATTGTCCTTGTGGGACCCCCTGAGCAGACCTAGGGGGTCAGGGTGTTTCTACCCTGCCCCCTTTTTGCGCTTTGCGCACTTGTTCAAAATGGCTGCCAACACTTCCTGATTTGGAGTGTTGACAGCCACTTGACAGCCAATTAGCATGCAGCTCGTGATCGGGACGGTGCACGCAGGGTGCGCTCAGGATACGCGGACCCTACTCGGCCATAGATATATATGTGACTTTACTTTTGATTTTCTCAGGAACTACTGAACGGATTTACACCATTTAAGCAAAAGGCACAACACTGAACCAAGGGCTACCTCTTTGCCAAATTTGGTGTAATTCCGTTCAGCAGTTCGGGCTGTAGCTGCGATGAAAGGATCCTATGGAAAAATGAATGGGGAAAACGCGTTTTGGGACCCCCCTTTTTTCTCGGCCCCCACTTGACGAATCAACCCGAGACTTTCAGGGTAGGAGCAGAGCGGAGCGCCCCAACAAGTTGGAAGCTTTTGCGAAGATTCGTCAACCGGCGCAAGAGTTATTTCAAATAGAATGTCGTGGATTTCCTACAGAAAATAGGTCCTAACTATAACTAACTACTGGCGACCGCCAGTAGATAATATATATATATATATATATACAGCAAGGTGTATTGGTGAATCAGTGTGTGTATAAGTGCCTGTATGGATGATTCAGTGGGTGCATGACTGACTGTGTAAGTGAATGATTAGGTTTCTCAGTGAATGAATGAGTCAGTGACTGGTTGTGTGAATGTTTGTATCAGTGTGTAAGTTGATATCTAAGTGGCTGTATGGATGTGTGAGTGTGCGCATGAGTGGCTGTATAGGTGAGTGATTGGTTGTCTGAGTACCTGTATGGGTGTCTGAGTGTCTGTGTGGGTGGGTGAGGGGATGTGTGACTGCATGTATGGAGGAGTGAGTGGGTGAGTCAGTGGCTGTATTGGTTAGTGAGTGCATGTGTGAAGGGCTGTATGGGTGAGTGAGTGTGTATAGCTGTGTTGATGAGTGAGTTAATGTGTCAGTGGTATATGGGTGAGTAACTGTGTATGTGAAAGGCAGTATAGGTGAGTGTTGGGGTATATGAGAGAATATATGGGTGAGTGATTGTGAGAGTGGCTGTATGGGTGAGTGTGTGCTTGTGTCAGTGACTGTTTAGGTGAGTGAGTACGTGTTAGTATCTGTCTGAGTAAGTGAGTGGGCGTGTGTGTACATGTATGGGTAAGAAAGTGGCTGTGTGATTGCCTGTATGGGTGAGTGAGTAGGTGTGTGAGTAGCTATATGGGTGACTGACTCAGTGTATGAGTGACTGTAAGGTGTATGAGTCGAGATGTCAGTGGCTGTATTAGTGAGTGAGTGGGTGTATGAGAGGCTGTATGGGCTAGTGAGTGGATGTGTGTGTAGTCCTAAGAATCAGGGAGTGGCTATGTAAGTACTGGTATGGGTGTGTGAATGTGTCTGAGAATGGTAGTGTGGAAGTTGGAGTGGGTGTATAAAAGGATATATGGGGTGTGAGTGGGTGCATCAGAGATTCTGTGGATGATGTCAGTGATGTCATCAGTAATGTCATTTGAGATGTCATCATTGATGTCATGAGTGATGTCACTGACCATGTCATGAGTGATGTAATATGTGAGGTTATAAGCAGTGAATTGCAGGGCACAAGTTATAGTTATCTCAGCTAACTATAGCTGCTGAATTTCACTGGTTTCGTACAAGTGAAACCTGAGTCTAACTATAAAGTCTCCATCCCCAGGGCCTGCCCCTTTTTTATATCATTTTTTTTTTTTAAATGGAGGGGGGCCGTGCACCCCGCTCCCGGGCAGATTTTGGCCCCAGGGGCCCCAACCCCTGGGCCTGGCCTATAGCATAGGAGCCCTGGTCCCACCCAGGGCACCCACATTTTAAATGTTGGGGGCCACGGGGAGCCTAAAAGGCCCCTTGGTACCTGCCAACTCTCCGCCTCCTGTGGGAGCCGGCATTGCTTTGAGACCCAGGGAGCTGCTAACATGCAGCTCCCTGGATCTCAAAGCAATTTGTCTGTTTCCCTACTCGCTTGACAGCGGGCAGTGAAACAGACATGCTCCACTTTCAGCAAGTGAGAGCATTTTCTGCTCTCGCTTGATGTAAGCGGTGTGTTTGCTATGGCTTGGTGGGAGCAGTGCTCCTGCCAAGCCTAAGCAAACTGCAATGTCCCGGGGGTGGACACGCCAGGACATTGTTGGAGCTGGCCCTGGGGGGTGGCGGTCCCCAGGGCCATCTAGGGCTTCAGGAGGTGGGCCACGTGGCGCCCCTCCTTTCTTTGTTTGAGCCCCGGGTGGTGGTGGTCTCCGGGCTGCGGGGGGACATGTGCTACCCACTTTACATTTTTAGCATTTGCCCCAGGAAGGTGGCAGTTCCCGGGGCTGCAGGGGGGCCATGTAGTCCCCGCATTTCTGCTATGTTTAGCCCCGGCAGGTGGCAGGGTTGCTGGGGCTGCGGGTTGCCGTGCAGGCCCCTAGCATTATTTAAAAACTTGCCCTGGGGAGGTGGCGGTCCCCAGGGCACGGGGTTGCCGCAAGGGCAACCCCGCATAAATGATTTAACATGCCCTGGGGAAATGGCGGTCCCAGGTCATTAGGGATTCTATGAAGGGGCCCCATACGCCCCCCTCCTACATATTTACACATGCCCCGGGTACCTGGCCCGTGCTACTCTTTTAAAAATTTTGGCTGGATACGCGGATCCCGCCAAAAAAAAAACGAAATGCTTTTTTTGGTCTTTGGCTCCAGGGGGGCCAACAAGCCCTCCTGTTACTCCAGTAAGGCCCACACAGCGAGACTGCTGAGAGGAATTCGGAGGCCACACCGCCTTTCTCCACCACTCGGTAAACGCACCTGGCACACTGCTAGCTGGGGAATGAAGTTCCCTTGGCTCCAGAGGGTCCTTTCTGGTGAACTACCCCTCCTGTTACCTCCAGTAAGTTCCACATAGTGGGATTGCTGAGAGGTCTTTGACGGCAGAGCCCCCTTTTCCACCACTCTGCAAACGCACATCCTGGCACAGTATTGGTTAGGAGATGAAGTCCCCTTGTCTCTTGAGGGTCCTTGGGGGCCCAGTACCCCTCCTGTTACCTCCAGTAAGTCCCACACAGCTAGACTGCTAAGAGGTTATTGAAGGCCACACACCCTTTTTCCACCACTCTGCAAACACACCTCCTCGCGCACTACTGGTTGGGGGAAGAAGTCCACTTTAGTCCTGAGGCCATCAGGAGGTAAGGGCACATCATCCCCCTACCAGCAGTGTGCCAAGAGGTGCATTTGCAGAGTGGTGGAGAAAGGGGGCATGGCCTCCGACCATCTTTCAGCAATCCCACTGTGTGGAGCTTACTGGATGTAACAGGAGATCTTGTTGGTCTCTAAGGACCCTCAGCAGCCAAGAGGACTTTATCCCCCAACCAGCAGCATGCTAGGAGGCGTGATTTCAGAATGCTGCAGAAAGGGGGTGGGGCCTCCGGCGTCATGCCGGTAGCGTTTCTTTTTTTTAATTATAAAGGAAGGGGGGCAGTGTGGCTCCCCTTCACTGGGCCATATTTGACCTGGGGACCCCATCCCCCAGGACTAGGCATTTTTAGAATAGGGAGGGGGGCCGCGCGGCCCCCCTGCCAGGGCCAATAAAAGCCTGGGGCTCCCATCCCCCAGGGCTCAGCGTTTCTTTTTTTTAAAGTTTTTTTTATTAAACGAAGGGTGGCCGGCCTCACTTTCCTGGGACCCCATCTCCCGGGGCCTGACCTTTATTTATATATATATTTGTAAACAAGCGAGGGGGGCCCGGGTCAATTTTGGCTCAGGAGACCTCATCCCCCTGGGCCCAGCCACAATACTGGGTGCCCTGGTGCCCTTGAGCATAGGAGTAGCACATTGCCATCCATGCCGGGAAGGAAAGGGACAAAGGGGCACATGCATCAAGCATTTTTGCTTTCACAAATGGGCGGATTCAGAGAATCCGCCCATTTGCGAACGCAAAAAATGCTTTTCAGATTCAGCAAACCCTAATTTGCGATTAGATAACCTCTTGCCGAATTGCAAAATGGGTTTGCGATTCGGTATATGGAAGGGGCGTGTTTAGGGCGTCCCTTCCAAATACCGACTCCTAACGGTATGCATGAATGTTTTGTGACCATGAATGTGGTCACAAAACATTTGCATAAGTAGTAACCCATTTACAAATGGGAAGGGGTCCCCAAGGGACCCCTTCCCCTTTGTGAATGGTTGTAAAAGCATTTTTAAGAGCATGCAGTGTTCCCATGTACCACTGCCTGGTCTTAAAAAATGAAAAGAAAAATTTTACTTTTTGTAAAGCATCTCGTTTTCCTTTAAGGAAAACGGGCTGCTTTACAAAAAACAGAGATTGCTTTATTTAAAAGCAATCAAGGACATGGTGGTCTGCTGACCTCAGCAGGCCGCCATCCCCATGATTTTTGCGATTCCTAGGGGGTCGCAAATTGCGATCTACCTCATTAATATTAATGAGGTTGAGCAATTGCGACCCCATAAGAATCGCTATCTAAAACTCTTTTGAGTTTCATTCATTGTAAATTGTGATTACCTAATTGCTAAGTCTTTAAGCATAGGTTTAGTACAGTGCCATCTGCGCCGAGCTGCAAAAAGACAAAAACCTTTTACCACTCCAGGCACTGTATTGCCGCTTTGGAATGGTAAAATACCATCAAAGCCAACCTGCTATGAATAAAAGCAACCACTGACACGTGTTTCGCTAACTTTATAGCTCTTCAAAGAGGTTTAGCTTTGTCCAGACACAAGGGAGCACCCAGTATAAGTCAAAACAATACCCCTTCAGGCATAGAGTGCCGCATAAATTATGCAAAAAGAAGCAGAGAACTCAAGGTAGTTCCCAAGTTTAGGTGGAGATCAGCTCCTGTATAGAGCACCCTACAACAGCAGCAACACTCAGAATTTGCTCACCTCAAATATCTGCTTTTCTATCAAAGTTTTTAAGCATAGGATTAGCACATTGCCGTCCTCGCCAAGAGAGAAAGGGACAAAGTCTTTTGCCATTTGTACAGCAAAGTTTTTAATCATAGGATTAGCACAATGCCATCCACGCCGAACTGTAAAATGACAAAAGCATTTTACCACTCCTGGCACAGTATTACAGCTTAGGATTGGTAAAATACCATCCAAGCCAACCTGGATTAAATAAAAGCAACCCCTGACACATATTTTGCTATCATTTTAGCTCTTCAGAGAGGTTTAGTGTTGTCCAGACACATGGGAGCATCCAGTATAACTCAAAACAATGCCCTTTCAGGCATAGAGTCCTGCATAAAGTATGCAAAGAAGAAGCAGAGAACTCAAGGTAGTTTCCAAGTTTAGGTGGAGAGCAGCTCCTGTATAGAGCACCCTACAACACCAGCAACACTCAGAATTTGCTGACCTCAAATATCTGCTTTTCTATCAATGTTTTTAAGCATAGGATTAGCCCATTGCCAACCTCGCAGAGAGAGAAAGGGATAAAGTCTTTTGCCATTCCTACAGCAAAGTTTTTAATCACAGGATTAGCACAATACCATCCACGCCGAACTGTAAAATGACAAAAGCATTTTACCACTCCAGGCACAGTATTACAGCTTAGGATTGGTAAAATACCATCCAAGCCAACTTGGATTAAATAAAAGTTACTCCTGACACATATTTTGCTATCATTTTAGCTCTTCAGAGAGGTTTAGTGTTGTCCATACACAAGGGAGCATCCAGTATAAGTCAAAACAATGCCCTTTCAGGCATAGAGTGCAGCATAAATTACGCAAAGAAGAAGCAGAGAACTCTGGGTAGTTCCCACGTTTAGGTGGAGAGCAGCTCCTGTATAAAGCACCCTACAACACCAGCGACACTCTGGATTTGCTCACCTCCAATATCTTCTTTTCTATCAACGTTTTTCATCATAGGATTAGCACATTGCCATCCATGCCGGGATGGAAAGGGACAAAGTCTTTTGCCATTTTTACAGCAAAGTCTTTAAGCATAGGTTTAGCACCGTGCCATCCATGCCGAGCTATGAAATGACAAAAGCCTTGTACCACTCCAGGCACAGTATTTTAGCTTTGGATTGGTTTAATAACATCCAAGACATCCTGAAATTAATAAAAGCAACCCCTGACGTGTTTTGCTATCATTATAGCTTTTCAAAGAGGTTTAGCTTGGTCCAGACACAAGGGAGAACCCAGTATAAGTCAAAACAATACCCTTTCAGGCATAGAGTGCCGCGTAAATTATGCAAAAAGAAGCAGAGAACTCAAGGTAGTTCCCAAGTTTGGGTGGAGAGCAGCTCCTTTATAGAGCACCCTACAACACCAGCAACACTCTGAATTTGCTCACCTCAAATATCTGCTTTTCTATCAAAGTGTTTAAGCATAGGATTAGTACATTGCCATCCATGCCAAGAGAGAAAGAGACAACGTTTTTTGCCATTTCTACAGCAAAGTCTTTAAGCATAGGATTAGCCCAATGCCATCCACGCCGACCTATAAAATAACAAAAACCTTTCACCACTGCAGACACAGTATTACAGCTTTGGATTGGTAAAATATCATCCAAGCCAACCTGGATTGAATAAAAGCAACCCCTGACATGTGTTTTGCTATCATTATGGCTCTTCAGAGATGTTTAGATTTGTCCAGCTCAAGGGAGCACCCAGTATAAGTCAAAACAATACCTCTGCAAAAGTACGACGAGTCTCAAGACTCCAGCTGTTCTGCACCTGCTCTGTGCACCATGCAGCCTATCTTCTGTTTCATGTTCTGCTCCACTGAACCAACACACACACAGAGGCTAAGGGAGGGGCTCCTGCTGCGACACTTTGATCTCACCCACTCCAGAATACAGACCATCCTTCTCACCACTACCAGCTCTGACCACAATAGCTGGCATTCCTACCGCCACCAGATCCCGCAATGGGTCTGGCCAGCTATGTTTTCAATCAGCCTTGCTATTCTGTGCATAGTGTGGTATGACGCGTGCGTGATGACGAGCCCGGAAGACGCTTTCCTTTCGGAGCTCGCTTTGGGCTTTATAATCATCCGCCTCGCTCTGTGTAGTATCAGCGGGGTCCGGCCACACGAGGGTCCATGCAGGTTCCAAGCGGGTGCCTGGCTTTGAAGGCGTGAGTCCATTTCTGAGCCATGAATGAGATAAGTAATACTTATGTTTTGAATGGTGACAACTCCTGATCCCTTCTTCCTTTTACCTTTTTCTGTAGGGTGTGCCATTTTGCCACCACTCCCCTCCCGAGACCCATGGTGTAAGCAGCTGCTACACCGGATGTAAGATTTACCATATATATATAGATTAAAAACATCTCGCGCCCATTAGCACCATTTGCTTTGGTTCGTTTACTTCATAGCCTACATAGTTTTCACAGGTTACGTCAGAATGGGCTTATTATATACGAAGCCTGTCAGTTGAGTTCATGTCACTTGATCCTGTGATATCCTTTAAGTGCACAAGATTTAGCACCGTAGTCCACATGATCAGGATTACAGTTCAAGTGCACTTCGAAGAGCACAAGTGCATGTATGCTGCTTGCATTATTACATACTCGCGAACATCAAATCTAAAAACTATCTTTTGTATGTTCTCTTTTTGTATGTATGTCTGTTTGTCATTGTCTTTTTAACAGAATAAACTCGGTTCCTCTCAATCACGAGGATCACTTGACTATCATAGTCAGAAGAAAAATGTTTTTACATCGATAACCTCAGGTTAGGGTGGGCCTTAGAGCGTCCATACCGCCGGGGTTCAATTTATTTCACTTTCGGTCCTGACGAATGCCTGAATAATTACCTACACAAAGGCAGAAACATGTTGACCAATTCTCAGGGGACATAGCTGAACAATTTATTCAGTTCTTTGTCCAACACTTTATTTTTTAACCATGTCTGATTGGCAAATTAATAAAACATATTTTTGACACAATTCAGACATTTTTAACTGACTCTCACTTTTGTATCAAATTACCATTTTTCCAGCTCCGCAGTAACTCTGGTGTTGCAGCACACCGGGGTGGCATTCGGCCTCTCCCGGTGGGGCCCAATGATGAAGCATGTCACCAACTAGGTTGGTGAGTGAGGGCTTTCTATAGAACCTAGTGGGATTCTGCATTTTTGCTCTTCGCCCTTTGAAAAGGTACACTCTTTAGTTGTTTATTATATAGTGTGGTATTATGTCAAAGAAACATGTAGTCGGCATGCCATACTGAATCGCACTGTGCCCAGAACCCATCTGGAATCAACATTCTATTCTTTGTCCTGCATTTGGTGGAATAGTGTCACCAAGACCTTAACCGCTCTTCTTGTTAGAGTTTGAACGCACCTGCCCACTGATGCACAAATGGGTGTGCCATAGCGCAGACGACATTCCTGCTGTGCGGGACTCTGCATTATTATGGGGACTACCTGTGCCATGCTTCACAACGCCAAGAGGCACCAACCAGCAACATCTGATTGGCGGAGGAGAAAGTCTCCCCAGCCCTTCATAATGCCGACAACATCCCCACTGTGCGGGACTCTGCATTTCTTCGGGGACTACCTGTCACATGCTCCACAATGCCAGGAGGTGCCAACCAGCCGCAACTGATTGAGGGAGGAGCAAGTCTCCCCAGCGCTTCATAGGGCCAACAACATCCCCTCTGCGTGGGACTTTGCATTTGTTTTGGTGACTACCTGTCCCACGCTCCAAAGTGCCAGAAGGCGCCAACCAGCAGCACCAGATTGGGGGAGGAGCACCAACAAAATCCCCGCTTTGTGGGACTCTGCATTGTTTTGGGGACTACCTGTCTCATGCTCCACAGCACCAAGAGGTGCCAACAAGCAGCACCTGATTAGGGGAGGAGCAAGTCTCCCCAGCACTCCATATGGCCGACAACATCCCCGCTGTGCATGACTCTGCATTTGTTTTGGGGACTACCTGTCCCATGCTCCAAAGTGTGAGGAGGTGCCAACCAGCAGCACCTGATTGGGGGAGGAGCATGTCTCCCCAGTGCTTCATAGCGCCAACAACATCCCCTCTGCACAGGACTCTGCATTGTTTTGGGGACTACCTGTCCCATGCTCCACAGCGCCAGGAGGCGGCAACCATCAGAAACTGATTGGGAGAGGAGCAAGTCTCCCCAGCACTTCATAGCACCGATCATCATCACCGCTGCGTGGGAAATGCATGGCCCACGCCTGGGCAAATTCCAGGCCAACGGCGGGCCCATCCTGCACCCATCAGCGATTGGCGAAGGCTGCACTGGACCACCCCTCTTTTGCCTATAATCCAGCATCAAATATGGGCAAGCGGAAATCTACTTGCAATAATGGATCCACTGACTACAAGGTACCAATTAAGTGCCCACCTTTCTTTTCATATCTCAGGTTGGAAGTCGGGGTACTGAATGAGTAGATTCAGAGTATAGAAGAAAAACTGGGTTTAGGGGCAGATATATGTTCACAGAGCCATGCACTGCAGAAAAAGAGGAAATATTCAGCGGATGTGGCAGAAGTGACTCATATCTCTGAGCAGGGGGATCGTCCTTAATTGAGACTGCCCTAAGGGGACCCACTTCAACCGAGCCTCTCCCAATAAGAACAACTCGGTCTCTGCCTCTGGGGTTTCCCCCCCTAATGTTATGTTAGTGGACACTATGGGGTCGATTGCGATGTTGTTCGGAAAGGCACCGAATGGCATTCGATTAGTCCGAATCGATTTGGAACCCGCCTTTCCAACCGACTCGAACGACCGATTACGATGGCTGGAAAGCATTCAGGCTGTCCGACTCGGTTCCGAAAGGCATTGGGATTAACCGAGTCAGTTGGAGCCGAATCGTAGCGGTCTACGGTCCACATTTCCAGCCGAGCGATTAAGATGTCAGATTCGGACAGCCTTTCCGAATCGGATGCTCCGACATGGATCGGCTGTCGGACTCTGACTTTGGGGGCCCATAGCAGGCCCCCCTTTACCCGGGGCCCTCTGAATCTAGTCCGTGGTGGTACCCAGGGGTTCCCCCTTCCCATGCATGCACAGTGTAACAGGCACCATGGGGTGCCCGCCACTGGGTGCAAGGTTTTCCCCAACCACCCCTTTTGTCAATGGGAGGCTGTGTTCTCGTTTCAGAACACAGGCTCCCATTGAAGTCAATGCGAGTCCGACGGAACAATGCCTGGAAGCATCGTAATCGTTCGGTTGGACTCGCAGTACCCGATTCGGTCGGAAATGATTCCAGAACCGATTTGGTCGGAAGAGTTTCCGGACGACATCGTAATTGGCCCCTATGTCTTTAACCTCCTCTGTGTGCAATATTAAAGCAGTGTTGGAGCCTATGCTCAATAATTTATATGTTGCATTGTGAAGCTAATCCAAATCTTGATGGAGGGGTTTCAGGCGAAACTGGGGGTTTTAGAAGCCTCTGTTGCCAACCTGAATGCCATAATAGCAGCGAACATGGGAAGGTCATCTGTCTAATGGTACCCAAGAGGCACACCTTGAATATAGTGCCAGCAATAGGATCCAATCACATACCTTACACAACCCTTCAAGTAGTTCCAAACTCAATGAGGCTTCAGGGGAAAATCAAGGGTACGAGTCTGTACTTATGACAACTTGAGAACTATGTGCCAATAGAGAACCAGGGGGAATGAGGTCACCTTCTCCCTTCTCCCAGATGTCACTTTTCCCTTCTGTTGGTCCCTCTCAAAGCTATAATGGTAATCAGAGGTTCAATAACCGCTCTCCGGCCAAACATGAAGGAATTCTGGCAAATAGTTTAATACTGCAGGTCCCTCCCGGATCCATCCCATTGGTGGCAATTTTGGAAGATGCGCCTCCATTGAGGCCCGGAATGGTAGAATCCACCCTCATTTGTAAGGTCACACATCGGTGTAACAGCCAATTGGGGGACAGAAAGTATTTGTCCACTCATATTATCATGGCTAAAAGAGTGGGATGGGTAGGACTGAGAGAGAAACCGGGAGGCGAGACTGCATTAACAACAATTTTGATCAACCAGATATAGCAGGGATGCTGACACAGCAGAGCCTCATATTAACCCTTGCTCCACATGTATTAAATTATTACTGTTAGGTTTCTTTTACCCATCTGAGGGCTCATGGTGGTGAGCTGGAATATTGCAGGGTTGAGTAATAAAATGGATAACAAGAGGTAGCTCAATATCTTAACAGAACAGCACCTAATGGGTATACAAGGAACATGGGATATAGACAATTCCTTTTACTTGAATGGATCAACTTCCTATTTCTCTGCTGCTTTACCATTATATTCGGGCTAAGCGAAGGGTGGCTTACTCACCCTGGTTTCCCTAAATATCCCATGTAATTCTCTGCAGATAGAAACAGGATCCAGCTAGATTTTAAACATGCTCCTAACGTATTGATTGTAAATTATTATAATTCTTTCATGGGGCTAAACCTACAGATCATTTGTTGGTTTTAAAGTCTTTCCTAGAGTCATACGCAGAAAGACATAACTCACCTTAGTCAGTTATCTTAATGGGAGATTTTAATATTTCATTTGCGTCAACCAGGATGTCATACATTTGAAGAGTACTGCTCAGAAGACCTTAATATCAGCCATTTCGAACACAATAGTCAAGGGGACCTGCTTGATGACATCACTGCAGATTTTAATTTGGCATGTATCGTGCAATCTAGAGAGAAAGAGGATAGCCCAAAATGTATTGGTAGATGTTCTAACTCCACTGTTTATCATATATTCATGTCAGCTTTGCTAATACAGTTTATACTGCAGTTTGAAGTCAAATGGAATCAGTTTTGACCTTGGAATGGAGAACGGATGAAGCACCTAGTTCATTAGTAGGACCAAGGAATGCTGACATTTTACCTCAGGACCTAGCCCGTATATCAAAATAGAGTAAGGTACCCTTGGATTCTTTCTTAAATAACCTTCACATTAAATGTTCGCATTACATTAGCCTGTGCCTAGAGGGTTGTACGAATGCAGGGGGCATAGTGAGTGCCTTTATTAGAATTTATGTGCATGTCACAAACAAGCTTACGAGAGCGAAGGGCAAATTTAAACCTGGGGGAGAGAGTTGGTTTGATCATAACTGCTCTAAGGCTCATCAAAACCTAGTAAGCTTTGAAACAAACCCCCAGGGATATGGGTGAGTTAACTATGTGGAGGAAGAAATACAAGCAGACCTTAGTAGCCAGCAACAAATACATTAAAGAGGAAACTTGGGACCAATTACTCCAGATTAAATTTTTAAAATATAGTGCCAAATTCTGGGAAATAGTTAATCTCCTGTTTTTGTCAAGTGCAGCGAACAGCGTTGCAGACTGTTCAACGCATTTCCAGGCGATATATGGAAGTGCGACAGTGAATTCCCATACCACCCCCATTTTTATCAAGAGGTGACATTGCTTTGACATTTACTGAGGTGGAAGTATGAGAGGCCATTTTAGCCATGTCAAAGGATAAGGCCCATGATGAGGTCCCAGCTGACCTATACAAGACAAACCCCAGAACCTGAGCCAAAATTCTAGCTCATGTTCTAAACGTTGCCTGTAGTACAGGTCTACCATCCTCCTGGTCGAGGTCTATAATTATCACGGTCTTTAAGCAAGGTGCATGCTTTGACCCACATTGTTATAGACCCATATCCCTCATAGATTCTGTGGTCAAGGTTAGAGGGAGAGTGATTCTCTCTAGATTATCCTCCTGGCTAGATAAAAATAAAGTAATTTTCAACCTACAATCTGGGTTCAGTCCAAGGAAAGGTCAAGATCAATTCCTTAATGTACAACTTGTCATCGGAAAATATACAGTTGCCAAGGAGGTCATGTTACACCTTGACTTTATGGATTTAACATCTGCCTTTGATCAAGTCAACAGATTGAAACTTTGACTTCTGCTGATTAATATGGGAGTGGATCGTAATATTGTTAATTTCTTGCAGGAGCTTCACTTAGACCTCTCGGCAGTCGTGAGGTATAACCAGACCGGGAGTCTGTCTTCACCCATAAGAGTACACAGGGGGGTAAAACAAGGCTGTATTGTAGCCCCACTCCTATTTACATTATACATCAACAATATGGGTCCAACTTTATGTACGGCATATAAAAATATTCCCCGGATCGGGACTCAGTTAATCCCTGCACTTTTATATGCGGATGATGCCGTGTTGCTAGCAAGAGGGGCAGTGGGGCTCCAGCAACTGCTCAACTCTTTTATAGGTTTCATGAACACTTTAGACCTGAGCACCAACTACACAAAATATTCCATGGTTATGGGCCCAAAAACAAAAGCCAAAGGATATGTTTTGGGCCAGGTATAGAAATTTCCAGGGTATCTCTCTTCTACTAGTTAGGGGTCCTTTTTGAAGAAAGGGGCTCCTGGGTTCCATTAAGGAGGGCTAAAAGGAACATAATGTCCAGAGCCGTAGTGGCGGTATCTGATTTTGCGGTATTCAGACAAAATATTGAAAAAAAACATATCACCATACCAAAATATTGTGTCCAAAATATTGTGATTTGAAAATATCATCAGCAAGAATATCGTTGTCAAGAATATCGATTTTAAGGTAAGTATTATAGATTTTTTAAATATCGAAGTCATTGATATTTGCAAAAATATAGTTGTTTAAAATATCGTTTTTAATTATTGTTATGTATTTTAGTATATACTTTTAATGTATATGATGTAATTTTTTGTATAACTATCGTTTATGTTTTTTAATATATTTGTTACATTTTTAGTAGTTATTAAATTAAATGTAATTAATTTTTGCAATTTTTTGTGCAGTAGCGCGTTGTGGGTTTATTGGGGTATAGGGTGTGAAGTAATTTAATTTAATATATTACTGATTATTTTTTATTTAATATTATCTATTTAATTGATATTTAATTATGATAATTGTGCTAATCATTTTTTATGTGCGGGTTGTGGGGTTTATTGGGTACAGGTTGGGTAGTAATTTATTTTTAATTAGTTGATAATTAGTTCAATATTATTAATTAATTAATTGATAATTAATTATGCTAATTGTGTAATTTATTTATTTTGTTTTTTTAGGTTTGGGTTGTAGGGTTTATAGAGGTAAATGATGGGAAGTAATTTATTTTGCATTAATTAATCGTTATTTTTTATTAATAATAATTAATTGATAATTCATTATGTTAATTGTGTAATTTAAAAAAAATGTTTAGGTGTGGGTTGTGGTGTTTATAGGGGTAAAGGGTGGGGAACAAATTAACGTACATTCGGTAACAATTAGTTGTTAAATACTATTAATTATTTAATTGACAGTTAATTATTTTTACTGTCTAATTAATTTTTTTAAAGTTGATTTTTCGGTGTGGGTTGTGGGGTTTATAGGGGTAAAAATTAGGAAATTCATTAAATTCAATGAAATAATATTTAGGTACTCATTACAATGTCGGTCGGAAAGCCTCCAACCAACAGTCGGATTCCCCTACACCGAGGGGTCGATTCCGATTCGGGCCGGAAAACGTACCGACCGACTCGGAGCCGGAATAAATTCCGACCGACACGTACCGGTGCAGCCCGACCCACAAAGTACGATGAGAAGCGTGCAAAACCCGACCGACTCGTACGGAACACAAGCCAAACGACCGAGCCTCGCGGAAAACAGCAATCCGGCCGGAAAAACACGCGAATCGAACCGACCGACACGCACCCGGAACAATCCCGAACGAAACGTACCCGCGAACTCCTACCCGCCAAGTACGATGCAACGCGTGGAAAACACGACCGAGTCGCACGGAGGACAAGCCGTACGACCGACACGCATAGAAAACTGCGAGCCGAAGCAACCCAAAACACCGCGACCGACGCGTACGCAGCATAGAAAACAGCACAAACACAGCGTGAACGAATCGGAGAAGCCCATACGAGACAACTGCAGGGTCCGACTCGGTCACAAGAACGTCTCCTACATGCACAAAAAGTACAAAGGGAAAATACACAAAAAAAAGGCCAAACAAGCAATTACAAAGCCAATAAATACTGGGGGGGCAGGGAACAAAGACACACCCACAACTCCACCCATATAAAGGACACAAATCCCTACCATGATCCTTTGCAAATTCAAATTACCTGCCAGCACTCAACAGACAGCAACCACACACCCACAGCTCATCCATCACACAAGCCACACACCATCAGCACCCCAACAAATAGCAACCTCACATACACCCAGCAAAACACACACTCACACACCTTCACCTGCACACCAACACACACATCACTCACCATCACCACCCATCACCATGCCCCCAAAGAAGAATCATAAGTTCCTAGATAGTGAATTGGAAGTCCTGGTAGATGAGATCCTCAGGGTAGAGCCACAGCTGTTTGGTACACTGGTCCAACAGACACCCTTGGCGCAGAAAACCAAGATGTGGGAGAGGATCGTCGACAGGGTGAACGCACAATCACCATGTTTGCGCACAAAGATAGACATCCAGAACAGGTGGTATGACGTGCGCAGGAGGGTCAGGGAGCTGTTGAAGAAGGACTACCTCTTGAGCCAACACACCGGCAGTGGCCCTCCTGCCAAGCCAGTATACCTCAGGCCCTGGGAGGAGAAGGTGCGGGCCATCCTACCACCAGTGAGCGTATATGGACTAGAAAACATCCCAGAGCCTGGTGAGTACACAACAAATGTACACAATATTGTGCCACAATACACACACATCACTGTCAAGGGGAGAGTCAAACCATGCACCCTTAGCAAATACACAGCAACCAGAACAGAACCATCCCAAAATGTGTATGTCAGTTAGATAAACACAACACATGCCATCTCATAGTGACATGTAACTGTGTCATCACATGTACAAACACAACTACAACTACAGCTGGGCAGTGGCACAAATATAACTAACAAACACATCCAGACATGTAGCCACCACTACAACACCACCACACAGTGAAGCCCACTGAAAGGAAGGAATACTGTGTATGCTGGGCAAGTCAGTGTAGCCAATAGCATCATGGGAGTCGTAGTCACAGATATTGCCCACCCTCACAATGCGCACATCAACACCACCATGAACCATGCTCACATCACAGGGAGTGGAAAACAACTGACAAGATGGCTGACACTGGCTACTGCTGTGGGGAGCACAAGGTCCTGCTGGCAACTGTGCACCAACCAACAGCAGGACACCACTGACTGACATCTTGCCATTGCTCTCACACTCACACACAGTGAAGTCCACCCAAAAGCAAGTAAGTATGGGCATGCTGGGAAGTGGGGTGGAGGCAATAGCATGATGGGAGTGGTAGTCACAGATATCGGTCACCCCCACAACTATCCCATCAACACCACCCTGAACCATGCACACATCACAGCGAGTGGAAAACAACTGACAAGATGGCTGACACTGGCTACTGCTGTGGGGAGCACAAGGCCCTGCTGGCAACTGTGCACCAACCAACAGCAGGACACCACTGACTGACATCCTGAAAGACAACTTGCACTCCCTGCAATGGAAGCACGTTCCATGGTGGGATATCTGGCTGGGTGGGAAGGAGGACTCACAGCCCTGACCATAGTTACCAGCAGTGTTTCTCACACACACCCCTAACACAAACTCCACATAACTCACCTGGGAGAATGCATTGCCACACACTCCAATCAAATATCCCACAAAGAACCACAACCCTGGGTCATGCTGAGTGAAGCACAGGGACACACATGGGACTTGTTGCAAAACTAACACCAGGATAACACTGTCAGCCATCTTGTCAGCACAGGCACACAACCCCACAGGGAAGCAGAGTCAAAGGGAAGGAAGCATGGGCATGTTGGGAAGGGGGGTGGAGGCAATAGCATGATGGGAGTGGTAGTCACAGCTCAACATCCCCCACCCACATGGCCCAGCAAGCTCACACTCAAGCATGCACACCCCACAGAGAGTGGAAAGCCCCATCAAAGATGTCTGACACTGGTGCTCTGTTGTGGGGAGCACAAGGCCATGCTGGGAACTGGCCACCAACTAACAGCAGGACACCACTGTCAGCCATCTTGCCATTGCTCTCACACTCACACACAGTGAAGTCCACCCAAAAGCAAGTAAGTATGGGCATGCTGGGAAGTGGGGTGGAGGCAATAGCATGATGGGAGTGGTAGTCACAGCTCAACATCCCCCACCCACATGGCCCAGCAAGCTCACACTCAAGCATGCACACCCCACAGAGAGTGGAAAGCCCCATCAAAGATGTCTGACACTGGTGCTCTGTTGTGGGGAGCACAAGGCCATGCTGGGAACTGGCCACCAACTAACAGCAGGACACCACTGTCAGCCATCTTGCTATTGCTCTCACACTCACACACAGTGAAGTCCACCCAAAAGCAAGTAAGTATGGGCATGCTGGGAAGTGGGGTGGAGGCAATAGCATGATGGGAGTGGTAGTCACAGATTTTGGTCACCCCCACAACTGTCCCATCAACACCACCCTGAACCATGCGCACATCACAGGGAGTGGAAAACAACTGACAAGATGGCTGACACTGGCTACTGCTGTGGGGAGCACAAGGCCCTGCTGGCAACTGTGCACCAACCAACAGCAGGACACCACTGACTGACATCCTGAAAGACAACTTGCACTCCCTGCAATGGAAGTCACGTTCCATGGTGTGATATCTGGCTGTGTGGGAAGGAGGACTCACAGCCCTGACCATAGTTACCAGCAGCGTTTCTCACACACACCCCTAACACAAACTCCACAAAACTCACCTGGGAGAATGCATTGCCTCACACTCCAATCAAATATCCCACAAAGAACCACAACCCTGGGTCATGCTGAGTGAAGCACAGGGACACACATGGGACTTGTAGCAAAACTAACCCCAGGATAACACTGTCAGCCATCTTGCCAGCACAGGCACACAACCCCACAGGGAAGCAGAGTCAAAGGGAAGGAAGCATGGGCATGCTGGGAAGGGGGTGGAGGCAATAGCATGATGGGAGTGGTAGTCACAGATATTGGTCACCCCCACAACTGTCCCATCAACACCACCCTGAACCATGCACACATCACAGGGAGTGGAAAACAACTCACAAGATGGCTGACACTGGCTACTGCTGTGGGGAGCACAAGGCCCTGCTGGCAACTGTGCACCAACCAACAGCAGGACACCACTGACTGACATCCTGAAAGACAACTTGCACTCCCTGCAATGGAAGCACGTTCCATGGTGGAATATCTGGCTGGGTGGGAAGGAGGGACGGATGTCAACCAAATACAACTAATGCAGACCATGTACACAACCCAACATTCACATAGAAAAGCCCAAATAATGCAGGACAATGTGCTACACCAATATCAACCCCTGACTGTGACAACTTAGGACAATGCAATGTACAGGCCCGCATCCAGAGGCACAGTCACAACTGTCAGGTGTGTCAACCATTGATGCCTGCAGAAACATAACATACATTGTGTGTGTCTCCCAAAAACAGGTGATGATGGGGACACAGCAGCAGACGCTGAGGAGTCCCCGTCCCAGGCTCAAGAGGATACGGAGCTCACTGGTGTGGAACAGCCTCTGCCCTCCTCGGATGAAGAAGACCCACCTTGCACCTCCGGAGCAAGTCATCATGCAGCACCAGCAGGACCACCAGCTGCACCCCCTGCACCCATCCCTCCAACAACTGTCCACACACATACCACCCCTGCCGACATGGACAGACCAAGGAGCACCACCACCACCAGCACAGGGACCCTGGACCAACGTGGGGCCATGGACACCAACACCACCAACAACCCCCAAGGGGGCCCAGGGTCACCTGTGCGTGCCACCTCAGGTACTGCACGTGTCGCCAGGGGTGGTGGGAGGGGTGGGAGACATAGGTCGCTGCTCGCAGAGGGGTCTGGACTGCATGATGACCCACAACTGGCACGCATAGCCGATGCGTACCAGTCCAGCACCGGAGAGCTCAGCCAGGTAGTGGGGCTCCTCAGGGACATTAAACAGCAGCAGGCTGCCCATCATGCCCGCTTGGACTCACACATGTCCCGCGTGGAGTCCAAGTGGGACACACTGCAAGAGATGACGGCGGTGCATAGGGACATATTACAATGCCTCCGCCAGATGAGCAGCAACCAGTCAACACCTCCCTGTGTGCCCACAACATCTGGTGCTGAAACAACTGCAACTGCCACAGGGAGGCAGGATGACTCTGGCGGAGAGTCCCCTGCACCGCAGCAGCCTGCACTTGAGGGTCCCCCCCAAAGAAGAGGGGTCGTCCGAGGAAGGACAACTGAGAGGCTGATGGCCATGCACAACCCCCAGGAAGCCAACACCTGTTCTGAATAATCACCTTTGTGCGCAAACTGTTCACCCTGTTGACTGCAACACAACTCCCCCACATGACATGGGGAGTACAAGTTGGACCAATGTCTCAGATGACTGTGGACTTGATACAGGACATTTCTGCTACCAGGACTTCCAATTCATCTAGGAACTTTGGATTGCAATCAAAATGTACAGCACTCACCATCCTGTGCACTATTCACACACATGTATGACAATAAACACACTAATACACCATACCTGCCTCTGTCGTGATTCCAACGTGGTTTCTGTCATGGAGATGATGACCAGCGAAATGACACTGTGCATGCTAACTGCTACAGCAAGTACAACACAGGCATGTGAGTCATGGCAACGTGACACATATGAGGGAGACACACCACCAGGGCTACACAACAAATACACACCTAGGCCATCTGACTCATTGCCTACACTGATGTTGCCAGGAAATACGGTGCAATGCACAGACACAACACCTATTCACAGTCTTAGTCAACTAGCCCACTGGTGCAGTAAGCAAATGTCAGTCAAATGTGTGACCACAGACAACGCACATCACAAAGTGAAGCACAGGTTTATTACACATTTGCAACATGTTGTAACCACTACAGATGCAAGGTAATCCCACCTGGCAGCGGGCACACAGTCAACAAGTGTAGAAGGAAGGAAGTCCATGGGTGTGGCGCACATCACCTGTAGGGACACGACAGCTACCACCCTGGAAGTCGAATCACGGTGTCGGGGATCACAGTTGACCAAACGACTCTGAAAGTACCCTGTGAAGGACAGAAATGACACACAGTCAAAAGCACTGAAGAACAGGACAGAACTGCAATACTCATGCCCAATACATGTCACAAGATACCCACCCAGAACCAAGTTAGCATGTCAACACTGTTGGGGAGTACAGACTACCTGTAAGGACACATCGCTACACGCATACAGTCATGTAGCCCATGGACACACTCAAACAGCACCAGAGCACCACCAACACATATCATGCAAACTCACATCTTTGACATGACATCTCTGGATACTCACATTCAGCTGAAGAAGTTGGTGATGAGCTGTGTGCGGACATCACCATCATCATCATCATCATCACTGGCATCGTGGTCCAGGCCAGGATCCTCCACAGGTGGCGGACGTTGGTCATCGTCATCCAGGATGAGAGGCAACTCCTTCCGCACTGCCAGGTTGTGTAGCATGCAGCAGACGATGACAATCTTGCACACCTTTGCTGGGGCATATGGGAGGGACCCTCCTGTCTTGTCCAGGCAGCGAAAGCGGCTCTTCAGGAGACCAAATGTCCGCTCAATCACTCTCCTGGTCCGACCATGTGCCTCATTGTAGCGCATCTGGGCTGGTGTCACAGGGTTCCTGAGGGGCGTCAGCAACCACGGCATGTTGGGGTATCCGGAGTCACCTACATACAGACAATTGCACATTAGCTGAGTTGGAAAAGAGGGTGGAACACTACATTGCAGAACACACACAATGGTACAAAGTCAGTACACACCAACAAGCCAGGCACGCTGGTTCCGCATCTGTGACATCATCCTCGGGATGCGACTACTCCTCATCACGTAGGCATCATGTGCAGAACCGGGGAAACGGGCACACACGTGTGAGATGCTCATATCAGCAAGACAGACCACCAGTGCATTGACCGAGTGGTAGTGTTTGCGGTTCCTGTATGCCTGCTCTTGGGCCTGTGGTGGTACCAAAGCCACATGTGTCCCATCAATGGAGCCAATGACATGCGGCATCCTCCCCAGGGCATAGAAGTCACTCTTCACGTCAGTGAGTTGTTGGAGTCTAGGGAAATAGATGTACTGGTTCAGGTATATCAACATAGCCTCCAAAACATCACGGAGCACACGGCTGAACATGGTCTGTGACATCCCACCAGCAGTCGCCACAGTGTGTTGAAAGGTACCGGTGGCAAAGAAGTGTAGGGCTGCCATCACCTTCACCTTGGGGGTCAGCGCTGTAGGGTATGGCCGGCCAGGTTGCAAATGTGGTGCCAAGCGCACTGCCAAATCCTCAATCAGCTGCCTGGTGAAGCGGTACCGTCGGATGCTGTCACGTTCCACCATCGTTGCCAGGTCAGGGAATGGTCTATGGACAGCTGGTGCCCTGCAGTGCATAGGTGAAGAAAGAAAGATTGTCAGTCACCCCACATATGTGGCATTGAACACACTCAATATCACATGATACATCATTATGAGGCACAAGTACATGATGTGTGCAGTTCCGTAAGGACATGTATGGCACATACATGGCCAACATCTAACATCACAGTTCAACAAGTGGCATCAATAAGTCCCAGGTTGTGCCATTGGATATCATGAGGCCGTGTCACAGTTCCCATCTCCTGCTGCCACGTTACAAACACACCCCACAGTGACATGTGAGGACAGATGTGCCCCAGGCATCACAGCTCAACGACAGGTAGATTCCCAGGGACCCTGTATTGCCACATGGACACTGGCATGACATGGTGTATCATGTATACACCACAGCAAAACAACCATGACCCCCACAGGTAGTGGTCCCTGTTGCCTCGGCAGGACAGACATGGACGTCTGTGACACACACACGCACAACATCAAAGTCCATGCACAAACAACGTGGATGTGGAGACTGTCTCCCATTGTGCACATGAAATCAGAGACATTGTAAACACAACATGCACACAGACTGTGGAGGACCATCACTATTGTGCCAATGGGTCACCCTGGGTTTAACATACCGTCCCACATGGGACTCAGGGGGTATGTGACATGACATACACATACACCACCGTGAAATGTGACCATGCCACATGCTCAGATATGAACAGTTGCACATCACAGTGGTCATGTACACGAAACACCAAGGATCCTGTCCCCATGAACACGTGCACAGCCTGGGGGTGGCTGCCCCCAAGTGACACCCACAGAACAACATGTTCACCCCCATACACGGAATAGGTAATGCAGCCTTACATGCCTTAGGATACAGTTTGGACAGGCTGTGGTGTTGTAGGTGTGCCCCTCACTCCCTGGGAAGTATATGTGGCTGGCATATGTTCACCTGTGACAGGCATGGTGACATATGCCAGTGACTTGTACAGGGACGCGTTGGACAGCAATGGACCGATCGGTGCGCACACATTGGCCATTGCATTCAATGTGTGCTGGTACGCGTTGTATTCGCAATACGCGTTGGACAGCAATGGACTGATCGGTGCGCACACATTGGCCATTGCATTCAATGTGTGCGGGTACGCGTTGTAACCTGGGTACGCGTTGAACAGCAATGGACCGATCGGTGTGCCCGGCCGGCCCATTGCATTCAATGTGTGCGGGTACGCGTTGTAACCTGGGTACGCGTTGAACAGCAATGGACCGATCGGTGTGCCCGGCCGGCCCATTGCATTCAATGTGTGCGGGTACGCGTTGTATCCTGGGTACGCGTTGAACAGCAATGGACCGATCGGTGTGCCCGGCCGGCCCATTGCATTCAATGTGTGCGGGTACGCGTTGTATCCTGGGTACGCGTTGAACAGCAATGGACCGATCGGTGTGCCCGGCCGGCCCATTGCAGTCAATGTGTGCGGGTACGCGTTGTATCCTGGGTACGCGTTGAACAGCAATGAACCGATCGGTGTGCCCGGCCGGCCCATTGCATTCAATGTGTGCGGGTACGCGTTGTATCCTAGGTACGCGTTGAACAGCAATGGACCGATCGGTGCGCACCCATTGGCTATGGCCTGGCCTGGCAACGGACGCGTTTTCAAATTTTGAACGAGTCTGATGCTGTAAATTCAGTTGGTCACCCACAACAATGTTGCAAATTCATGGGTGTCATGAAGTTGAACTTTTGAAGGATGCTGTGGGCGTGTGTAAGTGGTGCAATTCCATGGATTGGCCAGATTCAGAAGATGCAAACGACTTGGACCTATCACTTTGGACACATGGGACAGTATCTGCCTCTGCAGCACACATATAATGCTGGCTGTTCCCCTGAGAGCTCACTTGCCTGCACTACATGCTCCAGGACGACATCTGCCACCACCACTGCTGCTGTATCTGCACCCTCTGGACCCTGCAATGGCACGTACTGTGGAGAGAGCCCCAGCCTTCAGCACTGAGGAGAACCAGGCCCTGCTGGACAGCCTCCTTCCACAGTACAGCAAGCTGTATGGGAAAGCAGGGGAGCAGGTGAGTGTTCTGTCCACTGCCTTCCTAAATGTGCATGTTGTCTGACTAGCAAGGCTAACAGTCTGCACGCCACTGGCTAGCAGGCTCACTGAGTAGTTGTCACCCCCCATAGTGTGTAGTTACATGCACTGGACAGGTATAGTGCAGTGACAGTGCATTTAAACAAGGTTTTACTTCCCAGGCAATGATACCATGTAGTAACTGCTGGCATACTGTCCATGGCCATCGTTGCACTGCCTGTGTACATCATGTGCCCCTGTGATTGAGACATGTATATACAACTGTGTAATGCACGGATATGTTGCATGTGTAGTAATGGCATTCTCACTTTGTCATCCTCACAGGTTGATGCCCACCAGAAGCAGCAGATATGGCTGACCATCGTCCGGGCAGTGAGAACCGTGGGGGTCTACAAGCGCCGGATCCGCAACTGCCAGAAGAGGTGGCAGGACCTTCGGGGCTGGACCCGGAGGATCGCACGGGTCCAGCTGAAGCTGTCGCCTCCTCGCAGGAGGGGCGGACACCGGACCCTGACCCCCACATGCTCAGGATCCTGGCGGTGGTCTTCCCTGATCTGGATGGGCAGCTGAAGGCCAGAGAGCAGCAAGGAGGGGGTGAGTCCATGACTGCATTGTGAACTATGTCTGCCATGCTATGTGCCCTCCTCTGGCCTGGTTAAACTTCCACAGTACATCAGTCATGTGGTCCAGGACCCATGTCCCTCTATTGTGCACTGCCCACTCCTCATCTGATACCCAGGTGTGGCCCTTACAGTCAGGGAATTGTGTCACTTGGGTACTGTGTCCTTGCAGTTTGCTTGACTCAAGGTGGGGGACAGCATCTGTTTCCCTAACTCTGTGGTGGGCATCATGGGTGGGTCCATTGCTTACACAATGCCTGTGTTCTGACATGTAATCTGCGTGTTACTTTGATATGTGGTCCAATTGCTGAGCTGATCCACCACATGTGCCTGGGGTATCTGGCACACACCCATGCTGCGGGTGGGAACAATGTTTGGGCCCCAGGAGTGTGTATATTACGTGTGTCACACATACTTAGCCAGCTGCCTACTGTCCAGGGCTCATCCCTCATTCATGTGGGGCAGGACAGTCATGCCTACTCCAGGCCATACAATACACTCTGTACTCCCACTCCCGTGTATCAGCTGACACGTTGTGCTCAGTGATTTGTCCCCTCAGGTGTCTGCCTCTGTGTCAGTGTGCTGTGGCTTCGTTGTCAGGACTGCTGGGGTGTTTCTCGGTTGGGGCTCAGCATGCCACCGGAGATGTGACCATAGGAGACGATACTTGTGTGACACATAGGTGTTTGATCACCTGACCGTGCAGACTGGGGTATGCGAATGTGAAGTTCAGGCAGCTGTCTCCCATTCACAGCAGATTGTGAGGTGCTCAGGTTCAGAGGGTCGTGTTACAGGTCTCCCATATGTCCAATCGGTATGACCTGGACAGATAAGGGTTCAGATGATGTGGTGTGTGGGGGATGTACATGTGCACTTGTTCAGCTCCAGGACTTGCATTCCCCATGACCTACTATTGTGACACAGTGCAGAGTGTTGTTGTCTGGCTGCCCTGCCCATGTGACTGGAGACAGTGATGTATGACTTAGCAGGCATGCCTGTGCCATGGCATGTGACTTCCTATTAGTGATCCTGCAGGGGAGTGACATGTGCTACATGCACACCATTGTGGCAATGGCTATCAGGACATGGGTGCATCATGGTGTCTGTCGCTGGTATGCATCACATGCATTTCCTATTTGACTCTGGGCATCCCTTTCATCCGGACACCTGTACTGACTCAGTGGCAAGAGTTGTGATGTGTGCATGTTCACATGCTTAACCGGGTTCTCTGCACTGTCCAACTACTGTGTAGGTGGTGCATGTGTCCACACTGGGGTATTGCCATCCAACAGACACCAGACAGATGGGTGCAAGGCCAGGTGGGATGTGAGTGCCATGGTTGACCATCAGACTGACAATTGGCTTCTCCTGTTCTGTTTGGGCACTTTTAGCAAAGTTCAACTAAGGATGCCAGGGCTTGCTCTGTAATGTGCTGTACTAACTGTGGTGTGTGCGTTCGGTGCAGGTGACTGATGTCTGTCTGTTTCCCTATTGATTGCAGATACATCCACGGCCACAGGAGGGGACAGCTCCACGGACCAGGAGGAGCCGCAGAGCCAGACTGGGTCAGCAGCCGAGGAGTGGTCGGAGGGACCCAGTGGCACGGAGGGCGAGGGGAGCCACACCGAGGAGTCCTCAGCACCATCCACCTCAGCTGAGGACCACAGCAGCTCGGAGGATGACTCCCTTATGGAGGCGGGTGTCAGCAGCCACCACACCCCAGCTAGTGTTGCTGTCCCCGCCACCACCACCACCACCACCGCCCTCCCATCGGCTCCCATTCCCGAGGTCCGTGGAGGCTCCCATGTTCGGGAGCGTGTCTCCTTCGGGCCAGGCACCGCACCCCTGCCCCTGTGTCCCCTGCTGCCCTGAGTGAGGAGTCTGTGTACCTCCTTCGCCAGCTCCATGTAGGGCAGACAGCGATGCTGAGTGTCCTCCATGCCCACACCACTCTGTTGACTCAGCTGGTGTCGTTCATGGAGGGCATCTCATCGGGCATGTCTGCCCTACAGAGGGGCAATAGGTCCATGGACTCCTCCCTGACGGCAGCAGTGTCCCTCCTCCGACAGTCCCTCACCCCTCCTGCCTCTGCCCCATCCACACTCCCCAGCACCTTACCTGTCCCAAGCACACACACACCGGCACAGGCACACACCAGCACAGACACGAGCAGCACACAGACACACACGCCACAAACAAGACGCACACGCACGCACAGTCAGGGGACTGAAACCACACTCACAGGGGATGGGGCCCAGGCACACACACACGCATCCACGAGCACTGCGCAGTCCTCAGTTGCCTCTCCCTCCAAAGCCCCCTCCCTTGCCTCACCTGCAACCCCAAAGACACAGCGGCTCTTCCTCAGTGACCTCGGCCTCTTCCCCTCCGATCCAGCTGATACAGCATTCAGGGGGAAGAGGAAGCCCACCCACACGGAGCGGAGTGCCCCTCGCCCCCGGACACCCTCCCCCAGGCGCAGACCGACTGACGCCCCCACCCGCAAGTCCCCCCGGACCCGGAAGAGCAAGACCCCGCCGCCGCCCTGCAGCTCAGGCACCAAGTCTCCTTCCTCCATCCCTCAGGCCCCCACTCCACAGGTGCCCCCACCACACCCTGCCCCAGGTTCCCCCACCCACAGATACACCATCCCCAAAAGGATCAGGCCTTCTCCCCCTGCCACTTGCTCTTCCGGCCCCACACCCCCGCTGCGCTTGTCTGTGCCACTGGTGTGGTGAGGGTGTCCTCCCCCTCTGTCCTGCCCACCTTACCTGATCCCCATTCTCCTCCCCTGGAGGTAGGCACTGCAGTGGAGGCCACTACCACCCTGTCTGACTTGGGCACTGCAGTGGCGAACCTGTCCACTCCATCTGCACGGTCCACTGCAGTCGTGCCGGCGCCCACACCATCTGAGTCATGCCCCCCAGTTGTGCCGGCACACACCATGTCAGACACCTCCACTGCAGTTGTCAGTGGCTCTCCAGCACCCACCACCCCTTCCCTGCCTCCTTCTGGTGAGCCCTGATCCTGTCCCTGCGGTGCCTGGCCTGCCCCCCGTATGCCCCTCCGAGGGGATTGTCCCTGGTTTTCATCAGTGCAGGCATGCCTAGGGTGACATCTGCCACTGTCACCCTGTTTTGACTTTCATGATGGACTGGCCATTGGCCTTTGTTTATTTTTTACATGACTTCAACTTTTGAACCCACATATGCTGAATAAAGCAACTTTCTGTTCTCTAGTGCTTTTGCTTCTGATGTACATGATGTTGATGATGCTAACCATGCCCTTGCTGCAGTGATGGTGATATTTGGTCTCATGAATATGTAGTGTTACTGTGCAGGAACCCATGTGGTCCAGGGGGACTGTGTCCTATCCTGTGGTGTATCCATGTCATCCTTAGCAGCATCTGAGGGTGTCATGTTTTCAATATTTGGCAATGGGATTTCCTACTTACATTAGCAATGTCACATCTGTGGCTTCCACCCCTGCACATCTGTTGTGCTTGCCATTGTTCAATTAGTCTACTTCCCTGACCGTGTGGCCATCTCCACTGGACATGCAGGTTTGGGCATCAATGGGGAAGGACTCATCTGTGTTGTCAGTGCAACTTGCTATACATGTGTGTTGGATCTGTGCTGATGATTTCGTTGACACTCCCATGACCAGGCTGATGTGACAGGAGCCTTCATTTGGTGCTAATTGTTGACTGTGTGACCAAGTGTTCTGCTGACATGATGGAGCCCTACTGAGGCGACATATGGCACAGCTTTCCTCACACAGGAGTGGAGTCCCCTCATGGCAGTGTGTGCTCCTGTGACATCACCTGCGCCCAAGGTGTGTGTTGTATGAGCATGTCTGTGTGTTCACTTCCATTTTGCTGTGCATGCTGGGATCCCTAGTGATGTTCCTGTTTGTGATGCTTGCTGAGTTGACCTATGTTCCCCCAAAGTCTTCTCCCTGGGTTCTCTGTGATGTGGGTGCATGGCACATTACTGGTCATCAGGGTGTCACCCATAGGTGTGTTTGCTGTCAGGGCTGAGTTTGTGGGCAGACGCTGATGGGTCACAGTCAGGATTCCCCTTGGCACTTGTTGTTTACACCTGTCATGTGATTTCCGGTTTGTGTTAGCTTTCATTGGTTGTGACACGTTGTGTGTGTGACTGCTGGCACTCCTCAGGGTCAGGGCTGCAATGTTGGTAGTTGTCTATGTGTGTTCTTTGTGGGTGACCTTGGCTTCTTCATTGGTGTGTGACTGTGGCTGGGATCCCATTGGTTGGTGTGGTATTGCCGTCATGTCCATGTACAGCGTAGTGTGCAGTGTGTCAGACATTCAGGAGTCTTGTTGAGTGGCCATGTGTGATGTGTTTCTGCACCTTGGTTCCCGCCACCCCCTGGGATTGTCATGGGTGCATGTGCAATGTCACCAGTGCATGTGAGCTTCACTGCTGCACATTGTTGGAGGTCGAGGTGTGTGGTGTTGAGTGTGTGCAGATGAGAGTTGTTGCCCGGCTAGACCCCTGCCTCCATGTTGGCCTTGGCTTACTGGCCGTGCTGATTGATTTGTGCTTGTGTAGGTGTGATGGTAGTTTGTTGCTCAGGACACATGACTGTGGTTCACAGTGTGAACGACATCTAGCTTTGTCATCACAGTGGGATTGTAATGCAGCCCAGGGTCACCACATTGTGGGGGCCCTGGGGGTAGTGCTGTGGTGTCTCTGTGTCTTGCTGTGTCAGTTGCTGTTCCTACATGCTTGTGTGACATGTGTGATTTGTGCTCCCTCTCATCTGACAATGCCTGATTGCCCACATAGGGGATTTGGATCCATGAGTTACCTTTGTGTGGCACTGTATGCACATCTGTGTAATTGGTATTCAGGCCTCCTCATGTGTTGTGTGGTTGCCTGGGGACACTGGTACCCCCCTCACCTGTTGTGTTTGATGTGCAGTGTGGGTCTGCCTGTTTGTGTTTGTGCATCTGCACCACTGCATTGGCATATCTTTAGTGTGCCATTGGCTGTATGTTGTTTGGTGTGTTTCACCTGCTGTCCCTGGGACTCCTAGGTCATCAGTCAGCACAATGATCATTGTTTGTGTGTCCCATTGCTGCCATGGTATGGTATCTGTTCACCTCACATCTACAGTCTCCACAGGGTATCTGCATTTGTGTGCCCATTGGTGCAAATATGTGGGTCTGCATTCTGATGGTCACTTCTGTCATTGTGTCATTGATGAATGTTGACAGTGTCAGCCCCCATGGGTGATGTTTGTCTGCACATGGCCAAAGGTATGTCTTATTTGCACTGCACTGTTTGCCTCCCCCAATCTATGTTGCTATGGGACACAAGCACTACTTTGCCACTGATGTGTTTGTTGTGCTGTGACCAGGAATCATCCATGCAGTTTGGCAGTTGCAGCTTTTTCTTTGTCAACACTTACATTTTGGTCACTGTGATGATGGGGGTTTGGACCCCATTGCCCCAATGTTCAAAATGTGCTTTAGCTATGGACCCCACACTTACATTTTGGTCACTGTGATGATGGGGGTTTGGACCCCATTGCCACAATGTTCTAAATGTGCTTCAGCTATGGACCCCACACTTACATTTTGGTCACTGTGATGATGGGGGTATGGACCCCATTGCCACAATGTTCAAAATGTGCTTCAGCTATGGACCCCACACTTACATTTTGGTCACTGTGATGATGGGGGTATGGACCCCATTGCCACAATGTTCAAAATGTGCTTCAGCTATGGACCCCACACTTACATTTTGGTCACTGTGATGATGGGGGTATGGACCCCATTGCCACAATGTTCAAAATGTGCTTCAGCTATGGACCCCACACTTACATTTTGGTCACTGTGATGATGGGGGTTTGGACCCCATTGCCACAATGGTCATGGCCTGCTTGCATTGTGGGGGCCACACACATTTATGTGTGGCACATGTGATAGGGGGTCACATTGTATGTTCAAAGTCATGTTCAGTGTTGTAGGCATTTGACACAGTCTACACACGCTTGTCATGGTGTTGGGGGGATGTCTTTATGTTGCATTGTTTATGTTGGTGTGTGCTTGTTGTGTCATGTATTAGCCATCCTGTGAGTGGGGGTGTTGTTGGTGGTAGGCATCCAGCCCCCCATGGGTAGAGGTGGTAGTAGTGGTAGGCATCTGTCACCCCCTGGGTAAGGGTGGTAGTAGTGACAGGCATCCAGCCCCCCATGGGTAGAGGTGGTAGTAGTGGTAGGCATCTGGCACCCTCTGGGTAGGGGTGGTAGTAGTGGTAGGCATCCGGCAACCCCTGGGTAAGGGTGGTAGTAGTGGTAGGCATCCAGCCCCCCATGGGTAAGGGTGGTAGTAGTGGTAGGCATCTGGCACCCCCTGGGTAGGGGTGGTAGTAGTGGTAGGCATCTGGCACCCCCTGGGTAGAGGTGGTAGTAGTGGTAGGCATCTGGCACCCCCTGGGTAGAGGTGGTAGTAGTGGCAGGCATCTGGCACCCCCTGGGTAGAGGTGGTAGTAGTGGTAGGCATCCGGGCCCCTATGTGTATATGTGGCATTGGTGATGGCCATCCCGCCCCTATGGTGCTGCTGTTGCTAAGTAATTTCTGCATCCCTCTGTGTGTGTGTGTGATGTGTCGGGTACGTGTAGTTTGTTTTTGTGGTTGGTGTCTGACTTACCTTCTGCGCCGTACGCGTCCGTGCCTGTTCCGGTAGTTGATGTAGAATATTGGTAGGATCGGCACGATGGGATTCATGGTTGGTTCGTCTCGTTCGTCTTTCTTGTTGCTTCGCCTCGTCCTCGTCGCTGGCGTGTTCGTCTCGTAGCCGTGGATCGTGTTGTGGCGCGAATCGGAGCTTATGTGCGCCTCTCCCGGATGCTTTGACGTGCCGTGCGTAGCGACAGGTTCGGCGTGTACGGGAAGCGCATCGTACTTGTCCGGCCGGACGGGGCTGCATTTTGGCTTCCATGCGACTCGATTCTGCGTTTACGGATCCGGCTCGGTCGGGGAACAGGACCTGGATTGGGTGAGTACGACTGGGTCGGAATCTATGCTGTTATGCGCATCGTACTTGCTCGTTCGGAATACTGTGCGGTTCGGTCGGGAAACAGGCATTCGCATGGCTTTTTTCCCGACCGAATGCTGTTAGGTGCGCCTCCGACCGAGATCGGAATTGGCCCCTCTGTGTTTATGTGCTGCATCAGAAAAGCAAAGGTACCCGCCCCCCACAAGTATTTTTGATTCAGCTCTTATGATGTATCTGCCTCCACTAATCAATGTGTTAGTCCCTCCTGAAGTTTGAGTCTGGTTGCGCCCCTGGTAGAATTGGAGGAGGAAAGTAAAATTATTCTTAATAGCCTGCAGGAAGGCATTTTTCCCAGCCATCAACTGCTTCCACAACGCCTGGTCTGGCTTAGGGGCCACAGGAGGCTCAGAGATTTCTTTAGCATAACAGCCCCTCTGTTCTCTAATAACAGGCTGGCGCTGCTCTTGAGAAGAGAAGGGATGAGGGAATTAGGCTCAGGGGTTTCATGCCAAAATATTAAACTGCACTGAACTTATATCAAGTCTAGAATATTGACTACCAAGATATCATCAAGGTAAGCATACATAGAAAAGTAGAGATTTACTATTCCTAACTATTCCCCTTCTACTTACCTTAAGTTTGTAATCACTGTTATGGAAGCGATATAAATGCAGGTCAATATTTTAAAAAAGTGGTTAAACACCAGCTCTGGCCATTTTGCTGGGGTTGCCTGATGCCTGGACACCATTGGCTCTTCCTGGCTAAACAGACAACCATCCTCACTGTCCTCGTGGCATATGGTGACAGATTTACCACAGAGGGAAGGAAGGAGAGCAAGACAGAAAGAGACAGAAAGAAGAGAGACACAGACAGAGAGACAGAGAGGAACGCCAATCAGTATAGTTGTGACACAAATGAACCATTAATAATGCAGATGATCACATCGGTGTTATACTTTAGAGCCATACACGTGCATTTCGCATTACACCTCAAAGGGGGATATCACATATGTCCGATTGTCACAGGGGTCACTGAGTGTGTTGGACAGCCAGGTCTACCTTGAACATGTACATCCTTTCACTATCAACAGTTTCCAAAATAGATGATGCGAAGTTGACACTTACAAGTCAAAACATTAAAAGCTTCATTTATTCAAACTATTTCTCATTAGCATAGTGTGAAAAATCCAAACATATGATGGCTCACAACAAAAGTAGGCATGTCCCCATGACATGGCTAACTAATGGCATGACATAAAACACATAACAATGTAAAGCTGGTGTAGAGATATATATCACAACATCATTCAACATCACAGAGTGAAAATGTATATACTTGGCAATAAAAATGAAAAGTAATCAGTCATGATGCTGCTCATGTGCCTCCAGCTGGGGAAAAGGTCTGCCCAGGGTCTTAGCAAGGACCCTCCTATACAATGCAGTGAGCCATGACTGAAGTTTTCTGTGGCACTGAGTGGACCTCTCTAGGAATCCAGCCTCTTGAATGCAGACCAGTGGCAGGGGTCATGCAATTGTTGATGCCCTGGGCTTTTCAGGTGGCAACCCTCCAAAGTGCAGATTATCAGGTGTGCATCAGATGCACAGTCTGGCTCAACTTGGTGTCATCTCTCATTAAGCTGAAGGAAATTATCAACCGCACTCTTAGCAACTTACTCAACTTCTTCCTGAATGCAGTTGAAGGCCTTCTCAGTTCTTTCTTCAGCCATGCTGTAGGTAGATCCAGACTGAGCAGTAAAAGTATGGAGATAGATGCTGGTGGGTCCTCTGGGTATTTCTGAACTGTACATTTGTATACTTGTTCACTTTCAGGTAAGTATGATGGGCAAATTAATACACCTCTGTATCATATATACCCCTACAAAGGATCTAAATAAAAGGCAACAACAGATGGCTGAAAGGAAGGAAAAGAGGCTCAACGTTCCATACACCACAGAGAATACAGCATAGATGCACATGCTAAATCCACAATTTCACAGGGAATAGAATAGAATATTACACCTTGTGTGGAGGCATGTATACACAAAGTAGGAGTAACATTCCACGCATGACAGGATCAGAAAACATACACACTCATCACACTTGTGTCCTTTAATGCAAGACAGACATGGGACTAAGCATGCACTATGCTAAAAAATGATAACCTTTATAAATTCTAGGAAGGACCAAATTAAATTGTCTTCACAGTTATATTCATATTTAACAAATTTTAGTATTTTCAGAATTTGAATTAGTGTCTTCTTTAGTGAATTCCATGTAAAAATCCTCATCAATTAATTAGGCAGAATATTATCACTTGAATGTACAGAGTGCCAAGATATATTTGGCAACATGCATAAGGGCCTTCCTCCGGGCAAACAAATTAGTATAGCAGTCCAATTTTATAACTGATATTAGTTCCAGTTAAAAACACGAGCATTTGCCATGCAATAGGTCTCCAATTTACGCGAGAACTATTGCATTACAAATGGTTGGCAAAACGGGAGGGAGAGCGGGGGGGATAAGGCACGGACATCGGTAGGGAGGGAGGGCGGGGGGAGAAGGCACGTACAACGGGAGGGCGGGTTGGGGGTGGGGGAGCAGAGGAGAAGGCACGGACAACGGGAGGGAGGGCGGTGAGGGGAAAAGACACTCCACATTTACCTGGTCCGTCTCCTGCATTGGGCTCCGGCTCCAGATGCTCCCTGGGCCTCGGGCATTGGACTTCCAGAGGAACCGCTCCACGCAATAAAGAAATTTGGTACACGCCCGTGTAACAACCAAGTAAAGGGGCCAGTAGCCATGGGAGGATACAAATGATGACATGTCTGTACTAAGGCAGGAGTAATAAGCCTCATAATGAATCAGAAGACAGCATTTTCAAAGGATAAACACGCAAGCCAATGAAAAATAAGGGCAGGGGAGTGGGCGGAGCTTCTCTCCGTACTGAACTACCACAGCTCTTCGCAGAGCAGTGCTTGCGTGCTGGCTCATGCTCGACCTAATGCCAGTAAAACAATAAACATTTTTAATAGGAAAACTGTTGCAAAATTATTCATCACTATTTCAAATATAAATTCTTGCAATGGTACCTAAACATACGCTATTAATTTAAAGGACCCATTGTCAGAAATTGTGTAATTAATCTGGGAGGATTTGACCCATAGCAACTTCATTAACACAATCTAGTTAGGCCAACACAAGTAGCTATGACAGAAGCAACAGACAATCCCCAGGTAAGTTCAAGTAGTACCAACAATAGTAAAGCTGTGAAGACAACACATTAAAATTCCCAACCCAACCCAATTTAGAAAAATAGAGAAAAGTGTAATATGCAAAAAGATACCAATATCATCAAAATAGGACAATGGGAGAAGGGAACATGATTTTTTACATTTTTAAGGGAAAAAATGCCTGATTTTCCTGGCCAGGCGATAGAACATGGACAAATCACTCTCTTGCCAGGCCCAAACCTTCCTTTTTAATGCCTAGAAGTCACCCAGAACATAGGCCCTGGACAGCCCATGGGCATGATGCAGTGAATTAAAAAAGTAAGACATCTACTTTTCATATCCTAGCAGTGAAAAACTCTTAAATTAGTTTTTGCTACTGCAAGGCCTATCTCTCCAATAGGATAACATTAGGATTACCTTATTACATTTTATAAGTGTAATTTTCAATTTGGAGGCAATTGGACCCCCAAGTTTGGTATCTCTGGAATCACAATTTAAAATCACAACTTATGGTGAAGTTGAATTTAAATTGTAATTCTGAATATGCTACTTTTAGAAAGTTGGCATTTTCTTACTTTAGCCATTTGATGCCTTCTGCATTCTGAATACACATCTGGAGTGGGTGACAGTTGGGCTTTGTGCATTCCCTCTAGACAGCCACATTCAAAGGGAGCTTAGGTGTGACTGATGGGCCATCCACATCCTGATGGGCCATCCTGGGCAGGATGGAAGGGAGGAGCTGGCACATACAACTGAGTAGGCTCTGTCCTATTCAGATGTAAGTGTCCCCACACAAAGGGCTGCATACCCCCTGTAGTGAGTCTGGAGCCAAAGCAGGAAGGGCAGGGACTCTGTGCACTTCAAAGGCATCTCTTTGAAGTCACCGCCACTTTAAAGGCACAACTGTGTATAAGTACTAAAACTCTGACACCACCACTTCATTACATCTCTGGATACTCTGCCAGGAAGAAGGACTGCTGTGCTGCTGGAAAGACTGTCACTCTGCTGAACTGCCACTCTGCAGGACCTACTGCTTTGCTGTGCTGAGCTGCTGCCCTCTTGCCTGGAGAGGAACAACTGGACCTGGAACCAATCTTGAACCCAGGACACCAGAGGGACTCATTTGGCTAGTCTGCTGGCCTCCTGATCTGAGCCTCAGGGACATAACAGGCTCCCCACAGCTCCTGGACCCATTATCGAAATGTTAATGACATTATGTGGAACACATCTTTTCACTACCCTGGACTTCACCTCAGTATACAACAAAAACCTGCCAAATGAAGCCTGGAAGAAATACATCACATTAATTACATCAGAGGGTGCATTTGAATTTGGTTGAATGTTGCTTGGCCTAAGGTCAGCCTCTGCTGTTTTCCAACACATCATCAACAGATTCTCTGAGGGAATGCCAGGGGTGATAGTTAACCCTTGGCGTAGTACTACGCTACGCTCGCGGAGCGTGCGTAGTGTGCGCTACTACGCACTACGCGAATTGCACGTAGCACAGTGCAAAAACGCGTAGCGGGCATTTTTTGCTTGCTCGCGGTCCTCAACGTCAAGGTGGCGACCGCGAGCGAGCAAAATCAACATCCCGGCGAGACTTTTTCCTCGTTCGCAAGCAGCAACATCAAGTTGCTGATCGCGAGCGTGGAAAATAAACCTCCCGGCGAGATTCTCAACGCAGGGAGGTCAGGTTTCTCATTGCGAGTGGTCGCGTATGCTCGCGACCGCTCGCGATGAGAAACTACCAGTCCGCGTTGAGAAAGCTGCCGCTCGAGTACAAATCTACTCGAGCGGCAGAAAACGACCGCTTGCACTGTGCAAGATGCCGTTTGCAATGATTGCACAGTGCGGACAAGCATCCGGCACTGTGCAATCAGTGCGAACAGCATTTCCCTACCGCACTTTGCAGTTCGCGTAGCTACGCGTAGCGTGCGAAGTGAACTTCGCGTAGCTACGTGTAGCGCTACTACGCGAACTACGCCCAGGGTTAGTGATAGTGTTCCAAGATCATGTTTTGATCTTTAGTGAAACTATTAATAAACATAGTAACATTTTGAAACAAGTATTACATAAAAGTCTGAAAAGTGGGTTAAAACTGCAAAAAGAAAAGGACATTTTTTTAAATAGTGTTGAATATTTAGTATCAGCTATCTCCAAGGCACATTTTCCAAGCAACAAAGATGAGCTGGTGTTATTCCTAGGGATGTGTATATTTCACTCAAAATGTATCAAGACCTATGCAGAAAAGGTTGAATCTATGTGTAATATATTCAAAAAGAGTCTTGAGTTTGTACGAATGAGGAATGTGAGACGAGCATGTGAGAACTAAAAAAGAATCATTGAAGACTTTCAATGAAAAGTTACAATGTATAGTCACCACTGATGCTTACAAAATGTGCTGAGGTGCTGTAGTTAGTCAGAAGTCAGATGATGACAATAATATCATAGCTTTTGCCTCAAGCAAACTCAGAGGGGAAGGAATTAGATACTCAATTATCGAGTGTGAGTTATTAGCTGGTGTATGGGCTGTGGACAAATTAAAGAGTTTCCTATGGAGCAGAGAATCCATATTGCAAAAGTGATCTTGAGACCTTGATTGTTGATAAAAAACAATACAAGATGTGGCACAAATATGACAATAGGAATAAAGTCAAAGACTCGCCTATTCAAGTATTAGGTTAGCAGGTTAGAATCAAATATGCTGGAAGAAAATTCCTTGTCATGCAGCACACAAACTGTAATAAAGTCAAAACATAACACAGTTAAAATCCCAAACCACTTAAGAAAAATAGTGTACATTTTCAGAAATAAAATGAGACCAAAACGACAAAGATCCATTCTTCAGAACCGGAGATGTGCATTTCAAAGTTTTAGCTAAGTATAGTGCCTAAAAGCACAAAGCGCAACTCGCGATCATCTGGTTGTGCTAGACCAGGGGAAAGTCACAAGTTGAGGCTGACCATGATGGAGTGCAGGCCGGGTACAGGGATCAGGTTAGTCCTGCTGAAAAAGTTACTTTCTCAAAGTCCGATGCAAGGAGTCCAGCTTGTGGTGGAGGAGGCCATCGCTGTACTGCAAAAAGCAGGCCGGCTGCACGGGCTGTCATCACTGTAGCGCGATGAGTCAGACGAGCGTTGTGGACAGTCATTGCTGGAGCTTCACGTTGACGGTCACCGCAGGCTGTCATTGCTGTAGTGCAAAGTGCAGATCTAGCATTGCCGTTCATGACTGTTGGTCGCTGTAGCGCAGAGTCGGGTTTACCGGAGCTTTACGTTGGCTGTCATCGGGGGCTGCAAAGTCTCCTCACAAACAGGCCCATTTGCGGTCGCGAAGATTCCAAAACTTCAAGGTTTCTCCTTTTCTTGAAGAGGAGCGCACTGTGATACCAGCCAAGGGTTCAGGAACTGGTAAGGTGCCTCTTGGTGATCAGGAACTCCATCTAGCAGAGACCAGCAGGGCTCAGGCAGGTCCAGTTGCAATTCCTTGCAGGCCTAGTTGCAGAAGGCAGGCCAGCTGGGCAGTCGCAGGGAGTCCTCTGGAGCTTGTTGTGTCCCTATAGCTCAGAGCAGGAGGCCAGCCAAATGATCCTTGGAGTCCTTCATGTTAGCCTGGGATGAAGGGAGCAGGTCCAGTCTTCCTTCTCAAAGAACAGGGCAGGCCTCAAATGCAGCAGAGCAGTCTAGTGGGGAACAGGCAGGACTCAAGGAGCAGAGCAGACCTCTGTGAACAAGAGAGGCCAGAGGCAAAAGGGAAATCTTCTGTGCAACAAGGAAGGCAACAAGCAGCAGGGCAGTTCTCTGGGGAATTTGCCACTTTTTATCCATAATGTCCACAGGTCCAGGAGTATACTCAAGATGTGTTCTGAGGGCTCAATCTTTATACCAGTTTCCAGACTAAAGTGGGGGGACACCATGGCCTACCCCCACATCTGTTTCTGGAAAGTTCTCCCCTTCCCCTGCCAAGGCTCCAAAAAGTCTGGGGTGACAAAAGTCTAGTGTCAGGTTCCTTTATGTGTGTGCTGGAGACAGCCATTTGAAGTTTAAGTGGGGAAGGAAACAGCTGAGACCCCAGCAATCCTGGCAGGATGGCCCATACTACCAACATCTAGTCCCTTTTTGCCTCACTGCCTGTGGGAATCCACAAAGCCCAACAGCAGAGTCATTCACAGTCATGTGACACATGACGCTGGCAGCAAGCACCCAATGGTTCTAAAAGTGGGATTTTCAGAATTGTTCCATTCAAGGGGATTTTAAATTACCAATTCGTTTGAGTCCAATCATAACATTTCTACCTGCTCCTAATCAAAACTCTTAGCACTTATTAAATGTAATGAGGCAACCCAATATTATAGGATTTACAGTAGTAAAAAAACAAATGTAAGAGTTTGGCACTACAGGACATGTAAAACCTAAACCCAAATGTCCTACTTTTTAATGGGCTTTTTAATGCCTGCCTTAGGGGTGGCTTTAGCAGTGGTGAAGTTCACAGAAGTCTAATGCCAACAAAAACCTGTACAGAAAACAGCAGGCGTAAAGGCAAAATGGTTGGGGGAAGACCACACCAATAATGTCAAGTTTAACAAGAAGTACAGTCCGACTTTTGGAAAATGGCCAGTGGTGGAATAGTTCACATGGTGATGTATCTAAACTAGTGAGTGCTAAAATTGTAACACTTACCTCCAATGGCATGCCTTCCATGCCTGTCTGGTATGTACCGTATCACTGATGATTAACCCTGGGCGTAGTGGGCATAGCGAGGCTACGTGGAGCGCCACGGAGGTTAAAACAATCTCCGCACAATCCGCGTAGCTCCGCTACGCACCACCCGCCTCCCACCCGCCCTATTAACAATAGTTATAGCAGCTTAAAAACAATATAAAGTATTAAAACGCTTACCTGAGCTGTAGCGCCCGGCTGCCCTCTTCCTCCATCGCGATTTTTGATGACAACTGCGCATCTGCGGGTGCTCGCGCATGCGCATTTCTCGTGAGAAATGCACATGTGCGAGCACTCGCGCATGCGCAGTTGTCATCAAGAAGTCGCGATGGAGGAAGAGGGCAGCCCGGGGACGCCGCAGCTCAGGTAAGGCGTTTTTAATACTTTATATTGTTTTTTAAGCTTCTATAACTATTGTTAATAGGGCGGGTGGGAGGCGGGGGCTGGTGTCAACTCCGCTCCGCCGCAGAGTGTGTGGGGTGCTGCCTACTCCACCTATTCGCGAAGCGCGGAGTAGGCAACACTCCGCACACTCCGTGGGCGGAGTGGAGCTCTCCGCCCACGCTTACTGATGATAGTTTGAGTGAAGAATGAGTGCTAACGCTCCTAGCAATGTTACTGATGCTGGGAATATCCTGAGGGGATGCACCCTAATTGATGTTCTTCATTCAGGTGTAGAATGACAGCACAGAAATGCAGCACCTCCCATGTGGCTTAAGGTAACTAACATAGTTGGAAAGAGAGAGAGAAGATGTAGTTTCTGTATTCATTTAAATATGGTTAAATTGCTGCACCTTGTTATCAGCATGTGCCTCTTTCCCTTATCTTCTTCCCTCATCCCTCCCTCCTCCCTGCTGTGTGTGTGCTTGAGCCCGATGCACTGTTTCTGGGGAACATTCGAGCAAACTTACTTCTCTCATTTCGCATGCCTCGTTAATAGACAGCGTTTTCCATCCAACTCTATTGCATCAACTCTATGGTAAAAACTGCTGTTCCTGGTATGCAGGACTTCCAGGTATAATGCAGGACGCCATCTTGAGAAAACGGTGTTAAAACGTCATTCTCCACCTGTTCTATTGTATATACTTTTATGATGTACAAAGACGTTTAAACTATTTCAGACAAATGAGATAGAGAGGTTTGCAAAGAACAGAAATGTTTATGGTGAAATGCGGAAGTCGAGAATAGTCTGCAGACGTTCCCGGTCCAAGGTTAGGAACTTAAGCACTAGACCGAGAACCGCTAAACTATAGGGCCAGGAGGAAGATGTTGTGTTGTAAGCTCGTACCGCTGATGAGCTCATGGACTTCCTATGCTTGAGTTTCTCTCGAGTGGTGGAACCCGGTGAGGTCATCAGACATTAGAGCATCGGTACGAGAGGAGGTTCTTGAAGGTTATCCTCGACGCTGTACTTGAGTTCAAGTAATTAAAGTAGTGATCTTCTCAACCACTGTTTCCAAGTCGTTACTTCGTAACACTGGCGACGAGCGACTTGAACTCTGCTGAACCCACTATCGACTTTGACCATCAGTGGATGATATCCGTGACAGCTTGAGGTGCCGAGGTGCCTTCAGAAGATTCACCTATCCAATTTACCACCTGCAGCACTTCATGCAAGCATGTATGGGCCTGTCAACTTCTGAAATTTAGCCAAGATTCGTAATATTTTATTTTACCTCCTTTTGGCTGGCCGTTGACAGTTTGGCTGGTGCTGAACTTTCAGTCCATGCGCGAGGCAACTTCTCTCGACAGACCCTTGTGACGTCTTCTAGATCGGAGCGTCATGCGACGCAGTGACGTTCGCATGCTACACACGCAATGTCCTGAGCATGGTGGCCATCTTGAGTAAGAGGCTGCGAATGCTATTCCTGACTGCCAGTGAGTGTTTTCCAGTCTCCTCACAACGGAAAAGCTGTTCAGTCTGCGGTGACACGCACACCTTGCATGTCTCTCATCGCGCAATCTTCTCTTTGTTTATAAGCCAGGCGGAGAGCTGTTTTGTCTATGGTGATACACACACCTGGAGTATCATTTACATTTGGAGCCACACATTCCTGCTACACGGTGACAGGCACACATTGTCTGTCACACCAACTATAAAGTACACGCCAGAGGCTCCCAAGTGGTGTGTAGACCCACGAGGTACTCTCTTCCCTATTTGTTTACTTATGGCTCATCAGTAGCGCTATACTCAACCTTTGTCCATTTTTTATTACACCTGTAGCAGATAATTGTGCAGCTATGCCAACAATGAATTTACCTGCGCCACAAGCCTTTATGGTTAAGAATGGTGAAGGGACTAGCCTTAAGTGGGAGGAGTGGAAGGATTATCTAATTAATTACCTTGACACTTTTGAAAGTGAGGAGTTGTCCCCTGAGAGGGGAAAAAAAATTATCTTGCACTGTTTGGGGCCAGGTGGTTTACGGGTTTACAATCACATTGAGAAGAAACCCAGGGCTGGTGATAAGGGTAACGTTTTTACACAAGCCATAGCAGATTTAGACGCTTATTTCGCACTCACAGTTTGCAAAGCTGTACACCGATTCAATTTTTATCATCGTAAACTAGGCATTGATAAACAATTGAGGATTACGTAGCTGCTTTAAGGAAATTAACTCTTTCTGCTAAGTTTGGTGTTATTGAAGAAGAGTTAATTCGTGATCAGTTAGTTATGCATTGCAACAACCCCCACTTACAGGACAAGCTTTGGATCAATGGGGATGCAAGTCTTCGAGAAATTACTGCTATCATTTCCAAGGCTGAACTTACGCCCAGATGTGCTAAAGCAGTTGTCGCCTCAAGCAAGGTTGATCACAGCGATGATATAGTTAAATTAGTGAGAGGGAGCCATTCACGTATCAATGAACAAGGGAAGAAGAAATATAAAAAAGACCTAGGAAAAGAGAAGGGGGGGTCAAATCCACCCAAAAGGATAAATTCTCTGACTTAAAAGGGAAATGTTACAAATGTGGGAGCTCATCTCATCTGGCACATGACAAAAGGTGCCCTGCGTTAGGGCAGAAATGTGCCAAGTTTAAACTAACTGGGCATTATGCACGTGTTTGCCGCAAGACTAATTTAGTGAAGTGTGTGGTAGACGAACTTGAGCAAGGTGAAGAAAGTACCGAATCTGATCTTGAGGAGTCCAAAATACTGTGTATAAGGGAGGAGTCTAATGGAATTGAAGGCAAACTAAGGAAAAAACCAGTATGAAAGATTGTGGCTGGGGGTGTGTCTGTTACTCTTGTGGCTGACTCTGGTTCACTCTACACCAACATCAATCATGATACTTGGGTTGATTCTTTCGAGCAGAAATTGGGAGATAAGTCAGAAATTCCTGATATCCACCCTGTGAGCTACACAGGGGAACCTATTGATTCACCAGGATTTCGCAAACTTTCTTTTGAATTCAAAGGAAGGTGTGCTGATTGCAAACTTCATGTTTCAGCTTCAGGACCGTGCGTCCTCGGGTGGTGGGATCAAGTGGAACTAGGCATTTTATTTGATCCCAACAGTTCTGATCCTGTTCTAAGTGTAGGCGAAAGGAAGGAAGATGAGTGTGGCATGATTGTTTCCAAATTCTCCAAAGTTTTCTCCAGGGGTGTGGGAGAATTGAAAGGATTTTCTCACAAAATAATTTTAAAAGAAAACGCCTGTACTTGCATCCATAAAGTGAGGAATATCCCTATGAGTGGTAAGGAGGAAGTCATTAGTGAAATTCAGAAGTTAGTGGATAATGAACTTATTGAGCGTGTCGAGTCTTTGGATTGGGTAGCTCCCTTGGTAGTTGCCCATAAGGCCAATGGCCGTATTCGTCTTTGTGTGGACTTGAGGGAGCTCAATAAGAACATTTTTGTGGATATTTTTCCCCTTCCCAGGATTTCAGAATTATTGCCTGTTATTAGAAATATGCAATGGTTTTCTACCATAGACCTAACCTCTGCTTACCATCAAGTACCCCTGCATAGGAGCAGCAGACACCTGACTGCTTTCATCACCCATGTTGGCATTTTTCAATTCAAACGTGTTCCATTTGGATTGGCATCTGCCACTGCTATGTTTCAAAGCCTCATGCACTTGATTTTTAAGGACATGAAGAATGTAGTTTTCTTCCAAGATGACATTCTTGTCATGGGTTCAGATAGGACTGAACATGACAGGGTCCTAGTTGAGGTACTTCAGACTCTGGAGCAGAATGGGTTGACTGCAGAGGAATCAAAATGCAAGTTTGCCAGAAGGAGTGTGACATACCTGGGACATGAAATTAGCTCGGCGGGTATCTGTCCAAAATCTGATATGGTGGATGCCATCAAAGGGGTCCCCATTCCCCAGAATAAAGAGGAGGCTAGATCCTTTCTAGGTCTGGCCGTATTTTATTTGAAGTTTGTTCATAACTTTTCTGGTAAGATGTTCTGTATAAGAAAACTACTAAAGAAAGGTTGTAAATTTGCTTGGTCTGAAGAGTGTCAAGCAAGTTTTGACAGTATCAAAAAGGATGTTTGCTCAGCTCCTGCACTTAAAGGTTTTGAACCGGTTCTCAAAAGTTTCATCACCACTAATGCTAGTGGAAAAAGGTCTCGGTGCAGTATTATCCCAAGTGCAGGAGAATGGTATGGAGTGTGTGGTAGCATTCGCTTCTAGAGCCCTCACTCCCACAGAGGAGAAGTACTCCGTTATTGAGAGGGAGGCGTTGGGATGTGTTTGGGCCTTAAAACACTTCAGACAGTACATTTGGGGCACGTGCGTTACAGTGAGAATGGATCATAAACCACTCACAAAGGTGCTCACTTCCAAGGGCCTTGGCAATGTTTCTGCTAGGATTTCATGCATGTCTGTACAACTGTTAGATTTTGTATACGAGATTATATATGTACCTGGTGTTCGCAATAGACTTCACGACTTCCTCAGCAGATGTCCCTTACCTGCCACTAGTGATACAAAAAATGAATGGGATGATTGGCTAGTGGCGACAATTATTGGTGAAGAACTGCACAGCATCTCTCACGATGAATGGTCTCATGGTTTATCACGATAGGGTTTTGGTGTCAGTTGTCGACTAAATTAGTGAAGGTTGGCCTGAGAAAGCTCAATTAAGTATGGACTTAATGGCCTTTTGGGAGGTCAGAAATTAATTGTCAGTAGAAGAAGGCCTATTACTCAGGAGTGGCAGGTTGATTCCACCACAGAATTTCCGGAACAAAATTATCAACGTATGCAATGAGGGCCATCTTAGCATTGTAAAGAGTAGGTGCAGGGTTAAGCAGTCCTACTGGTGGCCCGTCGTGGACAGAAATATTGAAAGAGTTATTAGGAAATGTGTGCAGTGTACCAATTCAGACAAGAGCTTAGTTACTTATAGATCTCCTTTACACCCTATTTTTATTCCTGACATGCCTTGGGAGGGAGTTAGTATCGATATTTTTGGCCCTGTGAGAGATATTAATGGTCATCAAAAACACATTCTAGTTTTAGTCGAACACTTTTCTAAGTGGCCTGAGATCAAGGTTGTTAAAAAGGCTGATTCAGAATAACTACTGTTCTTTTTAGCTGAAGATTTTGGTCGTGAAGGATTACCCAAAGATATCGTCTCTGACAATAGGGGGCAATTTGTTGGTGGCATTTTTTAGAAATTCATCAAAGAGGCTGGCATAGCACATAGGACTACTTCTCTCTATCACCCAGAATGAAATGGTAGCGTTGAACGCTTTAATAGAGTCATAAAGGATATCATTGAACTTTTGTTTAGTAATCAAATGGATTGCGAGGATGAGCTAAGGAAAACCCTGTGTGCCTACAGGGTCACACGTTGTGAGTCTACTGGATATTCTCTCTTTGAGTTAATGAGAGGTAGATCCCCGCGCACTAAAGACAACATGGAGAGGTTAAGGAGTAACAAAACTGTTCAATGGTCTGTCAAGAAAGTAAAAGATTCCCTAGAGGCCGGTCAAACCAAATATAAGGACAGGTATGACGGGGTGTGCTTACGAATTGGAGACACTGTCAAAGTTAAGAAGGGAAGGTTGACGTGTAAGGGAGAGAGTCAGTTTTCTGCTCCTCTAAATGTTGTCAAAGTCATGTGCAATTCTGCCTTGCTCAGTGATGGCTAAGTATGGCATGCCTATAGGATAGCATTGTTTAAGGGCAAAGAAACAACTGTGAATGTCAGAGGGGTTGGGTGTGAAGTGGAGGTCAATGCTCACCCGTTGAGGTATGTGATTGGATTGAGGATAGTCCCACCTCTGGAAGTACTATCCTCTCCCAGGATCGACCCTTATTGCTTTGGATAGTGAGCCACACTTGGTTGCTGGTGCTGATGTTTCGTCCTTACCCGTTGATCCATCCCAAGGGTCTGGTATTCCTGTCATGTCTGCCAATATTACCCTTGTACGGCCTCTGTCTCCTATTGTAAATTCTAATTCTAAAGTTACAGAGGAGGAGAGTTGTGTGGGTGTTGGGAAATTGAGTGCTACCAAAAGTGTGGAGGTCACTAGAGCTGGGAGGACATGTGTTGCACCCAAACATTTGGAAGATTATATTACGCACATTTGTCGAACTTAATGTTCATGTTTTTATACTTTACATACACTGTTTTGGTGCAATGTTGCACCTGTTATCATGTTTTTTTTTGTTTTGTGCCTAGGATATTTAGTTTTTTCAGTTACTCTTTCTTATGTTTCTTCCTTCTAGCTCAACCCAACATTGGGGCTTCCCCCCCTATCTTTTAAGGCTGTGTAGTTATTCTGTTTGGTTTGGTGTTTTATTTTGTAGGGGAAGTGTTGTGTTGTAAGCTCATGGAGTTCCTATGCTTGAATTTCTCTCCAGCGACGGAATGCGGTGACGTCATCAGACGACAGAGCATCGGTAGGAGAGGAGGTTACTGCCGGTTCTCCTCGACGCTGTACTTGAGTTCAAGTAATTAAAGTAGTGGTCTTCTCAACCACTGTTTCTGAGTCGTTACTTCGTAACAGAAGACATCCAGTCCAGATTTTTAGTATTAATCGAGAGTATCTAAATGATTTCCACGTATCTTCATTACATGTAAATGCATCTTTTGTGTCTTACCTGAGAATGGACCTAGGCCTCCTGGCCACGTTGAAACCCCACCAGCCTTATGACTCCTCCTGCCCACTTTATGACAACTATTTGCCTCTGTGAGTGAAAGAGACTTCCTGTATCCCTAAACCTCAAGCCATGCATCATGATATGAACCAGTGAATACGATATGCATAAACGACTTGTGCGGTAAAAAAAAAAAAAGAAAAAAAAAAAAAAAGAGGCCTGAATGGGATTCCCCGCGGGAATAGAGATTTGTTTTATCTTTTACAATAGCCTACTTAACATACTTTGACCCTCTCGGAATTTCTTTTTTGGTTATGAGCTTTGCAAGTGACAAAACACATTAGCAAAGCTCCCGATGCTCTGCTGAGACGACCATATTCTAAAATAATAACGGAGACTTGTATCAGCAATGCAAAAGACGCATGAAGTAATTGGTGCTTAATTTGTACACAAACTGTCAAGGCAGTTTTCCTCACGGCCTGCATCTTCTGAATTCATTAGTCTCTAATTAAGGCCAGTTGGGACCAGCAGTTAGAAGGTTAAAGAGGTTCTGACAGTCCTAATCAGTGCTCAGGAAGCTGAAAATGTATGCAAAGTCTCAGCAGATGGGGTGAGATCTGCCTCTGCCAAGCGATAACTGTTATTCCTCCGCACCTCCAAAGCTGTCATCCTAATAGGCACATTTTAAATTTATTAATGCTCTAGTTACAATGCATGCGCGGTCTCTAATGGTATGTCATTCGGAGTATATAAACTGAGCAATTAACACACATTACCTGGTAATGGTAAAATTATTTGTTGCCTCTTTGATTTTTTTTATGCTGCTCCTGTAAGGAAAGACATGCGCAGGGCGTTTTCTTTGTTGAACATATTAGATTCTAGCTGAGCTGTATTCTACTTCCGCGTGATTGACATTATTTCATTTTTTTTTTTTAATTGCCATTAGAGGACGGAGCTGCAATAAGCGTCCAACCCGTAATGACATATTCCGATTGCGTGTTTTTCCATATAAATACAACACAATCTATTCAGTTTTATTTTTCTGATCACATTTTTGGGAAATTCGGACTTTTTTCAAATCACTAATTGTTTACGTGTACTATCCATGAATAAGCGTTTGGAGGTGTCGTATTTTTAGCCTTACGATTCAAAGAGGGGGCTCACTTACCAGTGTAGACACAGGGCCGGAAAAGAATCCAAAATCAGTACTGCCAAAAGCGTTTAAACCAACCCTCCCACGCTGCAGGGGGCCGTGATTTGAATGGGGCAACCGTGGCTTTCATGGTTGGGTCATGGCAGCCCATTTATTTCACAAATCAAATAGGCCGGGCGAAATTAAAATGATGCAGGCGTCATTCACTTAATTTTGGGAAATTCATGTTACACTTTTTATGCGAAATTCCCTCAATTACACCATTATGCCACATCATAACATAACATAAGTATTTGTAAAGCGCACGTTCACCCAGAGGTCTCTTGGCGCTGAATAACAGTTGTTCATTGTTACCCAACTCAATGGTACTCATTTTATCGACCGCAGATGGATGAAAGGCTGAGTGGACCCACCGGGATTTGAACCTGTGACCATGAGGTCAAACACAGGCCCCTGCAATGGACGCATTAGTCCACTGAGCCACCAGACATCAGGTAAATACGTCTCCATTTGCTGCAAAATTATAGTGCGGGAACAGTGTGAACAATCTCGTGCACAATTGTGTTTTTTTTTTTTTTATATTTTTTATTAAATTTTTATACTCCTTTGTAACCAAGGCTGTACTTGAGAGCCAAAAAAAATAAGATTTCACCGATTACATGATTATTACTGCGAGATCAATACTATGCCATTAAGGAAGAAAAAATAAATAAATACACAAAACGAAGTACTCCTTTAGACACAAATAAAAGGGCAGGCGGACATAAAGAATTGCATGAGAAAATACAATTTGACCTTCACATTATGAGAGTAGAATATCTATAGCAATACAATCAAAAATTAATTAAACATTTTATACGGAGTTGAGGCCCCTAAACCCCACTAACTCCAACTAAGTCCAACTATTTACCCCACCTCAAATTTCATTCATACAGCCCAGTCTGATATAGGCGCCCAGATTTTAGCTCCCTTTATCCTTTTCCTTCTACCTTTGGTCTTATAGATAGAAGATTCAAAGTTATACATAGTGAGCAATCTCATGCGAAAATTAATAAAGGTGGGTGGATCAGGACTAATCCATTCATTAGTAATGCATGCCCTTACTACTGCCATGATAATAAATAGGAGTGTATTTATATCTTCAGATCTTGTGCTAGCCTCACTATCCGAACTTACACCAATAATAGTCAATTCCGCACTAGTTTTGATAGAAAGCCCAAATATTGTATACAAAAACTTCTCTATACTTTGAAAAAATTCCCCCAGTTTTGGGCAGGAAAAAAACATATGACTTGAGTCAGCCGACACAAATTCACATCGGTTACACTTGGTCCCTACAATTGCACCCCAACGAGCCAACTTACTGGGTGTATGATAAAGATCGTATAGGGCCATGTAATGTTGACTTCGTAGTCTTCCTGTCATTAAAACTTGGTTAGCCAGTTTAATAGACTTTGATATATTTAAATCTTCCAGACCAAATATTTGTTCCCATTTTATTTTACGTACATCTAAGTCATCCGGGAATGTTTCCAAAAGTAGCTGATAAAACTGGCCAATTGGTGTTTTTTTCTTCATTTTTTCGATAAGGGGGATCAACCCGAATTGATGCGGCGAGCCTAAGCCCCGACTAGTCAAAAAGCTACGTATCTGAAGATACTTAAAAAAATCTTGCTTGCCTATATCATACATCTCCTGTAAATCTGAGAAAGTTAAAAGTTGGTCTTTACTAAACAGATCGCCTAAATTATGTATGCCCTTTTGGCCCCACCTAATTGTTACCAAATCTTGAAAAATTGGAGGTAATATCCCGGGAGCCAACAACGGGGTATACGCATTAAGGTTCGCAATCTGAAGACTCCGTTTAATTTGTTTCCAGCCTTTGTAGGCTGCCTTGAGTATCTTAAATTTAGTTTTTTTGAAATAACTGGGTTCGATGACTTTAACTAAAAAACATTCATTTCCTCACCCAGACCAAACTCATAAATGGAAGGCCTCTGAAACAATGAAATCTCAGCTTTAGCCCCTATCACCAATGGTCGTATATATTGCAACAATGCTGCCCAATAATACATAATAATATGGGGGATACCCCACCCACCTACTTGTCTTGGTAATATCATTTTCCTATATGCCCTTCGCGGTTTCCGATATCCCCATAAAAACTGAGAGCATATTCTTTCTATTTTAACAAAGCATGAAGCAGAAAACTCTAATGGAATAGTTCTAAAGATATATAAAAATTTTGGAAGTATCAACATCTTCAACACACTAATGCAGCCCCGTCCGGCCGGACAAGTACGATGCGCTTCCCGTACGCGCCGAACCCATCGCTACGCACGGCACGTCAAAGCATCCGGGAGAGGCGCACATAAGCTCCGATTCGCGCCACAACACGATCCACGGCTACGAGACGAACACGCCAGCGACGAGGACGAGGCGAAGCAACGAGAAAGACGAACGAGACGAACCAACCATGAATCCCATCGTGCCGATCCTACCAATATTCTACATCTACTACCGGAACAGGCACGGACGCGTACGGCGCAGAAGGTAAGTCAGACACCACCACAAAAACAAACTACACGTACCCGACATATCACACACACACACAGAGGGATGCAGAAATTACTTACACCAGCAACAGCAGCACCATAGGGGCGGGATGGCCATCACCAATGCCACATATACACATAGGGGCCCGGATGCCTACCACTACTACCACCTCTACCCAGGGGGTGCCAGATGCCTACCACTACTACCACCTCTACCCATGGGGGGCTGGATGCCTGTCACTACTACCACCCTTACCCATGGGGGGCTGGATGCCTACCACTACTACCACCCTTACCCAGGGGGTGCCAGATGCCTACCACTACTACCACCCTTACCCAGGGGGTGCCAGATGCCTACCACTACTACCACCCTCACCCAGGGGGTGCCAGATGCCTACCACTACTACCACCCTTACCCAGGGGGTGCCAGATGCCTACCACTACTACCACCCCTACTCAGGGGGTGCCAGATGCCTACCACTACTACCACCCCTACCCAGGGGGTGCCAGATGCCTACCACTACTACCACCTCTACCCAGGGGGTGCCAGATGCCTACCACTACTACCACCTCTACCCATGGGGGGCTGGATGCCTGTCACTACTACCACACCTACCCAGGGGGTGTCAGTTGCCTACCACTACTACCACCCTTACCCAGGGGGTGTCAGATGCCTACCACTACTACCACCCTTACCCAGGGGGTGCCAGATGCCTACCACTACTACCACCACTACCCAGGGGGTGCCAGATGCCTACCACTACTACTACCTCTACCCAGGGGGTGCCAGATGCCTACTACTACTACCACCTCTACCCATGGGGGGCTGGATGCCTGTCACTACTACCACCCCTACCCAGGGGGTGTCAGATGCCTACCACTACTACCACCCTTACCCAGGGGGTGTCAGATGCCAACCACTACTACCACCCTTACCCAGGGGGTGCCAGATGCCTACCACTACTACCACCTCTACCCAGGGGGTGCCAGATGCCTACCACTACTACCACCTCTACCCATGGGGGGCTGGATGCCTGTCACTACTACCACCCTTACCCAGGGGGTGCCAGATGCCTACCACTACTACCACCCTTACCCAGGGGGTGCCAGATGCCTACCACAACTACCACCCCTACCCAGGGGGTGCCAGATGCCTACCACTACTACCACCTCTACCCAGGGGTGCCAGATGCCTACCACTACTACCATCTCTACCCATGGGGGCTGGATGCCTGTCACTACTACCACCCCTACCCAGGGGGTGTCAGTTGCCTACCACTAATACCACCCTACCCAGGGGGTGTCAGATGCCTACCACTACTACCACCCTTACCCAGGGGTGCCAGATGCCTACCACTACTACCACCCCTACCCAGGGGGTGCCAGATGCCTACCACTACTACCACCTCTACCCAGGGGGTGCCAGATGCCTACCACCTCTACCCATGGGGGGCTGGATGCCTGTCACTCCTACCACCCCTACCCAGGGGGTGTCAGATGCCTACCACTACTACCACCCTTACCCAGGGGGTGTCAGATGCCTACCACTACTACCACCCTTACCCAGGGGGTGCCAGATGCCTACCACTACTACCACCTCTACCCAGAGGGTGCCAGATGCCTACCACTACTACCACCTTTACCCATGGGGGGCTGGATGCCTGTCACTACTACCACCCTTACCCAGGGGTGCCAGATGCCTACCACTACTACCACCCTTACCCAGGGGTGCCAGATGCCTACCACTACTACCACCCTTACCCAGGGGGTGCCAGATGCCTACCACTACTACCACCCCTACCCAGGGGGTGCCAGATGCCAACCACTACTACCACCTCTACCCAGGGGGTGCCAGATGCCTACCACTACTACCACCTCTACCCATGGGGGGCTGGATGCCTGTCACTACTACCACCCCTACCCAGGGGGTGTCAGATGCCTACCACTACTACCACCTCTACCCATGGGGGGCTGGATGCCTGTCACTACTACCACCCCTACCCAGGGGGGTGTCAGATGCCTACCACTACTACCACCCTTACCCAGGGGGTGTCAGATGCCCACCACTACTACCACCCTTACCCAGGGGGTGCCAGATGCCTACCACTACTACCACCTCTACCCAGGGGGTGCCAGATGCCTACCACTACTACCACCTCTACCCATGGGGGCTGGATGCCTGTCACTACTACCACTCCTACCCAGGGGGTGTCAGATGCCTACCACTACTACCACCCTTACCCAGGGGTGCCAGATGCCTACCACTACTACCACCTCTACCCAGGGGGTGCCAGATGCCTACCACTACTATCACCTCTACCCATGGGGGGCTGGATGCCTGTCACTACTACCACCCTTACCCAGGGGGTGCCAGATGCCTACCACTACTACCACCCTTACCCAGGGGGTGCCAGATGCCTACCACTACTACCACCCTTACCCAGGGGGTGCCAGATGCCTACCACTACTACCACCCCTACCCAGGGTGTGCCAGATGCCTACCACTACTACCACCTCTACCCAGGGGGTGCCAGATGCCTACCACTACTACCACCTCTACCCATGGGGGGCTGGATGCCTGTCCCTACTACCACCCCTACCCAGGGGGTGTCAGATGCCTACCACTACTACCACCTCTACCCATGGGGGGCTGGATGCCTGTCACTACTACCACCCCTACCCAGGGGGTGTCAGATGCCTACCACTACTACCACCTCTACCCATGGGGGCTGGATGCCTGTCACTACTACCACCCTTACCCATGGGGGCTGGATGCCTACCACTACTACCACCCTTACCCAGGGGTGCCAGATGCCTACCACCACCCTTACCCAGGGGTGCCAGATGCCTACCACTACTACCACCCCTACCCAGGGGGTGCCAGATGCCTACCACTACTACCACCTCTACCCAGAGGGTGCCAGATGCCTACCACTACTACCACCTCTACCCAGGGGGGCTGGATGCCTGTCACTACTACCACCCCTACCCAGGGGGTGTCAGATGCCTACCACTACTACCACCTCTACCCAGGGGTGCCGGATGCCTACCACTACTACCACCTCTACCCATGGGGGCTGGATGCCTGTCACTACTACCACCCTTACCCAGGGGGTGCCAGATGCCTACCACTACTACCACCCTTACCCAGGGGTGCCAGATGCCTACCACTACTACCACCCTTACCCAGGGGTGCCAGATGCCTACCACTACTACCACCCTTACCCAGGGGGTGCCACATGCCTACCACTACTATCACCCCTACCCAGGGGTGCCAGATGCCTACCACTACTACCACCTCTACCCAGGGGGTGCCAGATGCCTACCACTACTACCACCCTTACCCAGGGGTGCCAGATGCCTACCACTACTACCACCTCTACCCAGGGGGTGCCAGATGCCTACCACTACTACCACCTCTACCCATGGGGGGCTGGATGCCTGTCACTACTACCACCCCTACCCAAGGAGTGTCAGATGCCTACCACTACTACCACCCTTACCCATGGGGTGTCAGATGCCTACCACTACTACCACCCTTACCCAGGGGGTGCCAGATGCCTACCACTACTACCACCCCTACCCAGGGGGTGCCAGATGCCTACCACTACTACCACCTCTACCCAGGGGGTGCCAGATGCCTACCACTACTACCACCTCTACCCATGGGGGGCTGGATGCCTGTCACTACTACCACCCTTACCCATGGGGGGCTGGATGCCTACCACTACTACCACCCTTACCCAAGGGGTGCCAGATGCCTACCACTACTACCAACCCTACCCAGGGGGTGCCAGATGCCTACCACTACTACCACCTCTACCCATGGGGGGCTGGATGCCTGTCACTACTACCACCCTTACCCAGGGGGTGACAGATGCCTACCACTACTACCACCTCTACCCATGGGGGGCTGGATGCCTACCACCAACAACACCCCCACTCACAGGATGGCTAATACATGACACAACAAGCACACACCAACATAAAGAATGCAACATAAAGACATCCCCCAACACCATGACAAGCGTGTGTAGACTGTGTCAAATGCCTACAACACTGAACATGACTTTGAACATACAATGTGACCCCATATCACATGTGCCACACATAAATGTGTGTGGCCCCCACAATGAAAGCAGGCCATGACCATTGTGGCAATGGGGTCCAAACCCCCATCATCACAGTGACCAAAAGGTAAGTGTGGGGTCCATAGCTGAAGCACATTTTGAACATTGTGGCAATGGGGTCCAAACCCCCATCATCACAGTGACCAAAATGTAAGTGTGGGGTCCATAGCTGAAGCACATTTTGAACATTGTGGCAATGGGGTCCAAACCCCCATCATCACAGTGACCAAAATGTAAGTGTTGACAAAGAAAAAGCTGCAACTGCCAAACTGCATGGATGATTCCTGGTCACAGAACAACAAACACATCAGTGGCAAAGTAGTGCTTGTGTCCCATAGCAACATAGATTGGGGGAGGCAAACAGTGCAGTGCAAATAAGACATACCTTTGGCCATTTGCAGACAAACATCACCCATGGGGGCTGACACTGTCAACATTCATCAATGACAGAGGTGACCATCAGAATGCAGACCCACATATTTGCACCAATGGGCACACAAATGCAGATACCCTGTGGAGACTGTAGATGTGAGGTGAACAGATACCATACCATGGCAGCAATGGGACACACAAACAATGATCATTGTGCTGACTGATGACCTAGGAGTCCCAGGGACAGCAGGGGAAACACACCAAACAACATACAGCCAATGGCACACTAAAGATATGCCAATGCAGTGGTGCAGATGCACAAACACAAACAGGCAGACCCACACTGCACATCAAACACAACAGGTGAGGGGGGTACCAGTGTCCCCAGGCAACCACACAACACATGAGGAGGCCTGAATACCAATTACACAGATGTGCATACAGTGCCACACAAAGGTAACTCATGGATCCAAATCCCCTATGTGGGCAATCAGGCATTGTCAGATGAGAGGGAGCACAAATCACACATGTCACACAAGCATGTAGGAACAGCAACTGACTCAGCAAGACACAGAGACACCACAGCACTACCCCCAGGGCCCCCACAATGTGGTGACCCTGGGCTGCATTACAATCCCACTGTGATGACAAAGCTAGATGTCGTTCACACTGTGAACCACAGTCATGTGTCCTGAGCAACAAACTACCATCACACCAACACAAGCACAAATCAATCAACACGGCCAGTAAGCCAAGGCCAACATGGAGGCAGGGGTCTAGCCGGGCAACAACTCTCATCTGCACACACTCAACACCACACACCTCGACCTCCAACAATGTGCAGCAGTGAAGCTCACATGCACTGGTGACATTGCACATGCACCCATGACAATCCCAGGGGGTGGCGGGAACCAAGGTGCAGAAACACATCACACATGGCCACTCAACAAGACTCCTGAATGTCTGACACACTGCACACTACGCTGTACATGGACATGACGGCAATACCACACCAACCAATGGGATCCCAGCCACAGTCACACACCAATGAAGAAGCCAAGGTCACCCACAAAGAACACACATAGACAACTACCAACATTGCAGCCCTGACCCTGAGGAGTGCCAGCAGTCACACACACAACGTGTCACAACCAATGAAAGCTAACACAAACCGGAAATCACATGACAGGTGTAAACAACAAGTGCCAAGGGGAATCCTGACTGTGACCCATCAGCGTCTGCCCACAAACTCAGCCCTGACAGCAAACACACCTATGGGTGACACCCTGATGACCAGTAATGTGCCATGCACCCACATCACAGAGAACCCAGGGAGAAGACTTTGGGGAACACAGGTCAACTCAGCAAGCATCACAAACAGGAACATCACTAGGGATCCCAGCATGCACAGCAAAATGGAAGTGAACACACATACATGCTCATACAACACACACCTTGGGCGCAGGCGATGTCACAGGAGCACACACTGCCATGAGGGGACTCCACTCCTGTGTGAGGAAAGCTGTGCCATATGTCGCCTCAGTAGGGCTCCATCATGTCAGCAGAACACTTGGTCACACAGTCAACAATTAGCACCAAATGAAGGCTCCTGTCACATCAGCCTGGTCATGGGAGTGTCAACGAAATCATCAGCACAGATCCAACACACATGTATAGCAAGTTGCACTGACAACACAGATGAGCCCTTCCCCATTGATGCCCAAACCTGCATGTCCAGTGGAGATGGCCACACGGTCAGGGAAGTAGACTAATTGAACAATGGCAAGCACAACAGATGTGCAGGGGTGGAAGCCACAGATGTGACATTGCTAATGTAAGTAGGAAATCCCATTGCCAAATATTGAAAACATGACACCCTCAGATGCTGCTAAGGATGACATGGATACACCACAGGATAGGACACAGTCCCCCTGGACCACATGGGATCCTGCACAGTAACACTACATATTCATGAGACCAAATATCACCATCACTGCAGCAAGGCCATGGTTAGCATCATCAACATCATGTACATCAGAAGCAAAAGCACTAGAGAACAGAAAGTTGCTTTATTCAGCATATGTGGGTTCAAAACTTGAAGTCATGTAAAAAATGAACAAAGGCCAATGGCCAGTCCATCATGAAAGTCAAAACAGGGTGACAGTGGCAGATGTCACCCTATGCATGCCTGCACTGATGAAAACCAGGGACAATCCCCTCGGAGGGGCAGGCTAGGCACCGCAGGGACAGGAGCAGGGCTCACCAGAAGGAGGCAGGGAAGGGGTGGTGGGTGCTGGAGAGCCACTGACAACTGCAGTGGAGGTGTCTGACATGGTGTGTGCCGGATCAACTGGGGGGCATGACTCAGATGATGTGGGCGCCGGCACGACTGCAGTGGACCGTGCAGATGGAGTGGACAGGTTCGCCACTGCAGTGCCCAAGTCAGACAGGGTGGTAGTGGCCTCCACTGCAGTGCCTACCTCCAGGGGTGGAGAATGGGGATCAGGTAAGGTGGGCAGGATAGAGGGGGAGGACACCCTCACCACACCAGTGGCACAGACAAGCGCAGCGGGGGGTGTGGGGCCAGAAGAGCAAGTGGCAGGGGGAGAAGGCCTGATCCTTTTGGGGATTGTGTATCTGTGGGTGGGGGAACCTGGGGCAGGGTGTGGTGGGGGCACCTGTGGAGTGGGGGCCTGAGGGATGGAGGAAGGAGACTTGGTGCCTGAGCTGCAGGGCGGCGGCGGGGTCTTGCTCTTCCGGGTCTGGGGGGACTTGCGGGTGGGGGCGTCAGTCGGTCTGCGCCTGGGGGAGGGTGTCCGGGGGCGAGGGGCACTCCGCTCCGTGTGGGTGGGCTTCCTCTTCCCCCTGAATGCTGTATCAGCTGGATCGGAGGGGAAGAGGCCGAGGTCACTGAGGAAGAGCCGCTGTGTCTTTGGGTTTGCAGGTGAGGCAAGGGAGGGGGCTTTGGAGGGAGAGGCAACTGAGGACTGCGCAGTGCTCGTGGATGCGTGTGTGTGTGCCTGGGCCCCATCCCCTGTGAGTGTGGTTTCAGTCCCCTGACTGTGCGTGCGTGTGCGTCTTGTTTGTGGCGTGTGTGTCTGTGTGCTGCTCGTGTCTGTGCTGGTGTGTGCCTGTGCCGGTGTGTGTGTGCTTGGGACAGGTAAGGTGCTGGGGAGTGTGGATGGGGCAGAGGCAGGAGGGGTGAGGGACTGTCGGAGGAGGGACACGGCTGCCGTCAGGGAGGAGTCCATGGACCTATTGCCCCTCTGTAGGGAAGACATGCCCGATGAGATGCCCTCCATGAACGACACCAGCTGAGTCAACAGAGTGGTGTGGGCATGGAGGACACTCAGCATCGGTGTCTGCCCTACATGGAGCTGGCGAAGGAGGTACACAGACTCCTCACTCAGGGCAGCAGGGGACACAGGGGCAGGGGGTGCGGTGCCTGGCCCGAAGGAGACACGCTCCCGAACATGGGAGCCTCCACGGACCTGGGGAATGGGAGCCGATGGGAGGGCGGTGGTGGTGGGGACAGCAACACTAGCTGGGGTGTGGTGGCTGCTGACACCCACCTCCATAAGGGAGTCATCCTCCGAGCTGCTGTGGTCCTCAGCTGAGGTGGATGGTGCTGAGGACTCCTTGGTGTGGCTCCCCTCGCCCTCCGTGCCACTGGGTCCCTCCGACCACTCCTCGGCTGCTGACCCAGTCTGGGTCTGCGGCTCCTCCTGGTCCGTGGAGCTGTCCCCTCCTGTGGCCGTGGATGTATCTGCAATCAATAGGGAAACAGACAGACATCAGTCACCTGCACTGAACGCACACACCACAGTTAGTACAGCACATTACAGAGCAAGCCCTGGCATCCTTAGTTGAACATTGCTAAAAGTGCCCAAACAGAACAGGAGAAGCCAATTGTCAGTCTGATGGTCAACCATGGCACTCACATCCCACCTGGCCTTGCACCCATCTGTCTGGTGTCTGTTGGATGGCAATACCCCAGTGTGGACACATGCACCATCTACACAGTAGTTGGACAGTGCAGAGAACCCGGTAAGCATGTGAACATGCACACATCACAACTCTTGCCACTGAGTCAGTACAGGTGTCCAGATGACACCTGTACTGGCTACTAGGATTTTTCGCGGTGGTGTATGTGTATGTCATGTCACATACCCCCTGAGTCCCATGTGGGACGGTATGTTTAACCCAGGGTGACCCATTGGCACAATAGTGATGGTCCTCCACAGTCTGTGTGCATGTTGTGTTTACAATGTCTCTGATTTCATGTGCACAATGGGAGACAGTCTCCACATCCACGTTGTTTGTGCATGGACTTTGATGTGCGTGTGTGTGTCACAGACGTCCATGTCTGTCCTGCCGAGGCAACAGGGACCACTACCTGTGGGGGTCATGGTTGTTTTGCTGTGGTGTATACATGATACACCATGTCATGCCAGTGTCCATGTGGCAATACAGGGTCCCTGGGAATCTACCTGTCGTTGAGCTGTGATACCTGGGGCACATCTGTCCTCACATGTCACTGTGGGGTGTGTTTGTAACATGGCAGCAGGAGATGGGAACTGTGACACGGCCTCATGATATCCAATGGCACAACCTGGGACTTATTGATGCCACTTGTTGAACTGTGATGTTAGATGTTGGCCATGTATGTGCCATACATGTCCTTACGGAACTGCACACATCATGTACTTGTGCCTCATAATGATGTATCATGTGATATTGAGTGTGTTCAATGCCACATATGTGGGGTGACTGACAATCTTTCTTTCTTCACCTATGCACTGCAGGGCACCAGCTGTCCATAGACCATTCCCTGACCTGGCAACGATGGTGGAACGTGACAGCATCCGACGGTACCACTTCACCAGGCAGCTGATTGAGGATTTGGCAGTGCGCTTGGCACCACATTTGCAACCTGGCCGGCCGTACCCTACAGCGCTGACCCCCAAGGTGAAGGTGATGGCAGCCCTACACTTCTTTGCCACCGGTACCTTTCAACACACTGTGGCGACTGCTGGTGGGATGTCACAGACCATGTTCAGCCGTGCGCTCCGCGATGTTTTGGAGGCTATGTTGATATTCCTGAACCAGTACATCTATTTCCCTAGACTCCAACAACTCACTGACGTGAAGAGTGACTTCTATGCCCTGGGGAGGATGCCGCATGTCATTGGCTCCATTGATGGGACACATGTGGCTTTGGTACCACCACAGGCCCAAGAGCAGGCATACAGGAACCGCAAACACTACCACTCGGTCAATGCACTGGTGGTCTGTCTTGCAGATATGAGCATCTCACACGTGTGTGCCCGTTTCCCCGGTTCTGCACACGATGCCTACGTGATGAGGAGTAGTCGCATCCCGAGGATGATGTCACAGATGCGGAATCAGCGTGCCTGGCTTGTTGGTGTGTACTGACTTTCTACCATTGTGTGTGTTCTGCAATGTAGTGTTCCACCCTCTTTTCCAACTCAGCTAATGTACAATTGTCTGTATGTAGGTGACTCCGGATACCCCAACATGCCGTGGTTGCTGACGCCCCTCAGGAACCCTGTGACACCAGCCCAGATGCGCTACAATGAGGCACATGGTCGGACCAGGAGAGTAATTGAGCAGACATTTGGTCTCCTGAAGAGCCGCTTCCGCTGCCTGGACAAGACAGGAGGGTCCCTCCCATATGCCCCAGCAAAGGTGTGCAAGATTTTCATTGTCTGCTGCATGCTACACAACCTGGCAGTGCGGAAGGAGTTGCCTCTCATCCTGGATGACGATGACCAACGTCCGCCACCTGTGGAGGATCCTGGCCTGGACCACGATGCCAGTGATGATGATGATGATGATGGTGATGTCCGCACACAGCTCATCACCAACTTCTTCAGCTGAATGTGAGTATCCAGAGATGTCATGTCAATGATGTGAGTTTGCATGATATGTGTTGGTGGTGCTCTGGTGCTGTTTGAGTGTGTCCATGGGCTACATGACTGTATGCGTGTAGCGATGTGTCCTTACAGGTAGTCTGTACTCCCCAACAGTGTTGACATGCTAACTTGGTTCTGGGTGGGTATCTTGTGACATGTATTGGGCATGAGTATTGCAGTTCTGTCCTGTTCTTCAGTGCTTTTGACTGTGTGTCATTTCTGTCCTTCACAGGGTACTTTCAGAGTCGTTTGGTCAACTGTGATCCCCAACACCGTGATTCGACTTCCAGGGTGGTAGCTGTCGTGTCCCTACAGGTGATGTGCGCCACACCCATGGACTTCCTTCCTTCTACACTTGTTGACTGTGTGCCCGCTGCCAGGTGGGATTACCTTGCATCTGTAGTGGTTACAACATGTTGCAAATGTGTAATAAACCTGTGCTTCACTTTGTGATGTGCGTTGTCTGTGGTCACACATTTGACTGACATTTGCTTACTGCACCAGTGGGCTAGTTGACTAAGACTGTGAATAGGTGTTGTGTCTGTGCATTGCACCGTATTTCCTGGCAACATCAGTGTAGGCAATGAGTCAGATGGCCTAGGTGTGTATTTGTTGTGTAGCCCTGGTGGTGTGTCTCCCTCATATGTGTCACGTTGCCATGACTCACATGCCTGTGTTGTACTTGCTGTAGCAGTTAGCATGCACAGTGTAATTTCGCTGGTCATCATCTCCATGACAGAAACCACGTTGGAATCACGACAGAGGCAGGTATGGTGTATTAGTGTGTTTATTGTCATACATGTGTGTGAATAGTGCACAGGATGGTGAGTGCTGTACATTTTGATTGCAATCCAAAGTTCCTAGATGAATTGGAAGTCCTGGTAGCAGAAATGTCCTGTATCAAGTCCACAGTCATCTGAGACATTGGTCCAACTTGTACTCCCCATGTCATGTGGGGGAGTTGTGTTGCAGTCAACAGGGTGAACAGTTTGCGCACAAAGGTGATTATCCAGAACAGGTGTTGGCTTCCTGGGGGTTGTGCATGGCCATCAGCCTCTCAGTTGTCCTTCCTCGGACGACCCCTCTTCTTTGGGGGGACCCTCAAGTGCAGGCTGCTGCGGTGCAGGGGACTCTCCGCCAGAGTCATCCTGCCTCCCTGTGGCAGTTGCAGTTGTTTCAGCACCAGATGTTGTGGGCACACAGGGAGGTGTTGACTGGTTGCTGCTCATCTGGTGGAGGCATTGTAATATGTCCCTATGCACCGCCGTCATCTCTTGCAGTGTGTCCCACTTGGACTCCACGCGGGACATGTGTGAGTCCAAGCGGGCATGATGGGCAGCCTGCTGCTGTTTAATGTCCCTGAGGAGCCCCACTACCTGGCTGAGCTCTCCGGTGCTGGACTGGTACGCATCGGCTATGCGTGCCAGTTGTGGGTCATCATGCAGTCCAGACCCTTCTGCGAGCAGCGACCTATGTCTCCCACCCCTCCCACCACCCCTGGCGACACGTGCAGTACCTGAGGTGGCATGCACAGGTGACCCTGGGCCCCCTTGGGGTTGTTGGTGGTGTTGGTGTCCATGGCCCCACGTTGGTCCAGGGTCCCTGTGCTGGTGGTGGTGGTGCTCCTTGGTCTGTCCATGTCGGCAGGGGTGGTATGTGTGTTGACAGTCGTTGGAGGGGTGGGTGCAGGGGGTGCAGCTGGTGGTCCTGCTGGTGCTGCATGATGACTTGCTCCGGAGGTGCCAGGTGGGTCTTCTTCATCCGAGGAGGGCAGAGGCTGTTCCACACCAGTGAGCTCTGTATCCTCTTGAGCCTGGGATGGGGACTCCTCAGCGTCTGCTGCTGTGTCCCCATCATCACCTGTTTTTGGGAGACACACACAATGTATGTTAGGTTTCTGCAGGCATCAATAGTTGACACACCTGACAGTTGTGACTGTGCCTCTGGATGCGGGCCTGTACATTGCATTGTCCTAAGTTGTCACAGTCAGGGGTTGATATTGGTGTAGCACATTGTCCTCCATTATTTGGGCATTTCTATGTGAATGTTGGGGTGTGTACATGGTCTGCATTGGTTGTATTTGGTTGACATCCGGCCCTCCTTCCCACCCAGCCAGATATTCCACCATGGAACGTGCTTCCATTGCAGGGAGTGCAAGTTGTCTTTCAGGATGTCAGTCAGTGGTGTCCTGCTGTTGGTTGGTGCACAGTTGCCAGCAGGGACTTGTGCTCCCCACAGCAGTAGCCAGTGTCAGCCATCTTGTCAGTTGTTTTCCACTCCCTGTGATGTGCGCATGGTTCAGGGTGGTGTTGATGGGACAGTTGTGGGGGTGACCAATATCTGTGACTACCACTCCCATCATGCTATTGCCTCCACCCCCCTTCCCAGCATGCCCATACTTACTTGCTTTTGGGTGGACTTCACTGTGTGTGAGTGTGAGAGCAATGGCAAGATGGCTGACATTGGTGTCCTGCTGTTAGTTGGTGGCCAGTTCCCAGCATGGCCTTGTGCTCCCCACAACAGAGCACCAGTGTCAGACATCTTTGATGGGGCTTTCCACTCTCTGTGGGGTGTGCATGCTTGAGTGTGAGCTTGCTGGGCCATGTGGGTGGGGGATGTTGAGCTGTGACTACCACTACCATCATGCTATTGCCTCCACCCCACTTCCCAGCATGCACATACTTACTTGCTTTTGGGTGGACTTCACTGTGTGTGAGTGTGAGAGCAATGGCAAGATGGCTGACAGTGGTGTCCTGCTGTTAGTTGGTGGCCAGTTCCCAGCATGGCCTTGTGCTCCCCACAACAGAGCACCAGTGTCAGACATCTTTGATGGGGCTTTCCACTCTCTGTGGGGTGTGCATGCTTGAGTGTGAGCTTGCTGGGCCATGTGGGTGGGGGATGTTGAGCTGTGACTACCACTCCCATCATGCTATTGCCTCCACCCCCCTTCCCAGCATGCCCATGCTTCCTTCCCTTTGACTCTGCTTCCCTGTGGGGTTGTGTGCCTGTGCTGACAAGATGGCTGACAGTGTTATCCTGGGGTTAGTTTTGCTACAAGTCCCATGTGTGTCCCTGTGCTTCACTCAGCATGACCCAGGGTTGTGGTTCTTTGTGGGATATTTGATTGGAGTGTGAGGCAATGCATTCTCCCAGGTGAGTTATGTGAAGTTTGTGTTAGGGGTGTGTGTGAGAAACACTGCTGGTAACTATGGTCAGGGCTGTGAGTCCTCCTTCCCACCCAGCCAGATATCCCACCATGGAACGTGCTTCCATTGCAGGGAGTGCAAGTTGTCTTTCAGGATGTCAGTCAGTGGTGTCCTGCTGTTGGTTGGTGCACAGTTGCCAGCAGGGCCTTGTGCTCCCCACAGCAGTAGCCAGTGTCAGCCATCTTGTCACTTGTTTTCCACTCCCTGTGATGTGCGCATGGTTCAGGGTGGTGTTGATGGGACAGTTGTGGGGGTGACCAATATCTGTGACTACCACTCCCATCATGCTATTGCCTCCACCCCACTTCCCAGCATGCCCATACTTACTTGCTTTTGGGTGGACTTCACTGTGTGTGAGTGTGAGAGCAATGGCAAGATGTCAGTCAGTGGTGTCCTGCTGTTGGTTGGTGCACAGTTGCCAGCAGGACCTTGTGCTTCCCACAGCAGTAGCCAGTGTCAGCCATCTTGTCAGTTGTTTTCCACTCCCTGTGATGTGAGCATGGTTCATGGTGGTGTTGATGTGCGCATTGTGAGGGTGGGCAATATCTGTGACTAAGACTCCCATGATGCTATTGGCTAAACTGACTTGCCCAGCATACACAGTATTCCTTCCTTTCAGTGGGCTTCACTGTGTGGTGGTGTTGTAGTGGTGGCTACATGTCTGGATGTGTTTGTTAGTTATATTTGTGCCACTGCCCAGCTGTAGTTGTAGTTGTGTTTGTACATGTGATGACACAGTTACATGTCACTATGAGATGGCATGTGTTGTGTTTATCTGACTGACATACACATTTTGGGATGGTTCTGTTCTGGTTGGTGTGTATTTGCTAAGGGTGCATGGTTTGACTCTCCCCTTGACAGTGATGTGTGTGTATTGTCGCACAATATTGTGTACATTTGTTGTGTACTCACCAGGCTCTGGGATGTTTTCTAGTCCATATACGCTCACTGGTGGTAGGATGGCCCGCACCTTCTCCTCCCAGGGCCTGAGGTATGCTGGCTTGGCAGGAGGGCCACTGCCGGTGTGTTGGCTCAAGAGGTAGTCCTTCTTCAACAGCTCCCTGACCCTCCTGCGCACGTCATACCACCTGTTCTGGATGTCTATCTTTGTGCGCAAACATGGTGATTGTGCGTTCACCCTGTCAACGATCCTCTCCCACATCTTGGTTTTCTGCGACATGGGTGTCTGTTGGACCAGTGTACCAAACAGCTGTGGCTCTACCCTGAGGATCTCATCTACCAGGACTTCCAATTCACTATCTAGGAACTTATGATTCTTCTTTGGGGGCATGGTGATGGGTGGTGATGGTGAATGATGTGTGTTGGTGTGCAGGTGAAGGTGTGTGAGTGTGTGTTTTGCTGGGTGTATGTGAGGTTGCTATTTGTTGGGGTGCTGATGGTGTGTGGCTTGTGTGATGGATGAGCTGTGGGTGTGTGGTTGCTGTCTGTTGAGTGCTGGCAGGTAATTTGAATTTGCAAAGGATCATGGTAGGGATTTGTGTCCTTTACATGGGTGGAGTTGTGGGTGTGTCTTTGTTCCCTGCCCCCCCCAGTATTTATTGGCTTTGTAATTGCTTGTTTGGCCTTTTTTTGTGTATTTTCCCTTTGTACTTTTTGTGCATGTAGGAGACGTTCTTGTGACCGAGTAGGACCCTGCAGTTGTCTCGTACGGGCTTCTCCGATTCGTTCACGCTGTGTTTGTGCTGTTTTCTATGCTGCGTACGCGCCGGTCGCGGTGTTTTGGGTTGCTTCGGCTCGCAGTTTTGTATGCGTGTCGGTCGTACGGCTTGTCCTCCTTCTGCAAATTGCTTTACCATTTATTTAGTATCTATATAAGTTAAATTAGTTAGCTTGAAGTGAACTTAGGACTTAATGGGGCCCATGGCAGATGTTGAAGTGGGTGTGCGTTACTCACACCAGCTAAAACATTGACCAGAAGAGAAACATCGATTTTAGAACTATTTATTGTGTAGCAGAGTCCTTTCCAAATTCACTCAATAGACGGACAGATAAAGATATAATTATAATAATTAGATAATCTAATACAATTTGAAAGCATTCTTTTAATGTATATCATGTGGTACACTCACTTCTTAGGGCTTGGTTGAAGCTGACTTAACAAGAAGGCACTGTCCCAAATGTTGAGTGAATAAACCTTAATTGATGATACATATTAGCTGGTTTCCACTATCTCTGAGTATTTGATCTGTTTGTGTTGGTGGGGATTCTTAATTCAGGAAGTAACACTGCCCATTTAGTATTATCTTATTCTTATCAATTTATGAGACAACTGAAGGTCCAATCTGGGCACAGCCTGTGCAGCTACAGAAATACACATTGCCATATTTATATAGCCATACTTTATCACCTTTATGGCTTACAACATTTCTCAGACAGATAATGGAAACATTGAACAACAATAACTGCATATTAATGAATCCCTCGGTTCCTAAGGACACATTCTTAGTCGAATGATAGAGAAATAATGTTTCACCATGCCAAGGCTTGTAACAAATCATACAACACACTTTGGCCAATTTCTTACATGGACAATAAAAGATCTAAATTAACAAGGAAGATACTATGAATGTCAGCCACATACATTCTGGCTCAATAATTGGATCTGGAAAGCTCCTCATTAGTGCCAGACCACATGGCACCCCATCTGACGATTAGGTGTTCAATCACAGGCGCCCCTACTATTCTCTTCAAGAACTCTAAAAATGTTAATCTATTTATACCGACAAATATATTCAAAACAAGCTTTGATAAAGGCCCATGTGGAAATTGCACAGGGGTGAAACGTGTCGGCTGAAGTACTTGTATCATTCTGGATGAACTAAGCTGGTGTGTTTGGCCTGCAACCTATAAAAAGAAAATTCCACTACGAATAAACTTGTTTTCACAGGAGCTGAAAGTCTCTTTTGAATTATTCCTCGACAACAAGCACACAAGAAAAAGAAAGCAAAAATGTATGGATTCATGCATTTTATTTATATTGGACAATGTGTTATGCATGTAACAAATCTTTAGACACACAGCACAAGTACTATGTCAAAGTAATTTAGGTGTTACTCAATGTCCTCTAGTTGTGAAGTCCATTGAGTACTAGTTCTTTTTAACATCAATTGCAAATGGAGGGATGATAATTTTTTTATTATTACGTGAGGCACAGTCAAAATGCTTCTCTTCAAAATGCATATCTATCAGTTCTCTATGCCTATCAAGCATACACCTAAAGAGATAGCTAAAGTTCTAAGCATCAAACGTCGGATTTTGCGATTTTTTGTAAATGAAATATCTTTTAACATGTAACTAAAAATAATGATTTGTCGAGGAAAGGACATAGAAAGTTTTCTTGACAGCTGTAGAACTTGATTGAAGGGAAACACTAATTTGGCAGTCTGAGCTAATCTAATGAATTTAATAGAGTTTAGTATTTGAAAATATTAGGTGGGCATAACAATGTATTAATTAATTTACCAGTTGCATACAGTTCACACAAGAAATATGAGGATGCTTAACAAGAAACATATGATGCATTGCATCACAAGAATAGCAGAAAATGTATCAAAGGATTGCAATTAACCTATTGTTAAGAGTTAATTAAAAATGAATATACATGTCACTAATTTTGGATTCATCAATTACCGCCAGAAGTGAATTTTGGGAATTTGTTGTTTTATTAGAAAAAGTAATGTTACCATCCTATTCTCCTTTGCATCATGCTCAATGTCTTAGAATAGTTTCCTTGCTTCCTGGCCATCTGTCACCAATGTGACTTGATGGGAACCTCTAGATGTGCTACTTGAAACATGTGGTGTCCTCAGTGAGCTATCCTTTCTTACATAATATTCAATCTGTATTTGGAATCTCAGAGAGACCTACTAGCTAACCAAGCCAACCACATGTAAACTGCCAATGATACTCAACTCTACTTTAAAGTAATGGAATATGATATTATTCTCTTGGATCTCTTCCATTTCCTTCATTGAAAGTTGGATGTCTTTAGCCTGCCCATCATGCAACTATCTACTGCCCATCCTCAAAGCCCCTTAGCTTCCACATTGGCAGTTAACCACTGTTTAAGAGATATGCCATTAAAATACACGACCAGTGTATTTTTCAAAGCATTTTGCACACCTTAAATGAACTTAGATGCACACAAAACCCTTTACAAACGCAAAATCCCAATCTTGAGTCACAGAATGAATGTTAGCAGAATTGGGTATACCAAATATCTAAATATAATTTGTACAGAATTATAGAATGTATATAAATATTTATAAACATATGAATATAAACATTCTTGCAGTTTGATGGAATGGTTATGTTTTTTGTTTCTATGTATTAAACACAAAATACAAAAATATAGACCAAATAATATAGGACAAAAGCATTTTTGAGGTTGAAAACACTGCAATTTGGAGTTTGCAACTGCAAAAATGCTATGTGTAATGACTCCTAAAATGGGGTTTACAAATAGATAAGCAACTAGATGTTGAAGGCGACCTTTCCAAATAGCAATTGTTAACCATATGTATCTTTGGTTTAGGACTGAAATAGCAGTTGTAAACAATTGAAAAATTATCACCCCCCAAGATGGGGTAGTAACCCATTCACAAAAGGGACGGGGCTCCATTGGGAACCCTTTCCTTTGTGAATGTTAAAAAAAATGTTTGTTGGGAAGTAGGTAGTGGTCCATAGGACCACTGCCAATTCTTAAACAGTTTAAAAAGAAAAGAAAACAATTATTTTCAAAAACCCATTCAAAAAAATGTACTGCATTTAAAAAATGTTTTACTTTGTTGAAAGGCAATTACCAACATGGTGGTCTTCTGACCCCAGCAGGCCGCTATCCCTGTTATGGCCTTTCATCAGAGTCAGTCACAATTTTCTACTTACCTCCCGAATATTAATGAGGTAGGTTGGATTGCGATCCACTTCAATTTTCCAAACCAACCTATTTGAACAATGGTCAATTCAGAAAATTATTTATTGATCGCAAAAATTGTTTGCAAATTGCGACCAGTAATTTGCCAGCAGTAAATAGTATATCTTGTCCATAGTAAGATAAAATATAGAAACACATATTTGAAAACATGATCTTATAAAACTATGTTCTTCAACATTACTGTCCCATGATTATGTTCCAAACAGGAAACAGATATATACTGTGTGAAATTTCATATGTTTTGGCATTAGAAGTCCAACTGACCCTTTTCTAGCAAGAGCACTGTTCAGTTTAAATGACAATTCTTTTATTGATTTGCTGTGCTGCCTGCTATTTTTGCACTAAACACATGGTGAACTGGAGGGTTTCCTGACGCGTTGTGTTTCATTTATCACAGATGGTGCATTGGTGGTAGAAAATCACCACTGCAAGCAATAGACAGGACAGCACTGGGACACACCCCACACAATGACCCCAAGTGCCAGAAGTAAGAGAAAGGATTCTCTAGGGGGACTGGGGTGCAGAGGGGCCCAGCACTGAATTTAGAAAATTGGCTAAAAGTGTGGGCACAATAGAACACACATTTAGGTAAAGTCTAACTGGCCTTATGTACATTTGTTTGATTGCTTGCTTTGCATGACCTGTATTGATTTATGACCATAAATGTGTTGTTAAAAGGGTGGGCGCAGTTATCGTCAGAGTAAGAGATGTCAGGGAAAATAAGTGGTTGGGCAGACAGGATTAGGAGCAGTTCAGTCAATAGAAAATGCATGTGAGTGTGAATCCATGGTTCAGAGCTAGTGGGCTCTAGAAATAGTGTGATAATGCGGAAGATAGACAGGAGCGCCAGGACCCGATGCCTAGGATCTTGAAGGATGAATGTGTGTGGAAAAGAGGGCCTCTGACCTGGCCGCCCAAGCTCTTCACAAGTCACTCCGGGTGTTGACTGAAGGTTCATAGAATGTAAGGGGATCTTTGGGTGTGAGTGCTGCACAATATTGTCCCTCCCCTTCCAGAAGATCAGTTAGAAGAATTCTAACTGAATTCTAACTGAGCAAACCCTATCAAATGTTCTGTCTCCTTTCATACTGAAGAGATGGGGGCATGAAATCTGAACACAGTGAGCCCCACCAAAAGGGACTCCTGCCCAAAATATGTTCCAGCAATGTGGAAAAGGCACGGGCAAATATTTATGAGAGTGGGTGGGACTCATTAATGAGGAAAGGAGCAATTCCTTTCTGAACATCGTACCTTTGATGTAGAAAGATTAGTTAACTTACAGAAGCAACTGAAGGATACTAAAAGTAAGACACAATGGTCTGTCTTTATACAGTGGCTTTAGGAGGCACACAAACATAAGTATATATCATATCCCAAGTCCGAGGTATGAGAGATACCCAGAAGAAACCTTAAGGACAGAGTTTGGGCTTGTCATGCAGCTACTCCACCTACTCCACATCTATTTCCTTAAATCAGTGAATCACATGAGGAGAAAGAGAGCAAGAGCACAAAGAAGGAGGATCTGTAGGAAATGTTCCTAATGCTGGGTGAAGGGGGTAGGCGTGCAGCTGCTGATGCACCCATAAATGGAGCAGCACCTGTGGGACCTACTGCAGCTGGACCACTAAGAGAGAATGTACAAGCAAGCACTGTAATGGCCCATGATTGTATCCTTGTTAATGCACATGTATTGTATTGTATTGTAATTGCATTTGTATAGCGCGTACTACCCCTGATGAGGCGTCGAAGCTCTTTTTCGGCGAGTAGCACGGTACTCCGGGACCCATAGAGGATTAGTGTTGAATTAGTATAGTGAAACATGCAAGTAAATTTTAAGTGGTGGATATGTTAGTCAGTTATTTGGGTTCGGAAGGATAGCAGAAGGATAGAAGAGGAAAGAAGGTTTGTATTTATATAGCGCTTCTAACCCCTGATAGGGTGTTGAATCGCTTTTTTTTGGCGAGTAGCACGCTACTCCGGAAACCCATAAAGGATTAGTGGTGAATTAGTATGGTGAAATATGAAAGTAATTTGAGTGGTGGATATTAGTCAGTTATTTGGAGTGAGAAGGATAGCGGAGGGATAGAAGGGAAAGAAAGATTTGCATTCATATAGCGCCTGTTACCCCTCATGGGGTGTTGAAGCGCTTTTCTGGCGAGTAGTAGGCTACTCCGGAACCCATAAAGGATTAGTGTTGAAAATTAGTATAGTGAAATATGAAGTAATTTGAGTGGTGGAGTCTGTTAGTCAGTTATTTGGATTGAGAAGGGTTAGGGAGGGGTAAAAAAGGAAAAAAGGTTTGCATTTATATAGCGCTTGTAACCCTGATGAGGTGTTGAAACGCTTTGTTGGCGAGTAGCACGCTACTCTGGAACTCATAAAGGATTAGTGGTGAATTAGTATAGTGGAATATGGAATTAGAGAAGTGAACATGCTAGTCTGTTATTTTGATTGAAAAGGATAGTGGAGGGATAGAAGAGTGAAGGATTTCTTTTTTAGGTCATAGCAGTAGGAGGAGGCTTTTGGATGAGTAAAAGGGTTTTTGGAGGGGAAGAGTCAGAGGGAAGAGTTTAGAAAGGTTTGTTTTGGGGGATCGATACAGTAAAGGAGGTGTCAGAAGATGCAAGGAGAGGTAGAGTAGGAGAGAGTCAAGAAAGGGTCATTTTGGGGAACATAGTAGTGGTATGGCGTTTGGGATAAATGAGAGAGTGGGTGTAGAGGATATAATGATAGATGTATAGGGTGGGATAGGGTAGTGAATTGGAAAGAGTAGTAGAAAGAAGTTTGAGATGAGTCAGAAAGTTGGGCTAGAAGATATATTGAGGGAAGTATAGGCTGAGAAATAGGGTAGTGCATTGGAATTGCTAAATTAGAAGAAAGTGATAAATATATAGATCCATAAGTTCATTGAAAGTATATAGATGCATAAAGGAGGTAAGTATATGCAGATTAAAGATATTGATAGAGGTAGCGGATGAGAAATAGGGTAGTGCATTGGATATGCTTTTTCAGGAGAAAAGTAACAGACACACAGATCCAAGTACATGGAGGTACACAGACGCCCAATGGAAGCAAGTACATGTAGACCAAAGAAGTATTTTTTTTTCTTTTGTTTTTGTTTTTATAGCAACATAATTATTGTACATGTTTATACAAAGCAATACACAAAGATAGGCACACATCTACAGTGAAAACCAATGCTTATGTACAGAGGGACAAATACATAGGGTGGGTATTAATGAATGGGAAAATGGGCAGCATTTCTGGCCCGGGTCCCGACCAGTCTCGAACAGGCTCAAACAGGCACTCACCCTTGTCCTCTCCACCCTTAACTGAGACGCCCGGGCTGAGACGCCCTAAGCCTTGGCTGTTTATAGCCCTAGTAGTCAGGTGACCCCTTCAGCCAATGGGAACCCTAGCCCTAACACTATACAATCACAACACTAGCCCTAAAAATCTAGAACCAATAGGAGACCAGGACCTTACAGCCAATCTTAGCCCTAGTCCAAGCACCCAATCAGTTTCAAATACCCTTGATCTCTATGTCCAATAGAGGCCCTAGCCCTACCAGTAGTCTCAACCCTAGTCCAAGGAACCAATGGCACAGTAAGCCCTAGTCCCTACTTCCAATAGAAAGCCTAACCCTACTCTTAGTCCCACACCTAGTCCAGCAACCAATAACACCAGAAGCCCTAATTGCTACTTCCAATTAAAGGCCTAACCCTAGCCCTAGTCCCACCCTAGTCCCAACAACCAATAACACAGGAAGCTGTAGTCCCTACTTCCAATAGAAAGCCTAACCCTACTCTTAGTCCCACACCTAGTCCAGCAACCAATAACACCAGAAGCCCTAATTGCTACTTCCAATTAAAGGCCTAACCCTAGCTCTAGTCCCACCCTAGTCCCAACAACCAATAACACAGGAAGCCCTAGTCCCTACTTCCAATAGAAATACTAACCCTAGCCCCAACCCTACATTGATTGAATCACAGACCCAGAAATCAATCAGAACCCTCAAATACCCAGCCAATGAGGACACTAACCCTAATCCAATAGAAACATCAGATACAACCACCAATCAGTGTACATATGTACCAAACAATATCAGACTATATAAGGTCCCAGCTACCTCAGACAAGGTTTGCTGGCCAGGGAGTTGGAAGCTGCTTCTCTATTCAGAAATCTCCTAGGAGACAGACCGGCTCAATCCACACTTTGGACTTCTGCAGGTAAGGCCCCAACAAACTTGTCCTCTAACAACACTGTTTGTATAAAACTTTACTCCCTCTCCTGGCCAAAAACGAAGTGCACAGTCCCTATTAAACACAGTTTAAACAGCTTACAGCACATTACTGCTGTCTCAGGAGGGAAGGGGGCTGGTTTCACTGACTTGTTAACACAAGATGGTCGCTGGGGTGCACTGCTTAACATACAGATCTTAGCACAGAGCAAAGGAGACATTTGGAGGGAAAACTGATAGTCACAGGGAATGAGAGGGAAAAACTACAGAGTTTGGACTGCAAATCCCACAATTCAACAGGTTAAATGGAAGCAGTCACAGGCAGGAAAAAACACAAGTTCAAACACAAAAACATGGGATAAATTATGCAAGCACTGACAGGTTAAAACTACGATTTTAAACTGTAACAACCACAGGCAAAGACAGTTAAAGAAATTGAAAAAGAAAAAATAAGATGATGCAATCACAGGTAGGGAAAATCGTTTTTTAAACTTTTTTAGGAAAGAGACAGCACTAGTCTGCCTCCTTACCACTTCCTGGACTCTGCTCACTGCAATCTGGGGCACAGGTAGGCTGCAACTCACAAGATGGAGGAGAATGATTTGGGGTGCACCCAGGGGCCTGGGCAGGTGTGAGGGGAGGGCTCAGAGTTGCCTGGGAGCTGAATAGCCAATCCCCAGTCCTAGGTCTGCTGGCCTGGGGGTGGGGACTGGGACTGGGAGCTGCTCTATTCACAGATCTCCTAGGAGACAGACAGGCTCAATCCACACTTTGGTAAGGCCCCAACAATCCTCTGTGGACTTAATAGATGTGCCTATTCTTGACAGTGAGATAACATATTGTGTTGAAGGATCATGTCTTAGGAACAATGAGGGTGTCCTGGTTGATGGCTATGCGGTATGTATCGCGTTTCAGTGTCAGCGGAAAAGGTGAAAAGGAGCAATGGAACCCTTAAGAACAAGATAGCAAATATATCCTCAGAGAGCCAGTTAAAATGCCCCGCTGCCCTGTCATTAGCATTATGGTCCTTCAGAGGGATTCCCTCTGAGAAGACCATACTGAGTTCTTAATGAAATAGTCATATGCTGACCCATGATGCTGCCCTCAAAACCACCAGTCTCGGCTGCTACGTTGGATTTACAGCCAGACGCTCCTCCTAGAAGTGGCAGTGCTCCAACTCTGCTTCTGGACTTTTGCCTGATCCTGGATCTTCTGGCAGAACTGTTCCTGCTGTGGCCCTGTTATCTGCAGCTTGGCAAAGTACTTTGTGTCCACCTTCTCTACTTGCTCCATCACCACTATATGATGCTGCCCCTTCAGCTTCTCATTGCTACCATCTTTGCCAAGGCTATCTGCATCCTCCATGATACCAGATCCCTTCATGGGGTTGGCTTGCTATCAGTGCCCATTGCTCTGAGCATCTTATAGCTGGTTGGATACATCCTTGCTGCGGAATGGGGAGTTATTCCAAGATAGACCTGTACTGAACCTTCTCTTGTGTGAAGTTGCTGCCTCTGCCTACAATGGTAACTCCTATGTGTTGATGTTGGAAAATTACAGGCAGACAATTAATTCTTTCTTCTGCTGGATGTGCACACACACATGCCTGTTGATGTGGAGATTAGCATTCCTTTGGTCGGAGTACCCATCAGTTATAATGATACACCTTCGTCCTATCTATTATGTGCACCAACTACCACAGTGTGCCGGCATTTCCCTTCCTTCTACCCAGGCATCGAAATGTTTAAAAATCCTATGAGCCAGAATATGCTAGATGTAACTCATTTGGCAATGACTGAGCAAGGATTCATTTGTGAGCACGGAGAAGTAAACGTCTAGACTGTTTCTGTTTGACATATCAGACATAGTAAATGTGAATTAATAGTAGAGACCATTACTTTTGAACACTTACTTCATCAGGGCAGATATAGTTGAGAAGCGATCAATGTGCATTCTTTACAATCTAACCAAAATCCTGTAAGTGATAAAAATCATATTGGAAATTGCTGATAAGATGGTGCTTCTAATGCATATATTTATATAACTATATTACCCTCTGCTCATTAATTTGTATCGATATCATTCAAGTAAAGTATCTTTTTTAGTGCAATTCTTTAATAAGAGTTTAATTTGTACAACTATTCAGTGTCAATACTTTCCAGTAAGGCTATATGGAGCCAGCTGGAGTAACATGTACTTCTGAAATCATACAGACATGACCCCTCCAAAAAAACATTCTGACCTGGCTATGTCTGGTGAGAGTTTATAATGAATAACATGTTTGCTCCTGGACAGAGGGAGCGATGGCGGTATGAGATCAAGCCACCCTGGTATATCTCCTAGTGGCGGGCCTCGAAGGCAGGTAAAGTGTCTTGATACATTTCTTTTATTTCTAAATTCATCATCTCTTCACAAAGACAACCATTTTCGCCCCGTGATTATTACTACTGTTCTGTCTCTCCTATTAATGGTCCCAGAGAATGCACTTTCAAACATTATAATTGTCACTGATATTAATGAATTATATGATGTATATAATTTGTTTTCTAATCATAATGAGTGCGTATCTATCATGATAACTAGGCTGGGATGATATATTATTTACACTCGAATAATTTTAGTAATTACGCATTACTCTTGTGATGCGAAATTATCAAAATTATGCAATTACGCCAGCAGGAGGAATTATGAGTAATTTGGGGCAAAAATCCTACTGCAGGATCACAGGAACAATGAACTAAGAGAAAGCGAGAGCCTGCTGGCTACTGCTCTTCGTGTCCTGTAGTATTTAGTGCTATTTTCTTTGTTAAAAAATTTAATCCTCTGGCGCAATGTGCATTTTGCACTATGAAAATAGTGCTAAATTCTGGATTACGCTTCTCACTTAATTACACATAATCACATTTAATTGTTTGGTAATTACGAGTATTTACACTAGAGAGAATCACACCAGGTATACCCATCCCTAAAGATAACACAATACTATCACACTACTGTGATAAGAAAATTACAACAGTAGTTTATTTCAATTATTATCTTTGAGCATTTTTGCATTTCAGTATTACCATCTCGCTTATCAAAGTATGATGTTCTTTAGCATACTGTCTTCAACTACCCTACATCTCAAATTACCAATTTCTATAATAGCATTGATTTAGCTACCATCACTGAATAATACAACGAATATCTGCTTATCCACTTTAATTTTTAGGGTGGATAATAGCTTGTTATTTTATGTCAAACATGTTGTCACAGCACACTTTGTACCCCATATGGGACAACTGAAAGAAGCATTTTGTTTAACCCCTTAGCTGCTTAGGTTTATCTACCCCCCAGTGCAATGCCCTTTTTTGGTGTTTGAGGTATTTCGCACTTAAGTCTTCCTACCTTTTCCTACAAACGTTATCCGTACCAAATTTGTTTCCTTTCCCCCGTATCCTGGGGATTCAAAAGCTAACCAGGGTTTGCAGAGTTCCCTGGTGGGAACAGAAAAAAGCTAAATTATAGTTACATTTGCTCTCTTTAAAAAAAATATGAGAAAATGTACTTCGAAAGAAAGAGTATTGTTTTTGTAAAAATGGCATCAATTAAGATTTGCTGTGTTAAGATCACTAACTTCCTAGATTTCAGAAACTAGCAGTGATTTAAAAAAGCACACAGTTCTTGTTTGTTTCTAACTGGTAGTCAATGTTTCCTATACTTTGTGGTTTTAACCTACTTGCAGTTTGTGGTGAAAAGGCCATAGGTGACCCGGCAAAGTAATACATTTTTGAAAACTAGGCAAAAATTTTAATAAAGCATGGGGTGATTTCTGTAGGTAGATAATTTTTTCCGCAAAGAAATAGTTGTTGAAATAAAACATAATGGAAAAAATAGATAGAAATTAGTAACAACATTTAGCTTTACAATGTTCTGCCTGGATGGCCCATATACAAAAGCAATATACCTTATATCTGTCAGATCTTTCTGGCCAGAGGGGTATATAGTGTTTGTTGGTTGTCCAAACCATGTGATACCCAGAGACAACAAGTTAGCTCCAGTGTACAATTTTATTTTATTGTGTATGGACCATGCATTACTACATAATGTAGAATGTAAAGAATGAAAATTGGGTATGAAGGAAACCTAGGCATTTTCAAATGTGCCCTGGATACTGATTCTGAGGGTAGCGGTTATTTGTACAACTTTGAATTTGAAGTTACCCATACAATAATGTGATTCAGAAGGCAATTTGCAAAATGTGATCCTTCTTGCACATTGCATAACATTAGGAATGTAAGACGGTAATAATGTTAATAGCAAAGTTATGCTATTCTGTGTTACCACACTTCTCCTAATAAAAATGCTACCCCACTTGTGTGTCTGTACCTAGTGCCCGTAATACGAAATGCTGATGTGGAGACATTAGCATTTCTCTTCTACAAAAAACTACCTATTTTGCCAATGGGGTAGCTGGGGTATTTGGGCCAAGGCTCGGCTGCCACCCAAAAAAATCCACCAACCCCAGACCTCTTTGAAAACTAGACACTAATGGGAGTCCAGGGTAGTGTGTCTTGCGTGGATCCCCTCACAGTTTCTTACTCACAATGCCATGCATACCTCTAACTATGCATAAATTCACATATTTTTCTCACATTTATGTGATTGAAACTTCTGGAATCTGTGGGGATCCAAAAATCCCTAACACTCAGTGTTCCCACACTTCTCCCAGTAGGAATGCTACCACATTTGTGTGGTTGGATCTCACACTGCTACCACATTTGTGTGGTTGGATCTCACACCCATAGCACAAACGACCTCAATAAACAACATGGAGACATCAGCATTTCCTGTGTAAAAATGACCTGTTTTGGTGATGAGGGTAGCTGAGGTATTTGGGCTCAGCTGCCACCTAGGGAAACCTACGAAGTGCAGACATTTTTGAAAATGACACACCCAAGTGAATCCAGGGTGGCATGCCTTGTGTGGATCCCACCATCTTTCCTTCCATACAATGCTCTGCAAACCTTAAAATGTGTGTTTAATTCACACATTTTCCTCACATTACTGTGACAGAAACAAACACATAATATAAAACCACATGACAATATTACAATCCTAATAATTAACAATAAAATAAATCATACTATATTTTAGCAGATGTCCTCTGTCAACAGATGTATATCCAAATTCAAAATAATGATCCACCAAAAATCGTGGAAATAAATGGATCCAAGAATACAAGATGCACAGCTAAAGTAAACATATAATCAAACCAAAAAGAATTCAAGAAACCTAATTTATAAACTATTTAAATATTCGCATTCAAATTTTAAATAAATATTAATAAATCCTGAATTAAAAAGGAAGAAATGAAAATATAAAAATTTTAAAAAATCAATCTATATTCTATTCACAAAATTTTTAAGCATGTAGCAAAATATCTCCCCAGCTAGACCCCCAAAATATTATAATTAAAAACACAAATGTTAGTATTTATAGCAACAAACATTTGAGATATCATCAGTGATGTAACTGACCAAGTCATGAGTGATATAATATGTGCGGTCATAAGCAGTGCATTGCAGGGCGTGAGTTATAGTAAGCTGAGCTAATTATAACTGCTTAATTTCTCTGGTTTTGTATGAGTTAAATGTCAGTCTAACTATAACTTCCCTGTAACCCATGGTTTTTCCAGTGAATTTCTAAGGTTTTTTAATTCTATTTCCTAACTATAACATCCCTGTAGCCTTTGGTTTTTTCAGTGAATTTGTAAGGTTTTTTAAATGCTAATTCCTAACAATACACCTCCATTTTAACTGCTTTTCATTTGGAAAACTACCTCATTCAGCTCCAGTCTTCTCCTGGCTGCTATTGCTCCTTCACTTCAAAATGCTTAGAGTGTGGATTGTGGACCACAGCTATGTCTATTGGACTAAAGAGGCTGCAAAAAAGAGAGGTATTGACAGCGACTTGGGTTTGCCAAATGTGGAGATTAGTTTGTTTGGCCAGAGAGGCACAAAGTTTCAATAATTGACACTCATTGACTGGGGTAGGGCTGGAAATCCTAATGAAGGATACCTTTGCAGAACTGTTGTCCCTTTTCCCTCACACTGTCTTGGTGTACTCTAATATACTCTAATGACAGAAATGGAAGTGGTCAAATAAATTCTGTCCACAGATTGACAAAGCCAGGGAACATGTTAATAAAACTATTTCTGCTTTCCTCAGAGACCATAACATGGGCTCTATCTACAACAACAATCTACGTTTTGACATGCATGGAATATATAGAAGTGATTTGTTTCACTTTACAGACGAAGGGAACAGGGTGTTTCTAAGCAGCCTGAAACTCTATATACAAACGTATCTGTAGCTGTCTTATACACTCTCTCAACAAAAAGGCTCTTGTCAGAGCCACACAAGAGCCCAAACTTTTGTTCATTTTCTTGTAAAATTTATTTTGTAAGAATTTTTGAAATCCGCGATGACGTCGCAATGTTCGCAATCATGTTGCGAAATCGAAAAACAAAAGCAGACATTACACTACCACCACACATTCAAACATTTTAACTTTAAAAATGAATTCTAACTATTACAATACACACATTACTAACTTAAAGAATATGTTTGTACACATATTTTTGTAGTAACTTCGTTAAAGCTGTGTTTGAACCCTACTTCCTGTCTTCGCGATTATGCTGAGTGTCGCAATGACTTTGGTAACTGCAACGATCGCGCCTTTTTTAAGAGGTGTAAAACACATAATGCACACATTTTAAAGTATTTTAGACACTTGGGGTTTGTTACTGCACTGTTGAAGTCATAGGGGTCGATTCCGATTCGGGCCGGAAAAAGCACCGACCGACTCGGATCCGGAAAAAATACCGACCGACACGTACCCGTGGCGCCCGACACGCCAAGTACGATGCAAGGCGCGAAAAATCCGACCGACACGTAACGAAACCAAGTCGACCGACCGAGCCGCACGGAAAATAGCAATCCGGCCGGAAAAACACGCGAATCCAACCGACCGACACGCACCCAGAACAAATCCGACCGAAACGTACACGCCAACTCCAAACCGCAAAGTACGATGCAAGGCGCGAAAACTACGACCGAGTCGGACGGAGGACAAGCCGTACGACCGACACGCATACAAAACCGAGCCGAAGCGACACAAAACACCGCGACCGACGCGTACGCAGCATAGAAAACTGCACAAACACAGCGTGAACGAAACGGAAAACACCGTACGAGACCAATGCAGGGTCCGACTCGGTCACAAGAACGTTTCCAACATACACAAACAACACAAAGGAAAAATCACCCAAAAAGGCCAAACAAGCAATTACCAAGCCAATAAATACTGGGGGGTGGGGACAGAGAACAAAGACACACCCACAACTCCACCTATATAAAGGACACAAATCACTACCATGAGCCTTTGCAAATGCCATTCCACTGCCAGCACCCAAGAGAAAGCAACCACACACCCACAGCTCATCCCTCACACAAGCCACACACCAGCAGCACACCAACAAATACCTACCTCACATACACCCAGCAAAACACACACTCACACACCCTCACCTGCACACCAACACACACATCACTCACCATCACCACCCATCACCATGCCCCCCAAGAAGAATCACAAGTTCCTAGATTGTGAATTGGAAGTCCTGGTAGACGAGATCCTCAGGGTAGAGCCACAGCTGTTTGGCACATTGGTCCAACAGACCCCCATGTCGCAGAAAACCAAGATGTGGGAGAGGATCATCAACAGGGTGAACGCCCAATCACCATGTCGGCGCACAAAGACCGACATCCAGAACAGGTGGTATGACGTGCGCAGGAGGGTACGGAAACTGCTGAAGCAAGACTACATCAACAGCCAACACACCGGCAGTGGCCCTCCTGCCAAGCCAATATACCTCAGGCCCTGGGAGGAGAAGGTGCGGGCCATCCTACCGCCAGTGAGCATATATGGACTAGAGGACATCCCAGAGCCTGGTGAGTACACAACAAATGTACACAATATACTGCCACAAAACACACACACATCACTGTCAAGGGGAGAGTCAAACCATGCACTCATAGCAATCACACAGCAACCAGAACAGAATCATCCCAAAATGTGTATGTCAGTCAGAGAAACACAACACATGCCATCAAAAAGTCACATCCAACTGTGCCAACACATGTACAAACACAACCACAACTACAGCTAGGCAGTGGCACAAATAGAACTAACAAACACATCCACACATGTAGCCACCACAACAACACCAACACACAGTGAAGACCACTCAAAGGAAGGAATTCTGTGTATGCTGGCCAAGTCAGTGTAGCCAATAGCATCATGGGAGTCGCAGTCACACATATTGCCCGCCCCAAAACTGTCCCATCAACACCACCATGAACCATGCGCACATCACAGAGAGTGGAGAAGGACTCACAAGATGGCTGACACTGGCTACTGCTGTGGGGAGCACAAGGCCCTGCTGCCAACTGTGCACCAACAAACAGCAGGACACCACTGACTGACATCCTGAGAGACAACTTCCACTCCCTGCAATGCAAGCACGTTCCATGGTGGGATATCTGGCTGGCTGGGTGGGAAGGGGACTTGCAGCACTGACTATAGTCACCAGCACCTCCCCTCACACCCCCCCAACACAAACTCCACAGTACCCACCTGGTAGAATGCAATGCCCTCCATCCTAACACAAGATCCCACAAAGCACCACCACCCAGGGTTATGTTGTGTGAAGCACATGGACACTCTTGGGACTCTTAGCCAAACAACTGCCAGGACAACACTCCCAGCCATCCTGTCAGCACAGCCAGCCCACCCCACAGGGAAGCAGAGTCAAAAGGAAGGAAGCATGGGCATGCTGGGAAGGGGGTGGAGGCAATAGCATGATGGGAGTCGTAGTCACAGACATTGCTCAGCCTCACAACTGGCCCATCAACACCACCCTGAACCATGCTCACATCACAGGGAGTGGAGAAGGACTCACAAGATGGCTGACACTGGCTACTGCTGTGGGGAGCACAAGGCCCTGCTGCCAACTGTGCACCAACAAACAGCAGGACACCACTGACTGACATCCTGAGAGACAACTTCCACTCCCTGCAATGCAAGCACGTTCCATGGTGGGATATCTGGCTGGCTGGGTGGGAAGGGGGACTTGCAGCACTGACTATAGTCACCAGCACCTCCCCTCACACCCTCCCCAACACAAACTCCACAGTACCCACCTGGTAGAATGCAATGCCCTCCATCCTAACACAAGATCCCACAAAGCACCACCACCCTGGGTTATGTTGTGTGAAGCACAGGGACACTCTTGGGACTCTTAGCCAAACAACTGCCAGGACAACACTCCCAGCCATCCTGTCAGCACAGCCAGCCCAACCCACAGGGAAGCAGAGTCAAAAGGAAGGAAGCATGGGCATGCTGGGAAGGGGGAGGAGGCAATAGCATGATGGGAGTCGTACTCACAGCCCTACATCCCCCACCACATGGCCCAGCAAGCTCACACTCACGCATGCACATCCCACAGAGAGTGGAAAGGCCCATAAAAGATGTCTGACACTGTTGCTGTGTCGTGGGGAGCACAAGGGCATGCTGGGTACTGCACACCAACCAACAGCAGGACACCACTGTCAGCCATCTTGCCATTGCCCTCACACCCACACCCACTGAACTCCACACAAAAGCAAGTAAGTATGGGAATGCTGGCAAGTGGGGTGGAGGCAATGGCATGATGGGAGTCGTAGTCACAGACATAGCTCACCCCACAACTGTCCCATCAACACCACCCTGAACCATGCTCACATCACAGGGAGTGGAGAAGGACTCACAAGATGGCTGACACTGGCTACTGCTGTGGGGAGCACAAGGCCCTGCTGCCAACTGTGCACCAACAAACAGCAGGACACCACTGACTGACATCCTGAGAGACAACTTACACTCCCTGCAACGCAAGCACGTTCCATGGTGGGATAACTGACTGGCTGGCTGGGTGGGAAGGAGGTCTGGCTGTCAACCAAACACAAGCAATGCAGACCATGTTCACACCCCAGAAAATACATAGAAATGCCCAAATAATGCAGGACAATGTGCCACACCAATATCAACCCCTGACTGTGACGACTTAGGACAATGCAATGTACAGGCCCGCACCCAGAGGCACAGTCACAACTGTCATGTGTGTCAACCACTGATGCCTGCAGAAACATGACATACATTGTTTGTGTCTCCCAAAACAGGTGATGATGGGGACACAGCAGCAGACGCTGAGGAGTCCCAGTCCCAGGCTCAAGAGGATGCCGAGCTCACTGGCGTCGTACAGCCTCTGTCCTCCTCGGACGATGAACAACCTGGCACATCCGGTGCAAGTCAACATGCAGCACCAGCAGGACCACCAGCTGCAGCACCAGCAGGACCACCAGCTGCACTCCCTGCACCCACCCCTACAACGACTGTCACCACGAATACCATCCCTGCCGACATGGACAGAATAAGGAGCAACACCAGCGCAGTGACCCTGGACCAACCTGGGGCCATGGACACCACCACCACCACCAACCCCCAAGGTGGACCAGGGTTATCTGTGCGTGCAACTGCACACACTGCACATGTCAGCAGGGGTGGTGGGAGGGGTGGGAGACAGAAGGTCGCTGCTTGCAGACGTTGCTGGTGTGCATGACGACCCACAACTGGTACGCATAGCTGATGCGTACCAGTCCAGCACCGGAGAGCTCAGCCAGGTAGTGGGGCTCCTCAGAGACATCAAACAGCAGCAGGCTGCCCATCATGCCCGCTTGGACTCCCACATGTCCCACGTGGAGTCACACATGTCCCATGTGGACTCACACATGTCCCGCGTGGAGTCCAAGTGGGATGTAC